>OX376697.1:40076042-40615056 GCA_947389925.1 Coelopa pilipes | reverse complement strand
CGTGAGTGCGAGCGAGTGCGAGTGTGCGTCCGAGTGGCGCGAGCAAGGGAGAGAGCAAGAAAAGTTTCAGACGAAAACTGGACGTGGAGTTGCTTTGGATACAAGCATCCAAAGTCTGCGCGCTGCGATAAATCAGAAATTCTGAAGGCGAAGATGTGCAGAGCGGGCGGTGGGGCGGCCGGACGCGGCGGCCTACCGGCTTGGAGTCGGGCGGGCGGGCGGTTGGTTGGTGGGTCGGTGGCACCCGAGGGAGGGGTGGCCGGAGGAAGGGCCGGCTCAGAGTGGGTTGGGGCGCGGTGTGCGGTGTGCGCGACCGGCAGCTCGGGGACGGGATCCTCGCTCGCTCGTCGTGTACATGTTCGTTTGCACATAGTTTCTACGGGGCTTCTTTCCTTAGCGTTTTCTCGAATTTATTAGTGTCGAGTGAGCACTTCTCGGAAGGATTGCGCTCCGGCCTCGGCCTCGGCCCTGGCGCTGGCTCCTGCTGCTGTAGTTGTCGTTGCCGTTGTCGTTGTTGGCCGTTGTCGTTGTTATTGTTGTGATTGTTGCCTTTGGTGGGCTCCACTGCAGCCAGCCGGCGAGCGTTGTTGGTATTTGTTGTTCGGCACAGCGGCAGGAGAAATAATAATGTCCTGTAGCGACACGCTGGACCGAACTTTCTTTGGTCATCCTTACGGATACAGGCTTGCTTTGCATGCGGCTGCCGACGGCCGTCCTTTGTTTTTGCCGATCCCGGCCAGAGCCGGAGCCGAAGCCGGAGTCAGGCCGCCTCCTCCGCTCCCCACGCCCAAGACTATGTATCAATCGTCCAGCTCGAGCTCCTCGACACACACGCACAGCCGCATAGGTCTCTATGTGAAGTCTAATGTCCATCCAAATTTCATTTTAAAATGGCGAAAGACAACGGAGAAGAAACTACTCTCGCCCCACTCACCCGCACGCACACGCACGCTTTTGCACATCTATCGGAGCTGCTCTAAAAGTACATGCAAATCACACACCGCCTCCGACTCCGACTCCTGGCCCAGGTCCAGGTCCAGGACTCCACTCACATATTTTCCTTGACAGCGCCAGGCTGGTATTTGCCTCGCCTTTGTCCCGTCTTGGAAGACGCCTCCTGTACAGCTACGAGCACGAAAGCGAGCAGGTATATGCATGTGCATGTGCATGTGGGAGTCAGCCCGGCGTGTGCTGGTCAGCCGTTCACAGTTTCGAGTTCCTCGAGCCCATTGTTTGCTCTGAATGATTAAAAATAGAATAACACCTTTTCTAAGTTCAAACCAGGCGGCCGTAATTTAATTGAAACGGATAATTGTCCGCATTAGGCCATGCCGATCACCTCCATTGGAGGTGTTGATAAACCATATCGATATTGAAGTGCTTCTGATTATCCTCCTCGGCAATAGAAGGAACGCTATTACAATAGCAGCTGCAAATAAATATGTTGTTATCCTAAGTAGAATTTAGTGAACACGTGCTATGCTAACGCCGTAGCAATGCAATGAGTTCTTGTATCAAAAGTGAGCAGTCATCACAAGTAGGTTGGGAACAAACACCTGATTACCAAGAACCAAATGGAGGATCAGTGAGGAAACATAAAAAGAATGTGCTGAAATATATCCCAGTATATGACGAACTTTTAATAGCGATCACCAGTTTAGGCGTGTCCGTTGTTAGTCTCGATCATAGTTCAATCTTTGTAACTGGACTCAATCTGTAGCTTTAGTCGATAATTGATAGTTGATAGATAGGATCATTTGTCAAAGAATTGCAATATAGTATGTCATAAGAGTTGATATTGTTTCGGGAGCAAAATTACGGTTCAACTTACTTCACTAACTTCGATTATATCATTAATGAATTGGGCCTTCTCGACTGCGTAAACCGAAGCGAAGGACCAGGGGCGATCGTGCAAGCCACACTTGACAGCTCAATCCAAAGGCACATACACTTGCTTTTCGTGTGATTATCTTACTAAGTAACTAGAAGTAACTATACAAATGAAACTATCCAATTGCGAACGACGATAATTCGAGTTCCGCTAACCACAGTCGATTCACAGAAAAATCCTCGGAAAATTCGACGACGCGCCGTGGAAACGTCCGCGGCAGGTTTCGCGCGTTCCGAAATCGCTGGCTGACTGATTTGGCGACTTGTTCAATCGGATGCAGTCGCTTACTTTTTCGCCGTGACTTCATTTGTCGATTTTTCCTTACCCAGCGACGATAGCGCGCGCCGCGCACATACGCCCAGACGAACTCACACTCACATGCGCGCACTCGGAAAGTTCTACGTCGGAAAAGAAGCTTATTGAAATGAAATGCAAAACAATGGCATGTGTGGCGAGCTACACTGAGCGAAACCCGCACCCAGGCTGAGCCTGAGACGACCAGCTGGCCACCAGATCGATCAGCGAGGGCGAGTCGTCGCGACAAACTCTCTCCGTCTTCGTCCTTGTCGGACGAGATCGGGCTTTTCTCTCGGTGCACGACCCGTGGGGTGGCAGCAGCTCCGCTGTGTGCCCGCCGCGAGCCGGTTAGAACACAATCGAGTCCTCTTAGTCGACGACATGTGATAGGAGCACGTTGTGTGTAATATAAGAGCCGGGACCTGGGCTCGGCTCGGCTCGACTCGCCTCGGCTGGGGCGGACTGGGCCGGTCTGGAGTGGACTGGGCTGGGCTGGACTGTGCTGGGTGGCCGTGTAGGGAAGGACTTGCTCTCGCGGACCGACGAGAAGGCGAGAAGGAGACGCAGCAGGCTACGGGGAGAGGGCGACATTATCGCGCGCACACACACACACTCACACACTCACACAGAGTCATCCGCAGTGTCCACCGTCTCCGCACGGCCTCCGTGACATGCAGGATATATTAAGAAAAGGCGCGAAGAGTCGCAGCGTCATTCGGTTCTTGCCGTCCGCCAGCCACCCAGCCTGCGAAGGCCTGCCAGCCTGCGAAGGCCTGCCAACCGTCTCTCAGTTCGTCAGTCGGTTCGTCAATGCGTCCGCTGCGCGGGAAAAGACTCGAGCGCCGAGCTGCCGAGGGAAATCGTTATTTTTTGTTTGTCGGTTTCGCCTTTGTTCACGGCTCGCCGCCCGGCTCGCCCAGCCTGCCCCCGCAGTCCGCCGAGTGGGCATCTCTAGAATATGCTGCATTGCTTGTTTTGTCTGTGACACATTTCGCCGCCTGGTCGCGGGAAGTCCTTCGTCCTTCGTCCGTCCTCCGTCGTCCGTTGTGTGTCGTCGTCAGTCGTCCACTTGTGGGCGACATCGAGGCCGCGTCGTCAGCGATGGCGCGGGCAGAGCGCGATTTGGCGCGAATTTTTGTGTGATTTGTCGTCGGTCCGTCGGCCGCCAGCTCGAAGGTGTCGCCGAAGACTCACTGTAGGGTTGCTACATCGGTCGATTGGCCGCGCCGGGATCTGCCCTCGAGCGAGGCGACCTGGACCGAGACCGGCTCCGAGATCGGGGGCAGGGCTCTCCCTCCATGCGGCAACTCTGGTCGTCTCGGTCCAATGCTCATAATCGCGAACTTCCATCGAAACGGAAAACTGCATTCATGCCAAGTGACGACCGAGAGCCAGTAGTCAGTGGTCGTGGGGATGGCAAAAAATCCACCGCATCCTTGGATGCGACCGTATGCGAACCACTTGCCATCTACGAGCTAAGCAAGTGGCTTCCGGTGTGAGCGACTCTGTGTGTGAGTGCACGTATGGGTGAGTGTGTGTGTGTGTGTGTGGAGGGATGGGAGCTGGGGAGGCGTGAGTGAGTGTGCAGTTGGCTCTGCTGCAGCCGCCACCGTCGTCGGCGACTCTGCTAAAGATGTGCCAAATTGGGCTTCGAATACTGCATTTAGCCGTTGCCGTATCCTGTCGCCGGGCCCCAGCGTCCAGCGCGGATCTGCAGAGCCTCCCCGCGCACACCGCAGGCCCTCGTCCGCGCCCGTGTCCGCGTCTCGCGTCCCGCATGGCGGCCACGACTGTCGCGCCGAGTCGATTCGCGTCGCGTCGCGTCGCCTCGCAACGTTCTTCGCGAGGCCGGCATCCTGGCTGCGGGCGATGGCAGCAACAACAGCGACGAGTACGACGACGGCAACGACGCGGACGACGTCGGCGGCGGCGACATGTGCTAAGAGTCCTGCTCCCCGTCAATACGGTCCTTGCCGCAACGTCATCTTCAAAGCCTTCTAGTGCAGTGCCATGCGGCAAAGGACTCGCGATGTAGACGACCACCGAAGTGTGTGCGTCTGTGTCTGTGTCTGTGCCTGTGTGTGGGCATGTGAGTTTATGTGGAGCCTGGCCAGAGCCAGAGCCGGAGCCAGCCGGGCCACCCTTCATTGCACAGCCACGAGGACGAGGACGAGGACGAGGGCGAGAACTCGGACGCGGGAGCGGGCGCGGACTGCCTCGTCCTGTCGGCCAGTGCTCTTGTTGTTGGCTCCTCCCTCCACTCCACGGCTCGAGGACGTCGAGAGTGCCTCATCGGCGGCCTCGTCCCGTCCCGTCGCGTCGCGTCGACGTTTCCGTCGCCCCCTCCGCCTGTCCCGACGGAAGGCCGAGATTTTGCATCGCGGCGGACGACGGCCACAGCAGCAGGAGGAGGTGAAGGGGGACGAGGAGCGCAGAGGATGCGGGAATCGGGCGGCTGGCGGGGAAGCGACGCGACTCCCTGATGACCACATGTGCTGCCTGCATTGAACGCGAAAATTTTCAAAGATGCTCGACTGCCCAGCACGATGGAGCCGGTGATGGCGACGACGACGACGATGGCGACGGCGTTGGCGTCGTCGCGGGGCCTCCCACGGAACCGAGGGCTCTTTCAGCACAGACTGCCGTTGACAGTGATCTAGGGACGTGTGCCAGAACCCCACCGTACGGAGCCCGTACGGAATGCGGATCGAGCCTTTTGCGGGTAGAAGACGTGAGGACCTGAAGTGATCAGGGGCGATCTTGTGCCTTTGAGGGCGACTCTTGGCACAGGAACGCCTAGTTGGACGATGGCCTCGAGAAACCCGGGCCCGCGGTTCCGTCCCTCGGTTTTAACTCTCTTTGCGGACAGAGGGCGGTCGTAGAAAAACCTCCAAACTGTCCGCATCGCCTTGGGGTCAGGCGCCCCCCTCCCCTCCTCCCAGTGTGTGTGTGTGTGAGGGAGCGAGCCCTATCTCTCGCAAAGCAAGTCGGCCATTCTAATCCTCCAGATTCCGGCCACACACACGGGTTTGCATAGATGCAGAGTCCGCCGTCGTCGTCGCTGCCCTGGTTGTCGGCCCTGGCGCGCCCTCCCCGGGCACTTTATGGCGGTGGGCTGCCGAAGTGATGTATTCGAAGCCAGCAGGGACAGCGGCCAGACACAGGGCGGAGTGGGCTGGGATGGTGTGCGCGGGGGCGGTGGCGCGAAGGCCGGGAGGTGGCGGAAGAAGGCAGCCAAGGATGCTGCCTACTTCAAGAGTGGCGCTCGGCGACGTTGAGCGAATGTACAAATATTTCGGAACTGTTCTTCGCATGTGGCGCGGTCCACCGAGGTCCGGCACACGCCGGCCCCGCATGACCCACCACCCCCCCGCCCAGTCCCTGCCCCGGCCCGGCCGAACATCCGGCATTAGCGTGATTGCGTCCTCGGCTCAGGGGTCTGGGTGTGGGTGCCGCCGGCCACAGCCACCCGAGCAGGCCAGGCCAGGCGAGTCGAGCCCAGCCCAGCCCAGCCCAGGCCAGCGCCACAGACGCGCATATGTAGCATATAACTCCGGTTACCGTGGCGATCCTTTGCTCCTCGGCTCCTTTCATTTCATTTATTTGCTCGCAAAATCAGGTTTTCCTTTTAGAATTCTTGCATTGTATACGCTCTCTGGTGCAGACGAGGTCCTCCCGGCGACTCGACTCGACTCGACTCGCCTCGACTCGACTCGCCTCGACTCGAAGCGGCCCGACTCGACTCGACTCGAGACTGTGCCGACCGCTCGCCTGCAGCCGAGCCGTCCCTCGGTCAGCCGCCGTCCGGCGCATCGGGCTCGAAAGTGGGCTGAAGATGATTGCCTCCAAACCGTGCCCACTGGAACGGGGTGAGTGCTTTGTCCGGCGGTCCGTTCTTTTGACATTTGAAAGGGTCATGTGGTTGGCGGCTTCACCTCCCACGCCTCCCACGCCTCCTGAACCCCCTTCTCCGCATCCGCACCCGCGCCATTCTCCGCCGACTGCTGGGAGGGGGCGACTGAAGTGCCTTCGTACGGTCTTCGTGCGTCCTCGTCCGAGTCCTCCCTCCGTCTCGCCGGACTGGGGAGGTTCCACCAGCGAAGATATGGAAATGAGCGCGGTGCGCAATCGGTTCGTCGGGCGGCTGTTGTACACACAACTAAATCGACGGACGGATGGACAGGGTCGACGACGACGGACGACGGACGACGGGCGATGGACGCCGAACAACGGTTAGTCCGTCGGTGCGATGGAAATTAAAGCTTCGCCCTGGTGAGAGGCCGAGGCTGCGACGACGCCGGCGACGACTGCGAACTCCGTGATGACGTTGACGACGTGGGGCGATGGAGGAGCGGCGGAGTGGCGGGAGGTGGGCGGTTCGGGGTCGGGGTTACAAGGATTGGATTATCAGCGCAAACGAAAACGTAGTGCTTGTCGAGATGAAGGATGCGATGCCGCCGCACTCGGCAGCTTCCTTTCAAGGAGTGCGGAGAGACGGAAAGTTATTTTCGGCTGCGACAGAACCGCGCCTCCGAGCCACGACTCGGCCCGACTCGCCGACTCGTCGACTCGACTAGGAATGCTTTGTGGTGGGCGGCGGGTGGTGGATGGCGGCCGGGAGCCGTGCATAAAGTTTGACCACTCGAACTTGGGCTGGACAACGCGCAACGAAGGTTGGGTCTGGCATGGTTCGGTCTGGCTGACCGGCCTGGCCTGAGCCACGTCGGACGCTGCGTACAAAATGTCAAACGTTGACAATGGAATGGATTACGCTGCCGTGCTGGTAATGGACTTCTGTCGAAGATCGTTGTATACGAGTTTTGATGTGGGTCGAGCAGGGCCGGCAGGACCAAGTCCGTCGCTACTTGAGAGGAACCACACCGTCCTGTGGTGGTTTTTATTTTGAACCCTTGCCGCCGAAAGCACACGGAGTCCGCTTGCAAATGACGGACCGCTTCTTCTTCCGGTCCAGTAAATACGGTCGGTCAAGTAAATGTGTAGACGCCTACCCCGTGTACCGTCTGCAGCAGGGCACAGTGGCCGGCGGCAGGGAACAGCAAGAGTTTTCCGCTCCATCAATAGGAGGTCCTCAATGCAGGACTGCGGTCCGGGTTTGCAAATAACTATGAACTATTTAATTCGAGCGCAGAGGATCAATCAGGTCGCACCCTGGCACCCTGGCATCCTTTCAGGCCCAGCCGCGCTTGGTGCGGTATTAATTAATGAATAGCGGAAGCCGGTTTCCACATGGCCCTTGTGCCACCAAATAATGTGCCCACACTGTGCAGGAGTAGATCAAAAGGAGCGAAGCAGATCTCCAGATAATGGCAGATGCGCCCAACACCCTGCCTCAGACGCCGCCCCCTCCTCGTGCCGATACCAGGCATCCAATTAAAACGGGTCGCGCGGCCGCCCTGGACTTTTCTGGCGGACGAAGTCAATCGCCGCGCCCTCCCCTCTTCGCTGATTATTGATTATTTCGTCGCGCCGGGTCGCCCTCATTTATCATCGGGCGCTCCTCTCTGCCTTCCACCTTCGCGGGATTCGTCATTCCATTTATCATGCCGCTCCATATGTGCTCAGGCCTCGTCCGCCGCCCCCCCGCTCGCTGGCGCCTTCAGCATCCACTCCGCACTCCACACGCCCTCGTCCGCTCGCCACTATCGGCAGCGCCATCGTCGTCGTCGTCGTCGTCGTCGTCGTCGTCGTCGTCGTCGTCGACGTCATCGCCTTTGCCTTTGCCTTCGTCGTGGTCGTTGTCGTCGTCGTCCCCGCCACGGCTTCGGCCGCGTAGACGTCCTGCCAAAAGCGAATTTGTCCGCATCAAACCATCATCACACATCCGCACTGGCGTCTGCATAATATGTCAAATCTATTCTCCATCTTGCAGAGCAGACCCCACACACACACACTCAACCTCGTCGAGGAGTGGACGGACGCGCGGATAGGCAGACGGGCGGACGGACGGACGGACAGACACACATGACCAACTCCGGCAGGCTCGAGCACTTGGCAAGCATTTCGGGGAATATTTAATTTTTTCCTTCGTGCCTTGTCTAAAACACGCGCGGAGGGGGTGGGCGCGCAGGAAGGCGCGAGAAGGGGGATGGCGGGAGCGGGAGGGTGTCGCAGAGGACGCCTGAATGGATGGCGGCCGGCGGTCGGTGGTCGGCGGAGGCAGCGACGTCAGCGCCAAAGGCTACTCGCGTGGCGAATTCGTCGCCGGACCCTTTTGCCAATATTTTCCATCTTTCTTTCTGGTATCCTTTCTGTGTCCGCGCGCTCACGCACACACACATGCTCACTCCCGAGCCCAGACTCGCTCGTCCACATCACATCCGCGTCGCGCATCCGAGCAAGTATGGGAGTATGTGTGTGTGTGTGTCAGTGAATTGCTTCGCGTCCGGCAGGGAGCCGAAGCCTTAAGGAGCGCGAGCAGTCGTGTGTGTCAACGGCTTTTGTGTACGTGTGGGCTAGTGTGAGTGCGCGAGTGCGAGTGTGCGTGTGTGTGTGAATACACATGCAGGCTCAAAACGTGTCTTTATTCAAAGGACATGCCGAGCGCGTGCTGCCCCTGCCCTGCCCTGCCCTGCCTTCGCTGCCTGGTGCCGCCCTCCGCTGCAGGCAGGATTCGCTCGCCACGTCCCTGGGAGACGGAATCGCCTCGCTCGATATTCGCAAGTCGACCCCGCCGCCGTAATGAAGCGCGTCGCCGCCACGGACGTTGGTGGTCTTCTCGCGGGTCCGGACATTTCGCCTCCGGCGCGGACGGGGACGCGGACGCGGACGAAACCCCGATGCGAAGCCGCGTCCGGCAGGGGTGGCAACGGCAACGGCAACGACAACGGCGCGGCTCTGTAGTTTCTGCTGAGGATGCCGTCGTCGTCGTCGCCGTGGTCGCAGTCGTTGTTGTTGCGGCTCTTCTATTCTTGTTGTTGCCGCTGCCGCTGCTGTTGCTGTTGGTGTTATTGTTGTCGTGATTGTCTTTTGTGTGGCGTTTGACGCTGACGCTTCCACTGCCTCCCGAACCTCTGCCTCCGCGGCCTCTGCCGCCTGCCGCTGCAGCTGATACAGCGTGATGTCGCCGTCATTGTTGTCCTTCTAGCCGCGACTCTTGTTGCTGTAGGTGTTGTTATTACAGTTTAGGCCGCGCAGGGGTCGGGGCTGCTGCTGATGTCGTCGTCGTCCAGCCGCCGACCGGGAGATAATGCAATATTTTCTCAGCGCTCGCCCGATAATTCGACGAGACGACGTGTCCTCCGATAAGTACGACTCCGTCACGCCGCGCACATACGACCGCACACGCCCACCGCACCCCACCCTCCCACTCACACACGGGGCACGTTGCGTTGCGAATGCGAAGCCCTCGCTCGGCCCGGCTCAGATCGACTCGCTGCGGCTGCAGGATCGGGACGTAGGTCGGCCTCGTCGCAATCCTTCGGGAGCCGGTGCCCAGTGGCCAGGACTCTTCGGTAACGGGCTGCTGCGCTGACCCTGATTGGCAGCGAAGATGCAAGCCTCTTATAAGGATTGTCCAGCCAGTTGCATCTTCACTGGGGCCCGCTCGGTCAGGTGGCCCTCAATGCGACGCCGGACGCTGCCGGAGCGACCGAAGGCTGCTGGTTTCGTAATCGACACTGGCCAGCGCCGTAACCAAGGAATCGGCCTCGGACTCGGCCTCAGCCTCGGCATCCACGTAACCTGCCTGCCGTTTGCCACCGCTTCATTCACGGACACTTCCAGGCCAGGGCCGGGCCGACTCCGGTGGGAGTCATGGGGACGGGACGGGGCCAGCGATAATTTCGCATTAGGCATGCGGCCGGCGCTGTCGAATTCAAGAATCTGGAAAGAGCCCTGTCGACCGCCCGCCCACCGCCGTTCGTGCCGGGGCGTCCCGTCCGCATCGGCATCGGCATCGATTTTCGGGTCGTCATCCGCTCGAGGGCGGCCGCCCTTTGTTTCCGGCGAAACCGTGGCGTGCAGCGACCGATAGCGATAGTTCTATTGGCAGCCTCCTCCCGGGGCGGACCGGAGGGGGAAGAGCCGGGCGGGCGGACGGTCGGTCGCGACACCCTCGTCCTTTTTCACACAAATTTAATCATATAATTACACGTATGCGCGAGTGTGCGTGCGTGGACCTCGAATAAACAGAGCGACATTTTCCCCGATTCAACCCCAAAAGAGTCCTCGCGACTCCTCGGCGAAAACTCGGGAAACAAGACATCGAAAGGGTCGGCTCCTGCTCGTCGGTCGCTCCGTCCGTCCGTCCGTCCGTCCACACGTCGGTCGACGTTTGGCGATGTCCGTCGAGGGTGAGGGTGAGGCTGATGTTGATGCTGATGCTGATGCTCATGCGGCTGCGGACGAGGGTGAGGGTGAGGGTGAGGGCGAGGGTCGAAGACGACGCGTCGTGTCGCGTCCCGTTATTGCGCGAAACTAAACTAATTAAATTCTGTGCGTGAGTGCGAGTGTGCATATGTGTGCGTGTGTGCATGTGTGTCGCGTTAAATTCGCGTCCCGGTCGCGTGGGTTGGCAATAATGGCATCGCCCCTCCCCACTCGCTCCCCGCCCGCCAAACGCCGCCCGCCGCCACGACGACGGCACTCGATCAGGACTCGGAATTAATGGAAAGTTCCGAATTGATGGAATCGTCAATGCGCGGCCGAGGAGGGTTGGCCGTCTGATTGTTTATTAAAGTGTGCATGTGTGTGTGTAGGGTGCGCGTGAAGGTTTCGCTCGTGTGGACGGGCGCTCGTTGGCTCAGCTGAGTGCTCAAATATCGGGTATTAATCAGCGGCCGGACCCCGGACCCCAGCGTCCTCATGCCATCTGTGGGAAACGCCACACGTCTCAGTCCCTCAGTTCCTCCCTCCTTCCGCCTCTCGCTCGATGGCACTCGACGCCGCCAATTCGCGACGGTTCACTCCCGGCTCAATCTTGGCCGTTAGGGGTCGCCGGACTGGGCGTACCAATAATTGCAATAAGTGAGCAATTATGATGTGTTGTGAAGAAAGCTTATGATATATATTATTATAGAGCGTTCCATTGTTCCGAGGACAATTCGAAAATCTTTCTCACAGAGTCTCCTCCAGCTCTAGCGATCGCTAACTCACGTTGTATTGTATGAAGACACCATCGTTTCTGACATCTTACTCAAGTCAATTGACTATTCAATGAGAATTCGGCATCCATAGTCTCCGTATAAACCGCTCAACAGCCCACATGTGGCTCCTCCTTCGACCCACCCGCGGTAATGAGTGGCAATCGCGGACCCACCCGGCCGCAGCGCTCATGATCCGCAGCCGGTGTCATGCAAATCCTCCGGCGCCCATGCTGAAGGCCTCGCCGACAAATGGCAATTAAGAGCCTCCCCAGATTAACTGATATCTCCAGAGTAGCTACTTTAAATTTACAATGAAGCCCAAGAAAGGCCCACGACGACTGCTCCTTTCCCCACGCCCCCCACACCAGCCCTATCCATCGTGCAGTCCTTCCTTCGGCCCTCGCTGGTTCCTCCGTTCGTTCATTCATTCATTAGAATTTGACAGAACATTGTGCCGAGTATCGTTGCAGACCCGAGCGAGCCGTCACGGCCGCCGGGGCACGAATCCTTTCCCGCCTCGCTCATGTCTTAATCCTTATTACGCTTATTTAGCTCGCGTGTTATTACATTCCGTTCTGCTCTGTTCTGTTGCTCGAAAGTTTTGATGGACTGCACGGCTCGGCCGCGGCCGGTCGTGCCCGAGACCGGCTGCCCCAGGAGGGTCGCGTTCACGGGACAGGACATGTGATACTTGACGCAACGGCGGCGGCGTCGTCGACGGCGTCATGGCGACAAGGCGGTGGCGACGAGGACGGCGGTAGGTATCTCATTATGGCCCGTGATTACAAGGATATGCGCGCCACGGAGCGCTCGTGGGGCCAAAGACAATGTGTGCGGGCTGCGCGTCGCTGCCGGCGATGTGTCCTTTTGTCCTCGGGACAATAATAGCTAAGCGCGCAGGGCCGAGCAGAGCAGAGCGGAGCAGCGCGACATTATCATAAAGGGGTTAAGACGTTCACTTTCGTCGCGGTGCTGTCCTTTTGCAAATTTATTTCGTCCTTTTTGTCCACCCCCTCGACGCCGACCCCGACGCCGACGCCGCCACCGGCACCGCCACCGCGCCGTTTGTGCCGTCCATTGTTCTGGGGGTTCCTTCGTTATCGTGGCCACCGTTGTTGTTATTGTTACTGCTTCCCGTCGACGTTGTTCGGGTCCGTGTCCATGTTCTTGTTGTTGTTGCTCTTGGCTGGTCGTTGTCGCCGAACTGATGTGCACTGCGACTCCGCCGCCGCCGCCGATGCCGATGCGAGGAACCCACACATGGAACGGGGCTCGGCGCTCGGAGCTCGGGGCAGGGAGCACTAAATGTGTCAAGAACCGCGCGCGCGAGTTTTCGCTTTTTAATCCCGGGCTGCGAGAGGGCGGCCAGCGGCAGGACAGGGCGGTGGCGATGGCGACGGGATGCGGGCCGTCGCGTGCGTCGCGTCGCGTCTCGACGTGTGAGTGCGCTGTGTGTCCCATGTGTGTCCTTCGCCCGGGGCTGCTCGGCCGGTCCTTTGTAAGGAGCGCGTTGATTTTGTTAAATTTCCTTCGTCATCATTAGGTGGAACGCGAGACCCCGGATGGCTGCGGGTCGCGATGATGAGAACGAGGCGCGGTTGGGTCGGCGACGAGGGCGGACTCGACCGCCAGGACCTGACGGACCGGGACGGGACGGGACAGGGCGCAGGGGAGGGCAGTCAATGATGATGTGGTGGAGTGTGTGGCCCGACGTGGTGCGTTGGGGTGGGGCCCGGCGCGGCGCGGTGCGGTGCGGAGCGGCGCGGATGAGGGAAGCCCTTGGCGTTATTGTCGGTGTTTTCCCACTTTCCACCCTTTGCTGATTTCGCTGCGTGCGAATTCCCGCTTAAGTGCAAAAATCTTTGCACGTTTCTTTCGCCGCCCGTCCGTCCCTCGGCCGCCATGAGCCATTCGCCATTCGCCATTCGATGGCGACGTCGACATCGACATCGACCTCGTCGCCGTCGTTTGTTTCGCACAAGGGAACGGAATAATGTCGCGTAGATGCCGCCGTTGTCGCCGCCGTCGCCCTCGGCCAGGAGCCGCAAGAACTTTTATCGTCTTTCGCGTAATTTGAGATGTTCGTTCGTGCGACTGTCCGACCGCCCACCCGCCCGCTCGTCCGTCAGTCAGCCAGTCAGTCGGTGGCTCGTCGTCGTCCCCCAACGCGCCACCCCGGCCACTCAGCGACCCTCGCGCGGCTTCGCCATTCTACGCCTTAGTCCTAATTTAGCACGTTACTAGCGGCAGGAGGGCAGGGGACGGGACGGTATGGGATGGGCTCGGTTGGGTTGGGTTGCGTTGGGCTGATGTGAGACGGACCACGCGGCGACTCGCCGCACGCCACGCAGGGGTTCAGCGAACCTTTTGTGCATCGACACCGTCGACCGCCGACCGTCGCCGACTTCTCCGTCTCGATACTAACTCAATTCCTTGCCAATGAATTTCGCTGGGCGAAAATTCCGGCGTCTCGTCTGTCAAGTTCGATTGTACGGCTTCGCACGAGGGGACCGCGACTGGCGAACGTGACTCCGCATTCGCCCGCGGCCGCGACAGACCGAGGGCGCAACCATATGCGAAGGGCTTTGGAACAGCCGTCCGATTCCACTCGACCCGGTCCCTCGAGGATATCGCGAAACTTCTGAGGACTCTCTGGCTTCCACGTGAAGATATTCCTTCCGAACTACTGATGGACGGTCGTCCCCGGGTTCTGGAGGAATCTTGACCGGATGAAAATCTGAGGAATATGACCTCATTCTGGAGAAATTGAATCGATCTCATGGCCGAACACAAACAAAACGAAGTCTGCGCGTCGGATGCCGGCGAAAGGTCCCAAGGCGGTGTTGCTGGAAATCGAGAGCCTTCGTCGATGATGCGAGAGGAGGCTGGGGTCCGCCATATATTTCGGGGCCCGCCGTCGCTGGGACATCTGACGGCTCAAGGTGCATCCGCGCGCCGGTCGATCGGAGATACGGACCTCCGGACAGGATGCGGTCGCCATTTTCGCAGCGGCATATGCAAACACGGCCGGGATCGCGTTAATGGCTCCTGTTCAGGTGTTTGTGTTCGGTTCGAGTTCGGTGTCGGGCTTCGGCGACGGCGAGGATCGCGTTTGGCGCCTACCTGCGGCCCGAGCAATGAGTTCATCTGCCGAGCCCACTGCCGGGATTAACATTTGAATAAACAGAGCCCACGACCACTGCCGCGTCTCCGGGTCCATCTCCGTGTGACAAAAAATGTCGCTCGCAAACAGCGGTCGGAGGAGGATCCTCGCCGTTGTGGTCCCTCGATGCCGCTCGGTCGGGACCCGTTTAATTTCGTTTCCGTGGACCCGGCCTAATTGAAACAATTGACCAGCGACATCCGCCGTTCTCGGCTGCGGCACCGGAGCGTCGGTTGGTTCCGGGCGCGATGCCGGAGGGCATCCGAGCCCGCAGGTAGGCCGGAGGCAGGATCAGGCCCTACAGGTAGCCGCTTAATCCTTTGGCTCGGCCTTAAGCGACCAGGACCACGACCAGGACGCGGACGAGGATGTAGGTAGGCACGACGCGGCAGGACAAAGGCACTTGGGACCTCACGATAACACTCCCTGATCCCTCAATCGTTTGTTGTGTTTTTGCAAGTGTTATCCCAGTATTTTCTTACTCTTCCCCTGCCCTCATCCTGGTCCTGCCCTTCCGACCCGACGGCGGTGGGATTCGCGCGTTTTTGCCTTTCGCGCTCGTCCCGACTGCGCTGAGGTTTCGCAACATTTCCCTCGAAGACGCCGCACATCCTTCGTAGGCATTCATTTGCGAGCTGCATTGTGTGCTCGGATGCATCCTTTAAGGACGGCCGATTGCCGATTGCGAGGCTGAAACCCGAGGCCCGCTCCTTCCGCTGCACTTCCCAGCCTTCGCCGCCGCTGTCGCGTCGCCGCTGTCGCGTCGCCGCTCCTCGAAGGCAAAAACAAACAAAACACCAGCGAGGACCGAGGATCAGCGTCTGCGCGAGCGGCACAAAGGACTCGCCACGGCGGAAGTAATTCCGACGAAAACTCACGCGTTGCTCCTTGCCAATAATTCTTTTATATATATGTAATAATTCCGAGGTTTCGGGAATTTGGGAATTCGCAATTCGCAGTTTCTTTGATTCAATTGCACGATTTATTCGCAGTTACTTGGGTGTTAAATGCCTTTGTATTGGGTTCTCGCCCCGCACATCCAGGAACTTCCTCCACGTCAGGGGCGTCGGAAGAAAGGGGCGTGTCGAGTGAACAGAAGGCGCGAACCCATGTCATTGTGATGCTAATTTGTGATGGATGCCTGATATGCCGAGCATGGATAGAGGAGTTTGCTGGAGTAGTAGTTGTTTAGACTTCTCTATGGGCGTCCCTAAGCGTGACGTAGGTCTGAGAACCATTCGACAGCTTTAGGTGACTTCTACTCTACTCCACTACGGCCCATATTCTGCTAGGCTGTCTTTCCTCAAAGGACATGAGCTGAGCATATTCCAATTGAAAATTGTCGCGAATGGTTGATTTTTACCCAGTGTTGGGGTGTCTGGTAACCGAAATTGCTCCAACACCTCGATCACTCTCCGAATGCGACGAGGATTTGTGAACGGACGACCGAACCGCCAGGGTGGGAGGGAGAAAAAAGAAACCTCGGCGATGGAAAACTAATGAAATCGTCCCGATCGTCGGTCTCCACGACAAAGGAACCCAAATGTCAGCGTCCGCCGACGCGGTGCGGCGGACCGGCCGACCAACAAAGACAACACCCATACATTCTGCATCTCCCACACACACACACACACACACACAGCCGCAGATGCGCGCGGTAAGCGGGCACTTGGAAAAACAAATTCGCTCATTTCGCCAATCGTATTCGGGACAGCGTGCGAGTCCCGGATGTCCTGCTGCGACTCTTTCGAATTCTCGAAACGCGTTCCGACCCGCTGTCCATCCGTCGGTCCACCCGTTGGTCCTGCTGCCCGCTGCATCGGCGGGTTGTTGTTGTCCCGCAGTGGTTGTTGCAATGCCAAAAGGAGGTCGTTGTCGGATGTGATTGAGTTCGGTCGGCGGTGATGGCGATGGCGTTGTTGTTGCTCCTGGTGCATCGCCGGCAACGTGCGCGCTTGCGGACTGCAATGCGGGACGACGGCGACTGCGACGACGTTGATGACGCCGCCGCGCGACCCTCGCCTGCCCCGCCCTCCACGACACACCACGCCGCGCCGCGCCGCGCCATGCAGCGGTCCGCATTAACGCTTGCGTGTCCTGCAATTACTGCAAACTCCTCCGCTCCGGTCGGCTGCGCCGTGCCCTTCCCCTTCCCCTTCCCCGTCTCCGTCACCGTCACCGTCCCCGACCCTGGTCCCTTCCCTGTGCCTGGCCGACCCTGCCTCCGCTGCTGCGCCGGGAACAAAGCGGGAGGGATGCCGGGGACCAGGCCAGGTTGCCTTTGTGCAGTTGGGTTTATCGTTGTTGCTGTTGTCGCCGCTCGTGTTGTTGCTGTTTTTGTAGTAACGCGATTTTTCGCTTTCCGCTCCTTTTTCCTTCCCGTTTCCATTTCCATTGCCATTTGGGACAAATGTGTTTGGTGTCGTTGTTGTTGCCGTCTTGTTGTTGTCCACCACATCGACAGCTATTCCCGCAGGGTTCCGAAAATTCAATTGAGCAGGATTTCTCTAATTTTCGGTGGTTTTTCGCCGAAAATGGCGACAGAGCAACGCGCGAAACCCTCATGGGAACCGCGCCACGCCACGCCACCGATGCCGCCGAGGGGTCCACGAGGACCATCAGCCGGACCGTGAAGGGCACGAGGGGACGAGGCGCGGTGTCGCGGAGTCGAACCCCCGACCCGCTGACGAGGGACGCCGCCCGTCGTCCGCCGAACCCTCGTGCGCGTGGAGCGCAATCACGAGTTGCCCGCTCCGGGCGCGGCGTCTCCATCGCGCGGTCGAGATCGCAATCGCAATCGCAACCCGGACCTCAAGGAGCTGGGCCCGAGGGCGCGGCTGCCCCAGGGTCCTCGGGCGTCGGTGATGCGTGAGGAGTGCGTGCGCGTGTGTGTGTGTGCGTGTGTGTGGCTTGCGCAATGTCTGCGGCTCGGCGGCTGCTCCGATTTCTTCGATGCCGCATCAATAACCGCCGCCGCCGCCGCCGTCATCCATTTTCCATTCTCCTCGCGTCCTTCGTCGCCGCGTCCTTCGTGCTCGCGGCGCGTCCCGGCGGGCTGACCATCTGCAAAGGATTTCAATGGCAGCGCGTGCAGCCAACAACAACTCACTCACACAGACACGCACTGCTGTTGTCTGGATGCAGCCGTTAATTTGGCGGAGTGAATGGCGGGCAGGAGACGCAATTATAAGGATTAATTCCCTCCAGGCTAACGGCGGTGGCGGCGGCGATGGCGGCGGCGGCTCGACCCTTCTCTCGTCCCCCGCAAATGGGATTTCATGGTTCGTGACTGAGACCTGCTGCTCCTCGGCTGGCGAATTGTTGTTGACGGGTCGGTGCAGGGACCGAGAACAGCCGAACAAACAAAGAATTAATTGAACCACAATTCAATTCGCCAGCAGGCCTCAGCCCTTCCATGCGGCGGTCGGCGAGGTTCCCAGGACTCGAGTCCCCGAATTCGCATATTAATGGGAATACTCCAAGGGCAAAATTTCGTGAAAAATCGCAAAACCGCGGCCGACGAATCGGGCGCTGGCTGTTTAGGTCGCTGTCGCAGCAGCAGCAGTCGTTCCTCTCTTGACTCCTGGCGACGGCCTTCGACGGTGTCGCAGGTACCTGGAGTTTCCAGGACGAGTCAAGCTGTGTTGTTTTTGTCCCGTGCTAAGCGTTTCCGTGATCTTGTCTCCGTTCCGCAGCCTCCCGCAGCCGGGTGCTCGATTCACGGAAAACCTCATGCTGCGATGCATGAGCTCACCAACAACACAAACAACAACGACAACAACATCCTCGGTTTTTATTACTCCTGAAAGTGTTGGTGTTGCCGAATCCATGCAAGAACAACAACAGCAACGGGCAACTAGGCCCAGAGCACGCTCCGGCAGCCAAACGAATTCTTTTCTTATTGCCGTCAAATGGCGGAAAATGTACTCGTTATCAACATCCGATATGAGATAATGGCGGGACGTGGCCGGAAGGCAGGATGCACCACCACCCCCCGCACACCCGGCCCTCTAATCGGAGTGCAATCGCGAGGAGACGGGGTGAGCGCCCACCCTCGCCGTGGCCAGCGCGTGTCCTGCACGTGAACCCTTTCCACCGACAACGCAAACACTGGACACGGCCATGTGCGTTTATGGTTTCCGAAGTGACCTTCACACGATTCGGATGCCGGGAACAAACACGACGAGGCAGTCGTCGTCGAGTTCGCCGCGCCGACAGCGATATGGGAATAGCGAAATGTCGGCTGAGCCCGCGATAATGACCCCTGTGGCACCGGGCACAACAAACAAAGTAGCCTGCGACCGCTTCGGACATTTCGCCAGCTACTTCCACCCTCGAGGAGACCGGCAGGGCGACAGTTCGTCAAAATGTTTACCCAAGGAAGCAATTACACGCGAGACCCGTTAATTTTATTTGATTATTTGCCTTAAGACTTTGAGGCCAAGTGCAAACAGGACGATCGTCTCGGGCGCAGGGCGTCCTGAGCCACTCTGGGGCAGGCTCGGGGGCGAGCTTCGATCGACAGTGATTTGTATGCACACGGAAATTAGGACCGGACACCGTGTCGCAAACCGTGGCCTCCAGCGTTGATCGGTTCCTGGAACAGCAACAGCAACAGCAACCATGGGCATTTGAAGCGGCGAAGGATTCGTGCGGCTCGGGGTGATTGGCGATTGTTGGCTCCGATTGTTTTACTGTTGTTGTGCGTGCTGCTGTTGCTGTCACCGACACCTCCTCGCAACTGCATCTGACAGAGCCGTGATCGGGCGGAAACCCGAATGGCGAATGGTGTCCACGCAGTTTGCGCAAGGATCCCGAGCGGCGGAACGAATCAATTGATTTCGGCTCGGGCGTCAACGTCATGCGTGTGTCCTTGGAGAGAGTGAGTCACACACCGCCCGGGCGAGAGTGCGTCAGAGCAGCCTCTCGCGCGTGTGTGCGTGGGCACGTCGCGTTCATTTCGGTGTTCGTGTTGGTGTCATCGGTGTGCGATTTTACGATTCCCGATTGCTGCCATTGCCTCCTATTGACCGCGAAGGTCCTTTTATGGCCTCGCCTCTTGTAAATCACTCCTCCACCCGGCGCGACGCGTCGCGAGGACCTCTTCGGAGAGCCATAAAACACCCGCTGCACCACATTCGAAGTCAAGATTTTTGGAGCGATTTCCGACTCCGTTTTATGCGCGCTGTAAATCCTGCTGCACTTTTATTGCTGTTTACTTGTGTGTCTCCGGGTATGAGCTTGGCTGTGGGTGTGTGTGAGCGCAATGGGAAGCCTCGAGGCCGTGCATGTGTCCGACCCACGTCCCTGGCCCTGGCCCTGGTCTGGTCTGGTCCGGTCCTGCGAGGGTGTCGATGATTTACGACCTCAATCTCCGCGGTGCAGAATCATTTCCGTCTTCCGCGAACTGCGAGCGGCGGGCGGCGGAGTCGCAGCTTCCCGGATTTTTACGGAATCGCGCGCCCCTTAATGGCCTGTCGAAGGGTTGGGCGTGGCCCTCGTCCGCCTCGGGCATCCAATGGACGTCGTCGTCATCTCTCGCTTCTTCGCTCGCATTGTTGTCCATCACTCGGCCTCGAGACGACGCACTCACTCGTCGAGGACGATGGCAACAACGACACATCGTTTGGATCCCACAGTCCTGGAGAACAATCCATTGTGTGCAGAGGAGTCCAGTAATTAAAAGTATCTATGGTCCGTGATTAAAAGCTAGAAACGCCCGCAGGAATACGCAAGAAGCCGACCGGAAGTGACAGTTGGCAGCTTCCAAGAACTGACTTCTTCCCATGCGAATGGATTTCACTTCGCCCCACGACGAGTGCCAACTGCTGTGGGTCAGGGTGGGCATAGTTTGTGCGCATCTAGATATCCAAATCGAATTCCGCTGGCTATAGAATACGTTCCCCTTTTAGTTGCCATCATGGAATTCAGTCCGTAGTTCGCGGTATCAAGGAAAGGTCAAAGATCGAAATGCCATTACCATGCTGCCCACAATACACCTAAATACCGTGTAATAATTCCCGACAATAGTATCATCCTAGAGCCTTCCCACAATGGACGTGCCTTTGATCTAATTAGTATTCATGGCAATGGTTTCCATACAGCAGTAGACGATTGTGGACTTCGCGACTCCCCGATAATGTCGTTGTGTGCTGCAGTGGGAAACAGAAGTGTATTCAAAGTTTTCCACAGTGACGAATAGATTTCAATCGCCCCGAGCAAGTTGTGCTCAGAGCATAGAACTCGTGTATACTATTCTGTGAAAACAGCCTCCTAATGGTTAAGGAATAAGGGCACTGAATCAACAAATTATCAAGATTTTCCGAAATCAATAATGTTAGAGACACAAGACGGCCGTGGCCAGGAAAACAGCTGTTTCTCCCAAGGCCAAAGGACAAGCCCCACAAATCGAAATCGAATTGAAAAAGCCCCTCACTTGGATGACTGTAACAAATTGCCGAATGGAATAAAAACCCAAGGATAAACTGTCCGACTGACTGACTGCTGCAATACACACCCACACACACGTACTTATTTATTTGATGCGAGGACCATCAACAGTTAACAACAATACATTCGGCATTCATTTGTATTCAAACAGGAGACGAGGCCGAACGAGACCGAGAATGAGAACGAGACGAGAGCGAGAACGAGAACGAGAAGTTATCGTCGTCATCAATGAATAATAAGGCATTAAAAAGGACATAAAATAAAGGAATCGTCGGAACGAGCACAATGCGAATATGATAAAACTGACCTGGGGCAAGAGACTCCAGGTTAAGAAATCTGCAACGAAAAAATCCCCCACTCAGACAGAAATACATACGCAAGCACAGCCCAGAGACAGCACATAAACAGCCAGACATACAGACAGACAGACAGGCAGACACACAGCCAGACACACAGACCGACGTGGCACAGGATTTGTTCAATGAACTTCATAGTTTATTGTACCAGAATGGGGTGTGTTGGTGTGTTTGTGTGTGGGTCTGTGTGCTCACCTACGTATGTAGGCGAGTGTATGCAGGCCTCCATAGAGGACTCGTGTGTCTGTCCTATGTATGTATTAATGGGTTTTATGTATCAAATTATCAGGACGCATATCAAAGGAATCGAGAAAAAAGCATAATCGAAAATGTGAACCACAGACGAAAGGACGAATGCCGGCTGATTGGAGTGCGAGCGGGACGGCGATAGGAAACGGAGCAAGGAAGCAACAGTTGGACAGACGACGTCAACGACTTCGACGAGGAGAGCCTGGCGTCCAGGGCGGTGGGGTTCGGGGACGAATAACACTTGTGAATTGAATATAAAAACAAACATAAAACTTTGATGGTCTGGTAGGGAGTCCTGGCCGGGTCCTCCCAGCCACCTAGAAAAATTCTGCTACGTCACTGGCCCACAGCTCCATGCACTGCCGGCGAGGAAGACATTTTTATGTCCTCCCTCTCACTCTCTCTGCGGCTCTCTCTCTCTCTCTCTCTCTCTCTGGCTCCATCCCGGAATGTGTCTGTTTGGGTGGCTCTGGGTGTGTGTGTGTAGACTCCCTCCTTTTTTCTTTTCTGCCAGTTCAACAACAGTAACAACAACAACGGCCGACAGAACGACAACGACACGAACAACTTGTCAAAGAAGAGGAGAGGGAGAGGGAGAAGGAGGTTGAGGAGCCGGCATTGCAGACTTAGTCTGCTCGTAAAAGTGCAAACGAAAAATTGGTTTTATGATTCAAGGACATAAATCTCATTATTTTTCCAGCAGGAAGATCCTCTGCGAGACAGTTCGGCTGGTGTGGAGCGAAGCGACGGGAGCGGGCCGGGGATTCCTGTGAACTTCGGCGTGTCTCCACGTTCAAGGTCTGCACGAGTTTCGTTTCGTCTCGTCTCGTTTCTTTTGCCCTTCCATCCTCCCATCCTCGCAGCCACCTCATTCCAATCGCCCTCTGCCGCTCTTTGTCTATCTCCTCGTCCCTTCTTTGTGTGTGTTTGTGACTGTATTTATCTGAGTCTGTGTCGGTACTTCTGCCAGTGTGTCGGTGGCTGTGTCTGAGTCTGCCGTGTGTGTGTGTGAGTTTGTGTGAGAGTATTTCCCCTTATGCCTTCCTTTCTGGTGCAATATTTTAAATCCAACATTTTTATTGCTACATAAGTGGAACAACTTTTACTTTCACTGCAGTGGGGTGTGCAATGGATCGCACGGGCTCCGGTCGGGGGCGGTGAGCCGAAGGAAGGGAAGGGAAGGGAGTGGTGGGGCGGGGTGGGGCTGGTTGTGGTCTGGTGTGGAGCCGGTTGGCGTTCGGTTTGAACTTGGCCATTAAACAGCCATTCTATTGCCCTCCGTCTGTCCGCTCTGGATGCGGGCAACGACTGCAAGAAAACTCTGTTTATCTTTCTTTTATTGTTTAAGTTATTGACATTGAAATTTTTATTTAATTTTTTCTTCTTGCCCGTCCTTCGCTCTCTCTCTCTCTGACACTCTCTTTCTCTGTCGATTTCTCTTTCACTGTCGCTCTCGCTCTTTCTGTGCAGGACCGAGGTTTGCACGAGGATTGCGGAAAGTGGCTTCGGCAAAGTTTGCATCGTCTCTCAGCCGGCGTGAAGTCGCAGCACGTGGTCGGGAAGCGGTTGCCGGTGGGTTCTTCTGCCCTCATACCTGCCACCTAACCGCCCCCCGCCTCCCCCGACCCCAGGTTCCGTGCCTTCCGCCCGCCAAGAACTGATACAAGACACGACGCACTCCCCAGTCCAGGCCCAGGCCCAGGCCGAGGCCCAGCACGGCACGGCCAAGGACGGTCGTATCCGTAGCATATTACAAATCTAATTGAACGGACTGTTTTAATGTGCTCAAGGAGGAAAACTTTGGATTTTCGTGCTGCTTTCCAAGACGTTCGACTTTTGTTACTCCCGTGTTTGTTTTTGCCTCATCGTCGTCGAGTCCTGGCGACTCCTCGTCTTCCGCCTTCCGTCTCGATGGTTTCTTTCGGCGAACTTTCCAGTGTGGTTCCACTTGTGGCTCGGCTCTCTGCCGTCTCGAGACGAGTCGAGTCGGGCTGAGCGAGTCCTGGTGGTTGTAGGGTTTATGCGATTGTGTGTGTTTGGCCAGGACTGGGGGTGGTGGGGTGTAGGGTTGGTTTGCGTCTGCTAATATTATGTACATTAATAAAATGAATTTTTCTCCTCGCTCGTCGTGTCTGGAGAGTTTTTCTCTGCCCTTTCAGTGGCGTCTGCAGTCGAGCTTTGTGTGTCAAGTCTCGAAAGTCTATTGAACTTAGAGAAAGAAGTGGAAGTAGTTTTCTAGGTCAAGGAAATCGTCTTCTGCTCAGGGTCTCATTTTATTTTATTTTATTTTCGCATTACGTCTCGACATCACATTTACTTGCTTGAAATAGCTCGATGCTGTATCTTCTTCTTCGACGTCTTCTTGGGCACGACTTGGCCCGGCGTGACTTTCGCTTTCTGGAGTTGTTAACGTGTGAGTGGGAGGGTTTGTGTGTGGGTGTGTGTGGTCGATGTTGGATACACTGGCGAGTTTGGGATTCCACTGATGGGCAATTTCAGGTTTGAGTTTTCTCGTGATTTCCTAATTGGGCAATTGATATTTGATGTATTTCTTTTCGTTCCCCCATTTGGTTATGAGTAATTTTCTTGGGCAGGAGGAAGGATGTGTTGGGATAAGGAGGACGAGAATTTTCTTTAAATCCTAAATACCCTTCTCATTAAGTGTAGAATAGCAATAAGATTTCAATAAATTTACCCACCTGACTGCCTTTCTAGTAGTTGAAGATTTGCGTTCCAAAGTTGGAGATGGTTTCGAGTTAATTCTCCTCCCATGAATTGGGCCTGTCTACCTAATGGTGCTTCATTTTGATTTCCCACGGCAATAAAATCTCGGAAGCCCGCCCTTTCAATGAAGGTGTGGAGGATGTCCTGCGTGCAGCGTGGATGGAACAAGTGGACGCAGCCCTTGGAGCATATTTAATAAGGAGCCACTTCGGCCGGAGTCGGAGCTTGAATTCTGAATACGAATGCGAATACGATGCCGTGTTCCTTTGTCCGAACCGGCAAACAAATAGTTCGGGTCGGAGGTCGGACCAGCTGCTGGCCAGAAGAGATGCTTCACGAGGCAAGGGCTTGCCGAGCATTTTCTTCTAATTACTGGGTAATTCTGCAGAAAACTCCATTCACTCGGAGGAGCCCCGTCCGTTCCTTCGGCGTGCGAGGAGCCGCCCCACACACACACTCACCCACACAGCCTAATGAGCGTAATGCAATTGTGTGAGTTGAAGACTGGTGCTTTGTTGTCTTCGCTGCAAGCGGATACCGAGGGCGTGCTCGCCAACGAGAAGCGGAGGAGAACAAAAAGAAATATTTTAATTTTGATAATTTTCGCCCTGAACCGCCTGGGCCCCCAGTGCATGGGGCGCGGTCCGTCGGGCCGCAGCCACGTTGAATCCTTCATATGGAGTTATTTCAGCTTCACTTTGAATTCGGACGAAGCCGACGCCCCACACGGCGCCCACCTCACCGCCCAGGCCCTGCACGGCCCGACGCAATCTCAGCGTCCAGGCGGGGTCGAGGCGCGCCTCCGCCTCCACGTCCGGCCCCAGCCCTAGGTCCAGCGCGATTCGCCGCCCCGACGACCTTCGTCCACTCGGCCGGGAGATGCATGTGTGATGTGTGTGTGTGCGAGTCTGGCGAGAACGTGGAACAGGGCATCGCTTCGCCTCGCATCGGTCCGGGCAGCAGCAGGACAAAAGCAACTTTCGAAGTCCTTATCGTCATCATCTCGTCGCCGTCTCCGCTGCAGTCTTCGCCAGCCCACGGCCTCGCCTGCGACGTGGCTCGAGTCGGGGTGCGTCGCCCGTAGGACGCCGTGGACCGGACCAGAGCAGTCGCCGTGCCTGCTGGGACGCTGAGGGAGGTGGAGGTGGTGGAGGTGGCTGCATCCGTGTGCGCGCCGTTGTATCGTAAAGCAATATCGCATCTATTTCGTATTTAATTTGTATGGTGCCTCGGCTCCAGATCCAGGAGCACCGAAGCACTTCGGTCGGTGGCGCCGTGGCTCCGGGGGCGGCGTGCTGTGGTCAGCCTCGGTCTCAGCTGCTGCCACCGCCACTGATTTGGACTCCACCCAGGCCGGCACCAGCAGCACCGACGCCTTCGCCATCGCCATCGCCATCGCCTACCGGCAGCAGCAGGAGAAGGCGAAAGCGCGACGGGAGGAAAACAGAGTTCCGTCAGCACGTACATATTAAACGGACATTCACATGCCGCACTCCTCGTATGCAAAGAGCTGGCGTCCGAAGAAGGCCAAGATAATGGGCATGGCGAAGGCGGCGGTGGAGACGTCCATGGCGATGGTGAAGAAGATATCCTGGAGAATACTGAAAACTGGACGTACGAACGAACGAGTGAGCGAGCAGCGAATGAGCGAGCAGCAGGGACGTCCAGTCGGGGCGTCGATGGGGCGGGATAGGGATCGAGGTGGGGGTCGGGGTCAGGCGGATGGCAAGGCGTACGAATGAACGGACGCACGGCTGGACGATTGGACGACTGGGTGTAGGGATGGAGGGTTGGAGCCAAGACAGAACTTCGTCCAGCCCTGGGCACGGAGGTGGTCCGTTCGCTCGTCCGTTGGTCCGTTCGGTGGTGGTCAGCGCTCCTGCAGCGACGGATACTTGGAGCATTCTCGTCGTAGCTAAGATCGACAGAACCTGCATCCCGTCGGTTTCTGCTTTCAGGTTCGGCGTCGCTATAATGCACAATAATGCAAGGACTTGCGCTCGTGCACAGTGGGAATAGCGACCCGGTCTGCGGAAACCGAAATTTATATACACGAAATCCCACAGAACTAGTGGCAACAGAACTACGTCCAGTTCTCGAAGGACCAAAGGACAGACTTGAAAGGATCCCAGTCTCGTGGTTCTATGGTTTCCAAGACCTGGATTTCCATGGGTTTGAAGACATCGGGTCGTAGTGGTCCCTTAGCGGGCCCTAACACTGTATCGAGAACAGCCTCGGGCACCGTCTCAGGCCCATTGTCGAGTCTACTGTGCGGCGAGTGCTCCCAATTTCTCCGTTCATTTTATATTCCATCGTCGGCAACTCCTCGTCTGCATGTTATTTTATATAGACTGGATTTCTAAACCTAATTGTCGACGCCGGCCGTGCCTGTGCTACGGCTGTGCTGCCCGGTCGGCCAGGGTGGTGGTCGTCCTGGTTCTCGTTCTCGTTCTCATCCTTGTTCTCGTCCTCGCCCTGTTGGCGTCCTCGTCGTCGTTTTCGTGGCAGAGCTCGAGGTGGCCGTGGGTCGAGTCCGGGCGGCGGACCCGCCTCCGTCTTTCACTCAGGCGGCGTGCTTGCGAGCATCCTTGCGGGTTTTCACGAGCTATGAAAAATCATTTCGAAAGCACAACGCAGAAGCATACATAACGGAGCTGGCCAAGGAGGAGACCAGGAAGATGTCCTGGCCGGACTGCCGCAGACGACGTGCCTGACGTGGACGGCGAGGACGGCGAGGACCTCGGGGTGTGCCGTGGGTAGGGTTAGTGGGGAAGGAGCAAAGATGAAAGGGTGCAGCAGCCGGCCGCCGGTCCCGACCA
Organism: Coelopa pilipes; assembly: GCA_947389925.1. NCBI lineage: Eukaryota > Metazoa > Arthropoda > Insecta > Diptera > Coelopidae > Coelopa > Coelopa pilipes. The sequence continues at coordinate 40,588,003 of OX376697.1, read as the reverse complement.
TGGCGACAGGGTTTAGCATGCAGGTGGATCTACGTCTCTCGTTGCCAGACAGACGGATGAAAGTGGTTGGACAGGCGAATGAGCGGACGGACCGGACCGGACCGGACTGACCCGAAGGAGCGTGAGCTGGCGCGAGAGAGGGAAGGGACGATGTGATGTGAGTGCGCGCGAAGCAGTCCTCTGCGGCTCCTGGGGGTTCCCGTTCGATGGACTTGGACGGCTTCCCTGCTCTCGTCCCCTCGTTCTCGTCCTCCTCCCTCATGCAGCCGGAGTCGGCGGAGCTCCTGGAGTTTTGGGCAAGGAATCGTTCTTCCACATGGACATGTATGTAAATTTATAATGAACATTTTATGTACGTACGCCTCAGCATGCATGTGTGTGGCTCAATCTCGACCCATACATGCAAATTGCACTTTCGTGGCTGTATGAATTTGGCTGTGTGTGTGTGTGTGTGTGTGTGTGTGCGGGAAAAATGCGATTAAAAGCGATTTGTTTTGTATTTATACGAGTTTCGTATGTGTTCTAGTGTGTTTCTTAGCGTGCGGGAGACTGAGTGACGGCTGTGGTGCTGGTGAAGGTGATGTGATGGTAGTGGTGGCAGTGGCGGTAGTGTGTGGCAAAGTCCAACCTTTCAGTCAGTTTTTCGATGACGAACTAAGCGCTTCGCAAGCTGCTTATTAAAACGAACACACCTAAAATATGCATGCTTTTGTTTTAAGGACTTCCTCGCAAGACGAACCCGCTTAGTAAGGCGAACTAGCATGTGGGAACAGAAACCACATATAGTTCCATAAGCATTTTTCCGGTGTTGGCCAGTCCCTAATAAATCTTTACTATATCGATAAATATCCCGGTGTTCCTTTGTATGGGCCAGGAGTAAGAGGGAAGACATTTGTCCCCAGTTAATGGTCACCAGCATCTAAAATTTAGAGCTTCGGGTCAGACGTACCAATGGAATTATACAGCATATGGGCAATTGAACTTTCGTGCTTTCACATGGGCAGATAAGTAAATCTGGTCGTGTGTCCGGAATATAAAACAAGCCACCTTCCGCTTTTAATTAGAGCACACATATTGCCGAGTCCCCGCCCTTCCATGGGCAAGGCACGGACATCGGGAAGATGGACCGATGGACCGACGGACCGGGCGGTGTGCATGTATTGCCACTCCTTTGCACAAATACACAAAATGTGCAAATATAAATGCGAATGCGAATTCGAATACAGCGAACCACCTCGTTTACATCTTTATTTTGAAGATTCGCCCAGAGTGACCGTTGTTACTTTTGTCTGCTCGGGTTGAGTTCTTCTTCTTGTTCTTGCAGTAGTAGTCGTCGTTGTTGTTGGCGTTCTGGTTGTTGGTGTAGCTATTGTTGTGCTTTTTACACGAATCCCAGCCAGGACCCGAGCTCTAATTGATGTGCCGGGGATCCTGGATGCATTCTCCGTGTTGCAGTGTCCTCGCCTGAGGCTACAGAATTTCTATATCTTATATGCATTTTCGAACATTATTTAGCCGAGTGCTGGCCGACAGCCCACCTCCCGCACCCCGTACCCCCACACACACCCACACTCGCTCCCGCGCACAAAGGATCCCCCACTCGCTCGCTTGTAGATGCTTGATTAACCGTAGCCACGATTTGCCGTTACTCCAGTTCGAGAACATGTTTATGTGTGTGTGTGTGTCTGTGTGTGTGCCCTTCGACCGGCGTCTACACGGAATACTCTGGACGAAGACTCCGCCGTCGACAAGAACAACTACAAGGACCAGCAAGAACAAGAACAGCAAGTGCAGCAACTGCAAACAACGCCAACAACGGCATCCGAACGACAATTGCAACTCTTCTAATGACAAACAAGAACACGACGTCGTCCACCATTACGTGCCGACCATCTCCGAGGGCTTCTCGAGGGCATCCAAGGAGGAGCCCCAACCCCTGGCCGGCCGGTGGCGGAGCACGAGGCGTCGGGCCCTGACCCAGCGTCGCTTTCGGCACAGAATTACCACGATTAAGACGAAAGGGCCGAACTCACGGAGATCTTGGGTCCGGCGCGCCAGAGCCGTGGCGTGTGGTGCAGCATCGATTTATTTGCATCTGCCGAGGACCGCGCCACGCATCCAGGCGGCAGGCACGAGACGCGCTGCCCGACCCGATGGTGTCGGGCCCATGTCCTCGTCGTTGGCCACGGCAAGTCGTCATCCGGTCGTGGGCTCGGGCAATGACTATCGCAGACGACGACGGTCGAAGGACGACGGCCGAAGTTCGTTACGTGTCTACGACGTCTGTTACGTGTGGTCGCTTCACGCTCGGCGCCTGCCCATGCAATCGCCCGCCTAAGCGCCCCTCAAGGAGCACGGATGCAGGAGCTCAGTCGGCCCCGCTCGCCCTCATCTCGCCGTCACCCTCGCAGGCATTGTATTTCGGTCCGTCCGGTGAACTCGATTCGATTTCACGAGCGTCGCGTTCCCATAGGGACGTAGGCTAAAAATACGCTGCACTCGCGCCGATTAGAGGTCGCCGCCACCCCGCTCTCGGTCCACGGGACAACGATCGCACCAACAGAGCGTTCACCAGTCCAGTCGTACACCGAGTGCCGTCATCGAATTTCATCCATTATCCTCTCGTCCTGTTATCACACTCCCCTCCTCGTTTCATTTTTCCCATAATCTCCCAATGATGGCAAACTCGCCGAATTTCAGTTCAACCCTTGACCTCGCCGACGGGGGTCGAAGATCTCTTGACCACTTCTGTACGCTGGCTCAGGTGGCGGCTTCCAGATCGTCAAGCAAGATCGAGGCCACGTGATGGAGGGAATGGATCGCCATCGACGCTGCCTCAGTAGGTCAGGGGAGAAGGCGTTCCCAAACAGAGTTTAAAGAATTTCGGCTGCTTGCTAATGGTTAATGGCGCTTTAATCAGAGTGATTAGTCCTCGCCACGATGACCACTGGCAGCCACAGCGTCCTCCGAAATTAGCCGTTCGAGAGACAATGGACGGCCGTAGCTGGCCGGAATGAAAGCCGCTTGATTAAATGAATCTGTACAAAGGTTCAAAGGGATTCTTTGTCGTTTCGTTAACAAGGACAAAGATTTTTAACGAACACGAAAAACGAGCGGAAAACAAAACATGCAAATGAAGGAGGAAAGTGCAAATTGAAAAAGAAATATGTATGTATGTCGTCTGTACGCAGAGAAATACATGCCGTGATGAAAGGCCGGTCCCCGGGTGCGGGCGGCACCGAGGGGGGCGGGCAGGACGGTGGGCGGTGGGCGGAGTGTGAGAACCGAGCCTAGAAGGAACTACTTCGGAAATTCGCACAACTATTTCTCGAGCGTCCGATGCCCGATGCTCGATGCCTAGAGAGACGAGGACGGAGTGCGAGCGTGGTGGCCTCGACAAACATATAGCGTTTTTTCTTGCCTATCGGAATATACATATTTTCCTTTGTCTTAACTCGTTCGTATCATTTCCGACGGCCTTTCTTCCTGTTTGTGTACCGGGCTTTTGGCAGTTGGTTTTTCTAATACAAAGTGTGTTCTGGGTCCGAGCCGGTGGCGTGGTCGGAGTCGGAGGCTGGAAGTTTGTGCGGCCCCTCGGCGAACACGGCAGCAGAGGCGGAAAAAATGCGACGACGACGACGACGTCGGCGACGGGGTGGGAAGCGCGCTGTGTGGGTGCGGGTGAATGTGTGGGATTGTTGGTGGAAAATATCATCGGGCCTGAAACGAAAACTTCTCCTGGGGAAAAGGCCACTTTTCGAATGATTTATTGATTTCCCTTTATGCAGCCAGCGAGCTAGTGAGCGAGCGAAAGAAAAGCTGCAGCGTACGTGAGCCCGGCGCATCCTGGCGACGGGGCCTCGTCAATGCCGGGCGCCGACGAGCCGCCCATCAACCTCGATTCGAGAAAAGGCTTAAACGTAGAGGGCCTGTTCGACATCGCTCCGCATTGTTCGCTCGGCTCGGCTCGGCTCAGTTCAGGCCAGCCCAGCTCAGCCGACCTGCGATGCGGACCCTTGTGTGGGTCGAGTGCCCTGGGAGGTCGTTGTTTCTTCTCCCACCGCCGCCCCTTCGTGGCCCCGTCGACTAAGAAAGAACCTCTTGTGCTCTGCGTCTCCCACAGCCGAAGCGCCTGGTCTCGCCGACCACCCTTCTGCGTCGCCGCCGCGGCAACAGCTTCGAGATGGCCACCCTGCTCTGCAGCATGCTGATCGGCGCCGGCTACCCGGCCATGGTCGTGTCCGGCGTGGCCCGCGAGAAGACCGTGCTCAACGACCAGCGCCTCGTCGAGTTCCCGCACAAGATCGTCGAGGCGAAGCCCAAGGAGGAGACGAAGCCGAAGCCCACCGTCGGCCAGAAGTACAAGCTGCGGCCCATGCCGGACCTGCAGAGCCACCTCGAGGAGAACATCATGCAGATGCGCCGCGAGAAGGAGGAGGAGGAGCAGCGCCAGCGCGACGAGGCCGAGCGCCTCGAGAGGGAGGTAACTGAAGTGAAGTTCCGAGACCGCTCCAACATCGATCACCACGTCTCTCCCGACAGGAGCTGGAGCTGCGGGCCGTGGACCGGTTCCACTACCGACGCAGCCACGCCTGGGTGGTGATCATCGACAACGCGCCGTGGAGCATCAAGCCGCGCAAGACGTACGTGGACGAGGAGGGCGAGGTCGTGGAGGAGCCGCCGCGGGCGCGCTTCATCGAGCCGTCGACGGGCTTCGAGTGCGAGCCGACCGCCAGCCAGTACATCCTGGTGGACAGCGTGTGGCACCAGTACAACTACTACGTCAACCGGCAGGTGTACCAGCGGGTCGGCGAGATCCGCTGGGACCTGCGCAACACCGACGACTGGGAGCACTTCCTGCCCGGCGAGCCGCCCGAGATGCGCCAGTACGTGGTCAGCTCCGACGAGAACCTGACCGAGCTCGAGCGCACCGTCGACGAGGAGAAGCACCTGGACACGATCCGCTCGTGGGTGATGCGCCCGCACATCGGCGTCCGGGAGTTCGAGGAGCGCTTCCCGAAGCTTGAGAAGACCGTCCTCTACAAGCGGGCCCTGCACGAGCGCTTCTCGCCCTACTCGCAGCGCGACGGGAAGGTCATGCAGGTGACCTTCTTCGCGGACGACGACTACCAGGAGCCCGAGCTGCGCTGGGAGTACTACGAGAACCGGGCCGACAGGCTGCAGGAGATCAAGTTCACCTGCGCCACGGGCCGCATCGAGGAGACCTTCGGCAAGGGCCGCAACGACAGCCTCAAGTGTGAGTGGGCGCCACCGAGCCCGTTCTCCGAGGGAGCCCAAGAGAGAATAACGGCCTCGAACCCCTTCCCCATTGCAGTCATGGACTACAACAGCGACCCCAACCAGCCGAAGTACCTGCACTTCTACTCGAAGCCCCGGCTGGACTCGCTGAAGTACCTGGAGGTCCACACGGACGCCGTCTACCTGCACTACAGCGAGCGCACCGACCGCTGCGTCTACCAGGAGTTCGAGATGAAGCCCGTCGCGCAGGCCCTCAAGAAGATCGTGGAGAAGTTCACCCGCGACCTGAGCGGCGACGTCCCGGCCAACAAGGACATCGCCGTCCGCACCTTCCTGCTGACCCAGCGCAAGATCAACATCAAGTTCCAGTACGCGCGCGGCGCCCTGACCGCCTCCACGATCGAGTTCACCAAGCCGCCGAAGCCCGACTACGGCCAGGAGATCCAGTACGACCCCAATCTGACCAAGTCCTACAAGGTGAGCAGGACCCTCTCGCGCTCCCTCCTCTCTCCCCTAATCGAGACCGTCCCGATCCCGTTGCAGGCCAGTGTCTCGGACCCCGACCCGACGCCGCTCGAGCTGTACAAGTTGCTGCTGGCCCAGCTGCAGCAGGAGGAGAAGATCAAGAAGCAGTTCGAGAAGATCATCGACGAGATCCACGCGATCCTCGACCAGCGCAAGCACGAGATGCGACACCCGGTGCTCGAGTTCCGCATCTTCGACCAGCTGCGAAACGGCGCCGCCCGCAGCCTGCGCTTGAAACAGGTGAATTTGGGTTAGGGGGGTTCGCGTGGTCCCCACTCGGGCGGCTCAATGTCCCATAGAGGTCATTGTCATCGGCAGAGTCCTTCCGAAGGGTCCCTCCGACTGGCCCCTGAGACGTCGAGCCCCAGGGCGCACAAATCTGTCCTCCGGCCACCCTCGGCCGTCCCTTCTGTCCGGTTGTGGTTTTGGGCGGTTCAGCCGGGTTTTTGATTTTTTCTCCCCGCCCACACCTTCCGAGCTAATCTGCGCTGTTGTTGTGCGTGCGCCAATGGGTCACCAGGAGTGCCTGGTGGCCAGAAGTCCTGGCATCACATTACATAATTAAATGCACATAAAATGCCAGTCTCAAGTTCATCGCTTCATTGAGAACATAATTATAATAAATTTCCGTGTGGGCGGCATCAGAAATGCCCACACACACCACTGCACCCAAGCGGGTGGTCACGAGAACTCACGCACACACAGTCACTGCCGTCCGAGGTCACAGACATTTACTGTCAGACGGGCAGACGGGCAGACAGACAGACGTACATGCCGAGACTGGATGTATGTCTGGCAGTTAATCCGCAAATATCTGGGGACCTTGAACTTTAATTAGCCGGACAATGCACTCACACACACGAACCTGAATACGGGCCTCGGTGTGGCCGAGTACATAGGGAGAAGGTGCCATAAATATATAGTGCCAAGTTTGCACACCTACAATGCACCTACATACATGCCTACATACGTCATACATCCGCATGCAGGCCGCATCCGGGTGCGTGTGTGTGCGCAGTGCACATTGATTTGTTCATTTATGGTAATTATATACCGAGTGCAAACACAGACCAGACAAACACGAGTGTCTTCGGCCGCCCACCTGTTAATGAGACAAACATTTGCCCAGGCCTAATTTAATAATGAGCGCCCTCTCTCTCTCTCTCTTCTCCCCTGACCTGCCCACTGCCATCACCATCACCGTCACCGTCACCAACACCGTCACCACCTGACCGACTCAGCACGCCGAGGAGGAGGCCTTCAAGCTGGAGATGTCAACGAAGCCGGCCGACTTCCTGGCCCCCTACCTGGTGCCCTACAAGGACCGCGAGCTGACCCACGCGGAGTCCTGGGCCGCCTACCACGCCTGCCTCAACGACCTCAAGTCGCGCTTCGTGGGCCTCCTGAACGACCTGCAGCGCCAGTACGAGGACGTGAGTTGCAGAGCTATCCACAGATCTTGATCTTGTCTGATGTCGTTCCCCATTTCGATTTGCCACTTGCAGCTGACGACTGAGGCCAAGGCCCTGAAGCGGTTCATGAACAAGTTCGAGGACCAGTTCAACAACTTCGACTACGACCGGCTGGTGCAGGAGGCGAAGGACATCGAGCTGAACAAGCGCATGGTGCAGCAGCGCCTGACGCTGACCCACGAGGAGTCGCAGAAGAAGTACGAGGTGGTCAAGGAGTCCCTCATGAACGACGACCGGCTCAACCTCAAGCGCAAGATCACGCTGTGAACACGGAATTTCTTTTCTTTATTTTCTAAAATACAATACAATTCGATTTTTCACATTTAGCCGAGCGCACTTTAAGTTCCGAGGCCTTGTGGGTTGGTGGCTCGGGTGCCTCGGAGGGACGGCGGCGCGCACCTCCTGGGGCATCCTGGGAGCGGGCCGAGATGCATATTTCATGACCCATCTGTGTCCTACGCACCGACACCGACTGGCCACACACATGCAATAAAAAATATCCTTTGTCTTTGTTTCGCACTTTTCCAATTACTTTTGGAGGCAACGCGTAGCGGCCGTGGCAGCCAACCTTTTCCGGCTCCCCAGGGAGGGGACGTCTTCGGAGACCCGGCGAAGACAGGAGAAGGCACAACAACTACAACAACAAAACACAAAGTCCCAGGCCTGGCGTCCATTGCGAGCCTAACGACCGAAATCCTTTTGCGAGTTTTCCTCCCAGGGCTGCGGCGGCCCGCGGCCTGAGGTCGACGCGGCCGACTCGAGGACGGCGGACGGTGGACGGTGGACGGAGGCCTCCGTTTCTTCGGCCTCCGGGACCGGGCGGTGCGTGAGTGCGCGGGTTGTGTGTGTGCGATGTGTCTGTGGACGTGGGCGTGGGCGTGGACGTAGGCGTGTGTAGAGCAACGGATGGCCGGCCGGGTCAAAACCCCAAGGATGACCATGACAACGACAGAAGACGGCGGCGGAGGCAGCGCAAGAGGCGGAGGCAGCAGCGCGTCGAGGAAAAAGAAAACATCAGCGTTTCAAGAAAATAAATAACGCGCACATCACGAAATTGCTTTTGCGGACCGTATCGGCGGCAGTAGCAGCAACAACGACACAATAACAACAACAGCGGCCGCAGCAACTACAATACATGACCGGCTGTCCGTGAAAAAAACACACACACACACACATATATATATACATATACTTGTTCACCCACTCACACACACGGACGCTTGACACGAACAGGACTTGACACATGACGCGTCCTAGCGCCGGCCAGTCAAGCGTCCGATAAACGACGGAGCGCCGGGCGGACGGACAGACGGTCGGATGGACGAACGGACGGACGGACGGACGGGGGAGTCCGACCGACCGGCCGGCCGGCCGTCCATCCGCCTGCCGGAGGGTGCGGGGTGCCGCAGAAAGAAAGTAAGCAAACACATTAGATCTTTTTGGGTCCAGGCCGTGGGCAGCGACGCCCGCCCTTCCCTCGAGGGCGATGGCGAGATGGCGGGCTGGCGGAGATGGCGAGATGGCGGACCCGGAGGCGGGCGACACACGCGAAAATTCACATGCATTATACACAGGCGCGCGCACACGCACACACAGACACACGCTCACATTCACTCGCGCCGTCCACTCACATGGCCGTATAGATTTATTTAAAAGCAAAAACAAAACGCCGAAGACGACCGCGCGACGACGACGCGACGCGACGGGACCCTTGGCCGAGGGTGTTCGGCGAGCGCGGCCCGATGCCGGCCGATTGAAGCGCAAATACATTATCGTCTTATTCGCCGTCGCAGGACAACTGCCTCCCGCCAAGCTCGTGTTACTTCGTCCTGGGCACGGTGGGGCAAATCGGCGGCGGCTGGCGAGAGTTTTGTTTTCTAAAACCTAAACAAGGGATCTTTGATCGATGTCTACTCGAAACACGATCTCCTTGCGGGGCGACTGGCCGGCTGTTTCGTTGTCACCTACGTCTGTTCAAGCCCAGCAGTCGGGCAGCGATCGCCCGGGGATGCCATGCCATCCATCCATCGATCAACGAAATGTCCCTCGCCTCAGAATTAGAACATCCATTTATTACGTATCAGTTCATATTCGAACGGTGCTCCATTTATTGCTTCCCGATGGGTGATTGATTGGCAATCCGTGGATTGTGCTCTGTAAAGGTGAGAAACAACTCAGATGACATGACCGTGTCGGTGACTTTGGTGGTTGCTGAGTTGAGGAATGTTCTGGGAGTAACGTGAAATTTTGAATTTTCACTTTTGACCGAAACAACAACGCGCGTTCTCTTGGCCAATACAAAGTGGATGCAAGAGGAGTCGAACGTCCTCCACTGTCACTTTCAACCGTCGAGTCGAGTCCCCCCCACATATGGAGATGTCTGTTTCTGTTTTTTGTTCCTTCCTTGTTGTTTTTGTGCTTGGAGGATATTTCTCAAACGACTGAAATTCAAATAATGTATGTAAGGGACAGATTTTTAAGGATATGTTCAGAGGAATCGCCCTCGGACACAAGAATCGGGCATACAGTATACATAGAGGCCGGCCGGCACCGGGCGGGTTGGGAATCGCGACGCGAGGACAAAAGCGCCAAAGACCGTCTCTTCCTTCACCCACACACACACATATCTATATTTGTATATATATCGACGCCGAAACTTACACACATGCACCCATACATTACGCGAATCTAATGCGGCTATCGCATGGACAGCAGCCAGAAAGGACCGAACGGCCCCAGAGTCCAGACTCCAGCCGTATACGCGCACACACACATCCGTGTTCGAATGCGAATTTCTCGCGAAAAATACCTTACAGCAACAAAGTGGCCAGGCACACACACACACACACACACAGTCAGACGGCCGGCCGCCACACATACCCTCACATTTTATACACTTTAGTACTTCTTCGTTACGGTCGAATTCGTGTAGCGACGCGAGACGGAGTGGGCCGTGGGCGGTGGACGAAAACGAGATCGTGGACGTGGCCGTGGACGGGGGGCGCTGAGGAGGAGGTGGGCCTGGAGCTGGGTCGGTGTTGACGCTGGGTCGGCGGACCCGACCCGGCCGGCCCGGCCCAGCGCGTCCCATCCGGTCCGCTCGGGCTGTTTATCAAGCGACCGGCGAGCGAGCGGTGGGCGGGAGGCTGAGGTAGCGAGGGTGGAATTGAATCTTAAATGCTTGCATTACGTCGGAGTGGAGTGGAAGATTCTATCCGGCCGATTGACCGTCCGAAATCAGACGACGAGAAGCCGCTCGCGCCGGCCCACCGCCCACCGCCGAGCCCACCAACCCACCAGCCCACGAGCCCACGGCGTATTCGGGACACATCAGAGGATGTTGATGAAACGCGCATTTATTTTCACACACACATACAATCGCCTGCTCTCACTCACTCCCTAACATCACCATCACTTTCTCTCTCCCGCTCTCTCCGCCACTATTCGCGCACACACGTTGCTTGGATGTCGAAGGGATTTCGTAAGAGGACGAAGACGAAGGCGGCCGAGGGCGTGGAAGTGGGAGTGGGAGTGGGCCGTGGAGTAGATGTGGACGTGGACGTGGACTGGATCTGGGCGGGGGCGACGCCTGGAGTCGCTCGTGGCCGGCGCACATGTGGCGCAATTTCGTCGCAGTGTTCTTTAGAAAAATCGCCGCGAACGAGTCCGAGGCTACACCGAGCGCGGAGGACCATCGAATCGTAGGGCCTGGACTCAACCTTCTGCAATATGTTCCGATCTGGTCAGTCAGATCATTCCAAGGTGGATTCGCGGAGGTCCATCGAAATTGAGGCAGATGCTGTTGACGCCCTCGACTCGAACTGCTTGAAGAACTTCCGATCCGGTCAACGATCAGTCTGATTCTGGTGGATTCTGAGAAATGCAGATAACGACCTGGACTCGATCCTTCCAAACTAGATTCTTATTCCATTCTGTGGAAGGACTTCAGCAACAGTTCCTCTTCTGTCCGCCTCCAGTTAGTTCCGGTCTCAGTGGGCGATTTCTCTCCGTGTAGCGCTGATTGCCGCCAGCCCCTGCCCCATTCCTCCCACCATGTACAGTTGTGCTCTCTCCGGGACGGACGGACGGACGGACGGACGGACAGCCGTCCGGCGCGGGGATTTCTATCGCTTAGCGCAGCACGAGGGCATCACTCGCGGTCCGCAGGCAGCGACTCAAATTATTTACGCGAAGGGACGCGACTGTGTGAGTGCGAGTGTGAGTGCGAGGCCGAGGACGAAGGCGAAGGCCAGCGACTGGGGGAGGGCGAGAAGAGGCGAGGGTGAGCGAGTGTGAGCGTGTGTGTTCGCGAGCGGCTGGGGTGGGGGTGTTGGTGGAGAGGGCTGAGTGGTGCGCCTTGAATGTCCTTCTTTGAATATTTGCGAGCGCCTGCCGCCGCGTTCGGCATGGCGCGGCGCGGCTCTGCTCGGTCCGGCCGGGCGTCGCGACTCGCCGCGCGGGCCGGGGTTCGCGCTTCGTTGCCATGTGCGCCGGAGAGTGGGAGGCGGGGGCCGGGCCCGGGACACGACGCGCTGAGCACCTCGCATTTATTTTCTATTCTTCTTATAATATATGTCAGAAACAGGACACATGCAGCACCCTCGCCCTCGCCCTCGCCCTCGGCCTCGCACCCACCCAGGACTCCCGCGAACTCACACACACACACACGCACACATCGGCACACACATGTGAACACACATTCAATATTTATTTTGTATCCCGACGCGAGCGGCCGGGCGATGCTGCCCGGTGAGGGCGGGGTGGCTGAGCCGGGCCGCGCCGTGTGGGCTTCGGCGGTGGTGGCGGCGGCGCGACGAGGGTCAGGATGGATGGAGTGGATGGTGGAGTGGTGGAGTGGTGAAGTGGAGGGCGGGGTGGCGTCGTTGGCGGTGGTTCGCGCGGCGGACAGCGGCGGACATTGAAAAATCGCATGAACGTCCTGTGCATGGCTGATTCGCACGTCTCCGAGGGTCGCCGCGAAGACGAAGAAAGGACGAAGAATTTTTCATAGAGATTATTTCTGCTGAGCAGCGGCCGCCATTCGGCGACAGCGGTAACGCCAACGACGGCGGCGGCGATGGCGATGGCGATGACGGCGCCGGATGCTGACGTTCGAACTTTGCACTAGATTGTTTCGCGTTCGCCCAGCGTGGCACATGTGGCCACTCACAACCACCCACACCCACCCACACCTACACACACGTGTGAGGCCAATACATGGCCTCCAGTACATGCATCGCCACACTCGTACATACATAAAAATCCATGTGCAGACACACCTACCGCTATGTATGTGTATGTCCTGCTCGGTGGACAAACAACGTGTTTGTTGCCTTCGGCCAGCGAGCCCGGGTGCACAGGTGGGCGAATCGCGATTCTCTTCTGCATCAAGCTCGCGATCAATATCTTCATCTCTGGACAAGTCCTGCCGACGTCCTTCCACGTCTTCTCCCGTGTTTCGTCGGCATGGAAGTGACCCGGAAATAATCGAATCATCCTCCTGTGGCTGCGAACTCAGGGCCATGGGTAAGGCGAAGCCAAGCCATGGTGAACTGAATCTTGTAGTCGTTTCCCCAGGACTCCGACGACCGTCACTAATTAAATAATAATAAATAAAATGGTATCAGAATCAATTACCATCAGGTCGAACATTTTTCCCCAATTGTTTCCCACTGGTTTCAGAGGATCAACCTGCCTGCCTCGTGCTATCTGATATTTCTCCAATCGCCCTGTGGAGCTGATCCCTGAAGCTGTTTGTTCCCAAACTTCCCGGCAGTTGTTTGCCGTACAAGTCTAAAGATGTTTTGGCTTTGCGAAATTTCCTAAACCATGCCTCGCCCTGTCTCCGCACAGTATGTTCTCCGAATATTTCTCTATTTTCCCCAGGCCACTCAACCTCGCGCAGAAGACGCAAGCCTTGGCTTTTATTTACCTAATGCAGGCTGCTGCAAGTTTTATTCGTTCGCTTGTTTCTCGCAAAATGCATTTCACAAATAATCTCTAACCAAGTAAGCCATGCCCGCCACCACCACTGCACCCGACACACATACACCTACACCTACACCCAGACACACACACACACCCTCGCATTCGTGCGCCCCGAACCCAATCTTCCAAACTACTTGAGTAAATGTCTAATATGCAGGTTCCTTCTAAAAATTTTAGTCGGTCGGTTGGTCGGTTGGTCGTTGGCCGGTCGGGAGCTCGGGTCGGGTGGTCGGTGCCGCCTGCTGCTTGCTGGCATCAGGCGCCTAACTTGCAGAGCCATCATCCGGTCGGGTGGCCGGCGGTCCGTCAAAGTATGGCTGGACGGATGGATGGACGACTGACTGCCCGCTGGACGGAAGAATGGACATGGTCGGTGGACAGATGGATGGATGGATGGATGGACGTACGGGCGGATGGACGAGTGGCGCAATGGACGAATTGACGCAACTGACCGAGCCAAGACCGAATCAAAGGATGCACAGCTCAGCGCTTTCTAGTGTGGTTTACTTACGGAACAGATTTCTCGAAAGTATTAGTATGCTTCAATTCCGCAGCTGCCCCTTCCCTACCCTTCGTAGCCCTGCCCCTTCCGTGCCCTCGCCCCACTCGGCCCGCCACTTGGCGCCGGGCTCCTTCCTTCGGCTGGGCGGTGGCAGCCGCCCAGGAAGGAAGCACCGAAAGACAAAACAGAGGAGAAGAACAAGATGGAGCCCGGTGGAAGGCGTCGCCCCTCCTCCTGGTTCCTAATTCTCATAATGATGAGTGCAGTCGCACGAACCCTGGGACACAAAATGAAACCCGTCATTAGGAGGAGGACCGGAGCGAGCTAGAGGAGCGGAAGGAGGAGGTGTGGGCGCCCGGAGTGGAGCCGAGCTGGAGCAGGGTTCGAGGCAGGCGGGAGGCATGTGCAAAAACTAATAGACAGCCACATCCGGTGCGGTGCGGTGCGGTGGAGGACAGAGTGGTGCGGTCCGGAGCCCGGGGTGCGGGGGGCGGGATGCGGCGGGGCTCGGCACGGAAGGTTGTTAATATTATGCACGGTGGTTGCGGACCGGACCGGACCGGACCGAACTGCTCCTGACTTGGGCCGGAGCCGGAGCCGGACGCTGGCTGGACTAAGACAGCAGCTGAGCTTGTTGCCAAGGAGACGACCGAGGACCGACGGCGACGGCGACGGCTCCTCAAGATGGACCTGACCAGTGGGCGGTTTCGTCGGATGCCGCCCGGACGAAATGTGCTAACTCCATGGCTGCTGGCTCGATCCGGGCGCGAAACAAACGCACGAACAAATGGACCAGCGAACCAGTGGACGAGCGAAGAGCCAACCGGAGGAGGAGCTCGCATGCATGTCACCCGGTCGGAGGAGCCGTGGAGCGGCGGCAGCGAGGGCAATTAAGTGCATGCGGGGCGACGCCAGAGCGCGCTCCCAATTTCGCATTCACGAGCTCCGTGGCCAGGGCGGGCCTCCCGTTGTCCTGGTCGTCTTCGGACGCACGGCGAGCCGACGACCCGGACTCTGAGCTCGACCCCGACCCGAACCGGGCGCCAGCTCAATCTTCGTCTTGGAATCGCCGCCTCGCCGCCCATGGCAACCGATCGCTCTGCAGTTGGCAATACTTGAGGCCTCGCTCGGCCGAGGACCTCGTGCGGGCGAGATGCTGTCCTGCGACGGCACACAAACACCGACGCACGGCGCACGCACACAGACGCACTCGCACTCGCAATGGCTAGGGCGAGGGCGTAGGCGAAGGCGGAATACATGGGCGAAGCAAGACTCGCATGCGGCATTTTAGAATTTCAGTCAAATTTGCGAAACTGCCTTCTTCGCCTGCCACGCACGTCGTCTTGGGGCCGCTTCTAGGGTCCACAGCTGGGCAGCACGTCGGCCGGGCCGACGGACGACGTCGTCGTCGTCGTCGTCGTCGCCGGCACGCACGCACTGCGCCTAGCATAAAAGCTGCACGGTCCAGTGCGTTTATGTACTGGCGAGAGCAGGACGAGGTCCTTTTTCCACCGACCAAGATGTTAAAATATGCTTACTAACCCAGCAGTAACGCCAGCAACAACACTGGCCAGGGCGACCTGACGAGAGAGAGGCAGAGATAGAGCGAGAGAGAGCGAGCGAGTCTTATGGGCAGCGTCGCATTCAGTACATAAACTCCTCAATCTTTGGTTCGTTAAGGAGTGCGTTATATGCACACGCCTCGCTGAACTTTGCCTGGAAATTGGTCAAATAATATTGTCTTAGACTCCCGAGCGCAACCAACACACGCACACAGGCCCACCAGCGCACGCATACGGACGCGTCCGCACGTCTACGTATGTACGGCCGGCCATGTGCAGGCAAACTAAACTAGGTACTGACCAACCATGTACCATGCACTCGCTTTTCGGAAATAATCCGTGTTTCATTGTTTGTGCATAAAATTTAATTTCGGTATATATTTTTGCCGAGGTAGAAATTCCCCGGAGTCAGCAGGTGTTTCAGTTTAATTTATTTCGTTGTTCGCTCCGAACATTTCTAAGCAAGCACTGCAGGACATTTCATTTCCATATCCATATCGCCATGGACATTATGTGCATCGGCATCGGCACCGGCCCGGGTCCGGGAGGCGGCGGTGCAGCGGCCTCCCATTGGTCCTTCGGCGAGAAGCTCACGTCAAAATCTGCCCTGCCACGCCCTGATCATCGCGGGTGATCCGTTAATTGCCGGGCCACTTGGGCTGCTCGGGTCGGCTCGCGACCGGTCCGTGAAGCGATTCGAAGGAGGAATTGCAGGAACAGCGAAGGATGCTTTCCATATGAAATGCATTCTGGCCATGAAATGAGGGATACCCGATCCCACCTGAAACTTCGTCCTTCTCCGGATTGCCAATTGATATCGATGGCACACCAGTACAACCATGTCCTAGTGACTGATTACCTCGACTACTCTGTGGCAAAGTCCAAAGCGAGGCTCCAGCTAAGCGCCAAAGCAAACGTTTCCTTCTCACCGCCTCGCTCCGCGCCCAACCCAATCGGAGCCCCCGATGCTAATCGCAGCAAGCGCCGGCAGATGATTGAAAGCAAGTGTCGAGGAACAAAAGCCAACCTGTTGCCCGACCCACGACAGCTTCATTATGGGATGAACAAGAGTTCCCACGATCGCACGCAATGCATACGGAGCCGCCCCACGTGCCCGCATTCAAGGACAACGGCAACGTTAACGGCAGCGGCAACGACGATGGGATGAAAAAAGCGCCGCTTAACAATTAAAACTCCCACGGACGGCGGCGGTCGTCGCAAGGACGAGCTCGCTTTTTCACCGCCTCGGAGTGCGACCAGAGGGCCGGCAGATGTTATCAACCGGCGCTTCAACGAGGCGCCGCCCGGGATCGCATGGCGGGGATTTCGCCCTCAATTGGCACGGCGGGTGCGGAAAAAATGCATTGACTTGCATGCCACCGGATATTTCGGATCGGAGGCCGCTTAAACGCATCCACACAGTTCACTTTCGCCGTTTTTTCCGCACGCCCTCCGTTGCATGTGATTTTTTGCCTCCTCGTCGACGCTCCTCGGCCTCGTCCTCGTCGGCCGGGTCGTCCTGGTCGTCGTTGTTGTTGTTTGCGATGCAAATGCACGATGCTTGTCAACAAACCGCCAAAGCGGCAGCAGGTCGAAAAAATCCGCCCAGGGATGCAACGCGTCGTCGTCGGAGGTGGACGAGAAGCCCTGACCATAATCCCTCGATCCGCCGCAGGCACACATTCCCCTCATTCTCCACTTTCCGCAGTCCAGGCGCCGTTTCGGTCGCGGAGTCGAATCCTCGGAGTCGTGCATTCAGCGCGGCAACCCTGCGGCCACCAACGGCCCACCCACGGCCCACCTACGACCGGCCGCGCTGCACGCCGTCCGTCATCGGCATCGGCGAAGGCAGTGGCAACGGATTCACGGCGCACACGGCCTTTCGCATTCCACCGAGGGGCCCCGCCCCTCTCCGCCTCCGCCCTGCGGTCGAGGGCCTCGCTGTCATCGGCGCTCAATTCAATGCCACATCGCGGCGCCGTCCACATCGCATCGCCTGGCCCGCACCCCTTTCTGTCGAGCCCCGTCGTCCTTGCGCCGCTTTGCAATTCAATATTTTTTGCCGGCAGCTCCGCAAGGACAACAGCGCGGAAGTCCTTCCTCGCTCATGTCGAACTGCAGTCGCCGCCTAAATTGCAACATCCTCTCGTTCTCGCGTTCTCGCTTCGCCCTTGTCCGTCATCCCCCCATCGCCGTTCGGCCGAGGACGATGCGGATTTTGCACATTGCACTGGGGAAAAAACGGCCGATGCGTCGACACCGCCGCCGATGCCAACGCCGTCGCCGGTGACGGCGCCAACTAATTCATATGCAGCAGCGGAAAAAACCGGCCTCAGTTTACAGTTGTAATTTCGAAAACAAATTCCTGCGCCAGGAAGCTCGCAATTAACACACATCCGTTCTGCCTGTGCATGCGTGTGGATGCCGCCAGACCCAGGACCAGGACCAGGACCGGCACCAGAGCCAGGACGAGACCGATGGAGATGCGGGTGCGGAAGAGGAGTAGGAGGAGGGCCGGGAGAGGTGACGATGTTTGCATTCGTCCTGCCGTCCTTTCGCCCTTTCACCGCCGACACGGGCGCATCCGAACGCAGCCTGGTCTGGTGCCCGCCCACTGACGTCAGGACCAGGATCGAATGCAACAGTTTCGACTGAGAGGACTGCAAAAAATCCGTTTTTTAAGTGACCCTCCGAGGAATATGGAGTGGAGCAGGAGTTAATATTCGAGGCAACTCACAGCCGCCGCCTCGCTTTCGTTTTCATTGGACCGCCGCTGGGCGGAGGACAGGAGGATTAGGGGAAATCGCAGTTGGCTACGAGTGAAAGTCCATCCGGAGTCATGAACAGAGCCACGTCGCCACTGCACCGTGGGCTTCGTGCCATTGTCTGCCGGGGGTGGTTTCGCCCCGCCACCCACGACAGTGCGAGGAGTTAATGCGAATTAGTCCGATTTACGCAGTCGATTGTCTCGCCACTCCCTCATGCCCTCTCGCTCTCCCTCATAAAAGTTTCCATCGGAGGAAGACGCTTGTCTAGTCCTCGCCATCGACTTATGGACCTTATCAATCCACTCCTGGTGCCTGCTACTGGTGGGCTGCGGGGTAATCAACGAGTGGCCCTCACCCGAATTGCGTCGTCTGGCCTCACTGCGATTCGAACTTCGCAATAAGTTACAAATACTCCTCCTCAAATGGTAGAGAGAGGCAGGCAGCAGGGACGGGTCCGGGGCCGGGACCGGAACCGGAACCGGGATGCTCATCACTAGTGGAGCACTAAATAAATGATTGTCCTAAGTGGCGGAATATTAACGTGCGTTTTATTTCCCATTTGCAATCATTATGTTGTTAACATATTCAGCTCCCGAGCTCCCCGACGCCCGTTGCCCCGTCGCCCCGTCGCCATTCGTCACACAACCTTGTGCTTGTGCTGGTTTTCGCCTGGTGCTCGCCCCGCCCCTTCCCTCCCCACTTCCCACGGCTCACCTCGTCCAGCGCCGCCAAGGTTCGCCAGGTCTCTCGCTCGCTTCCGCCGGCTACAAAACTTTAATGGCTCCGCTCAAGGAGCAGCTCCTTTCTTTGCGGATCTTTGGCTTTGATTCGGCGCTCGGTGTGGCTGCCTGGCTGCTGGCTGGTGGCCACGATTTTTATGAGCTCCCTGCTACCTACAAGAACCCCTCCTCCGGCCCCACCGCCCACTCTTTGTCTCTCCCTGGCCCGCCCGCACAAGGACCTGCCGTCGACGTGGTCGTCTTCGACTCATGCGATGAAAGTAAAATTTTTATTTATGTTTTATGACCGGGATAAGGAATCTTCGTCGGCCACTTGGCCTGGGCCTGGGTCTGGTTGTGGTCGCCGTCGTCGTGGTCGTGGTCGTGATCGTAGTCGTAGTCGTGGCTGTCGTCCTGGCTGCTCCAGGAATACGTCAAGCCCAAGTTGCACATGACGCAGGGGCTGCGGAGACACCGTCAGATGTAAGCGAGACGCCCGCCGCCTTATGCTTGTCTGCGGCTGTGTGTGTGTGTGTGTTTGGGTGTGTGTACGAGTGTGGATGTTGATGATGTGTTTATCGTTACATTAAATTCTTTTACGATTTCTTTATTAGTTTTCGGTCCGCTTGCTCATTCCTGATGGCTTCTCAAGGAATGTGTTTATGTGGTTGTGGATGTCTGTATGAGTGTGACTGTGGGTGTTCGCATGGATGTGAGTGAGAGTTTCCTTTATTTGATTGTAGCTTGGCTCCTGTTGCTGCACCAGCTCCGTCTTTGACTCCGAGTCTGGATCTGGCTCTGGCTCCGGCTCCGGCTCTGCCCTGCTGATTGATGGTTTATTAGCTTGTTAAGAGATAAAAAGGGGATTATCGTGGAGCATTTTTATAGCTTTTGGGGGATTTGTTTTCAATTGAAGCGTGTTGCCCCATGAGCTTCCATTCCTTTCCCTTCGCATCCGTCTCTTCGTCTCCGATTGTTGCTGCCAGACTGAGAGCGTTTATTACGAGGAATAAAAACGCTGTAAATCTCCACGATGATCGTTAAGCGCCCTCTAATTATGTGTGGTGATTGAGTGAAAGTGATGAAATTAATAAATAGTTAATCAAGTTCCATTGTCTTTGCGAAATCTCGACCCTGGATGAAGGCTTCGGAAATGGGACAGTGGGCTTTGGAAGACGGGAATCCGACGTTTGTCCAGTGATTTTGATGCTCTGACTAAGCCGCTTTATTAAAGGCCCAGTGTTCTTAGGAGATATGGAGGTCTGGGCTTTATACTTGGAGCCCTGACCTCCGATGATTCCGTGGTCATTTGTGAGCAGACTGTTAAGTGTCGAACTTGGATCGGAAGTGAAAGTTTTTCTAGTCTACACATGGCGGCGGTAAGTAAGATTCGTTTAATCATACGAATACAACTTAGCCTTATACCTCTCGATACAGCAGCCTACCCTTTGTACGTGGGGCTGCCGCAGGGTCCTGTCCGCGCTGGCGGTAGCGAAGGATGCCGGCTTTTAAACATTGTCTATGGAGAATAAATTCCAGATTTCGAGTCCGGCCCGAGGCCGCCTGCAGAGGCGGAACGCGACGAGCGAAGGGATGGCGGGTGGGCAGGACCGAAGGGGATTTGCGAGGGACGGTCGTAACTATGCCGACTCTAATCCCCTCGGCGACACGAGCGGCCAGCGCACTAAAAATCAATAATCTTCAATATCCACCTATTCTCGCGAATCCGCATTTCGCCCGCCTCGCACATCCACCGCACACCCTGGCCGCTCATACATCCACGTATACATACACACATACATATATATATATAGAAGCCCATCGCGCTCCGTCCCTCGCCGATGCCGGCCGCACTCACACAGGGCCATCGACACACGACGACTTTGTGCACGTGTGTTTGTTCGCCGCGCCGAGGATGTGTCGTGGGCCGTCGGTGGGATGGGGTGATGGAGCGGTCGATTTCGAAGGGGTGCGGCGGGGTGCGGCGCGAACTCGAAAACCTTCCAAGCAAATACGCGAGAATGGTCAGCGACGTCGCTGCTGTCGACATCGCATCTCGGGCGACGTCGACGAAGAAATTATTTCCACAAAGTGTCGCGCCGAGGGGCGGCCGGCCGCCAGCCCGGGTGGCGGCGGGGCCCTTGGCAAGTGTTTGACCAGCGTGGGACGTGGCGCGGCACGGCGCGGCGCGGGTCTCTGCGGCCGCTGCTGCTGCTGCCAGGGAATGGAAACGGACCGTGGCCGAGCCTGGCACAAGGTTGAGGAGCCAGAAGTGGGCCGGGGCTGGGGTTCGAGGCGGGGACGGCGTGGGGTGTGGCGCGCTGGCGGCGGTCAAGGAGACGACGGCGGAGGCTGGGCGAGGGCCGGGGATCTGGATGTGGATGTGGACGGAGGCCGTTTCGATTGATGGAGGATGCGACGTGTAACCGTGCCTCGTGTGCGGCTGTAGTTAGCATTACATCTTTACGTGGGTCCACTTCGCAGCGGAAAGCTCTAAATACAACAACCACCACGACGTCGGAGTACAACAACAATAACAACAATAAGACCAACAACAACAGCAACAGCAACAAGACATGCCCCAGCATCACCGGGAAAGCATTTGCTGATGTTTGAACGTACGACGTCCGAGTGTGCGGACGGACCAAGGCACGGTCTGCCCGTGTGTCCATATGTGTGCAGGTGTATGTGCCTGTGTTTGGGTTTGTGTGTCGGTGTGCGACGACGGCGACGCCGACGACTGGCCCTTCGAGCCACGTCCAAGTCGCCGCCGTGTCCCCGGCGTCCGCCGCCCGATGTATTCTAATCGATAGCGACGGAAGAAAAACGAGCTCCAGGAAGACGGCTAAAACTCCTGCGCTGCCCAGCTGCCCAACGCCACCGCCACTGCCTGCCCTCCCCTTGACCACCACGAACCGCAGTCTCCCCTTGAGCTGGCCTGGCGTGGACCCGCGCAGGTCGGATTTGCGCTGAGGAAATGCGAGCACAAGGAAAACGTCATTTGCAATTCGCGCTGAATCGCAATCGCCGACGACGCGTTGAATTCGCCGTCGCGCCACTCAACCCGCCACCTGCCGCCCCCAGGGCCTACCCTGCTGACCACCGCCCGCCACCCACCGCGGGACCGAGCCCGACCCGACCCCAGGAGATGCTGTCATGTCCATCGCGAGTTGTTGGAGCAGCGCTTTCAGAGTCATCGCATGCGGCGGGGCGACGCCGGAAGACGACGACGATGACGACGAGAGGACGACGTCGCCTCGTCGCAGAATGTTTACGGAGTTTTTGAGCTGGCGATGGCAGTCGCTCGGTCGGTGGGACGGTGGGACGATGGGACGGTGGAATGGATAACATATGCACATTTCGCGGAACTCGCCAGACAGGACATTAGGAGCCGCTTCCTCCGCCGTCCTGCCATTCAATCGTCCACTCGTTCACCCGTCCACTTGTCCGGCCGCTCGGTCCCTTCCCGCGCCCATCCCGGTTCATCCCGACGTCGCTGCACCGTTCGGTCGCCATCAATTCTGGCCACGACGTCGGGTCGGCGCGAGGGAGGTGGCCGAAAGGTGGAGGCGCGACGGCCTGCAGCGGAGGGGCGGAAGGAAGGGGGTCAGGATGGAGCGACGGGGCTGGCGAGAAGTTGTTGTCCGTCTTGCCATGTACGAGGAGTTGCCGCCGCGCTGTTGCTGTTGTTGCCAGTGGCGGTGGCGGTGGCAGCGGATATTGTGATTCCGGAGAGTCAGCAGGAATTGCGCGCATATTAAGTTCATGCATGGTGCGCGTTTTTGTCCAGTCGCCGTCGTCCACGTCGTCGGCGAGGTCGTCGTCGGGGGCGCCCAAGGGAGGGTGCTGAGTCAGATCAGCGGCACCGACAGCAGTGGACGAACAGCTGCAGCAGCGGGGTCCACGGGTCGTCCGAAGTCGAGTGTCTTCGCGAGGACGAGTGGCTAATGACGACCGACCGGTTCTCGATGGGTTCCTCGGCTCGCGCGCCGTCGTCCTTTCGTGACCTCCTGCTCTAACGGTCTCGCTGTCCGCCTCGCCTGTCCGTGTGTCTGCCTGTCCTTCTCTCTGTCCTTCCTGCCGTCTACTCCGCTGTGCCCTGCCATCAGCCGTCGAGCGAGCGCGGAGTTCGTGGAACGCGAGTCGCCGCCCGATCGGAGGCCGCTCCGTGCTGAGTCGCTTCCAGTTCCACAGCAAGCTATCGGATTGCTTCGATCCGCTCGAATGTCCTTGCGCGGGTCTCGCCGAGGACGAAGCGGAGCGGACGGAGGATTTCGCTGCGGATTTCATGCTCTTAAGTTCAGATTATATATTAATCGCCGAAGTCGGGAGTTGTTGCTCTTCGGACCGGCGCGACTCGGCGCGGCTCTGCCGATGTTTTGGTTGCCATTGTCGTTGTTGTCCTCCTTCTGCTGCTTCTTTCTATCGTAGTGTTGTGGTTGTTGTTGTTGTTGTTGTTGCTGCTGGCCTCTCTCGAACAGTGCAATATTGCACCGTCATGCTGCTGTCGTGTAGGTAATTCGTGCGATCCTGGCGCGTTCCTTCAGACGTGTCCTGGCCGCTCTGGCTGCAGGACACGACACGACCCGCCGCCGCTCAGCCGGCATCGCTTATTGTTTTTGATGTCATTGCTGTTGTTGTCCTCATTGTTGTTGTTGCTGTAACTGCTCCTGCTCCTGCTGCTGATGTCCTTTGCCGCATTCATTTTAAACGCTTTCTTTGGCATCGCGACGGCTTTGTCCCGTTGCTCCTCGCCCTCTCCGCCCTTCTGCCCTTCTGCCCTTCCGCCTTGCCGTCGTCTCTTTCTCGGCCTCCTCGTCTGTTGTTCTCGTTGTTGCTGCCTTTTTGTGACATTTGTATTTCGTTTTTCGCTTCCTCCTCCTCTCCCGCCTTCCCTCTCGCTTCGGCTCGCACGGCCTCTGGCCGTCTGTCGCTCTCGCTGCGGCTCGGGCTGTCGCTGTCGCTGTCGAAGCGAGACCGAGAGACTCAAAACAAGGACGAATTAGGCATTTCGGCGTCCGGAGACGCGGCCCGGTCCAGAGGCGACGGCGGCGGCGGCCCGACGAAGCCCTCACGGCTGCCGCTGAACGAGGCAGGAGGCAACGGCTCTCCGTCTCCTCCACTAATCCGCATGACATCTGCTCAAAGGTCTCTTTGTCATTGTAATTTGTATTCGTATCGACGAATTCCTCCGACCCGTACCTTCGCGCCGCGCTCCTGCGACACTTGGTGCGATTGCGAAAGCAGTGCTGGAGGATTGAAAGATGTCGCCGATGCCGATGTCCTTCCCGCGAAAACCCCAGCGAGAGCCGGTTGGCGACGGAGCATTTTCCGAACCTCAGGAGGTCAGTTCGAGGGGATTCTCGTGTCCCATGACGCGGACTCGTGCGAAAAGTCTCCTCGTGGATCGTCTCGCCTGGGTTCAATCGACGGCCGACGATCGACCACCTGATCGGAAACCCGAGGCGACTCCCTGAGAACCTTCCGGGCTGAGAAAATCCCGTCTGAGACGCGTCGATTCACGCTCATTGAACTGCTCGACACCCCGGGAGAGAAGCCGTCGCTTTACGCAGGACTCCAAGGGCACCGAGTACCAGGCACCAGGCACCGGGCACCGAGTATCGATTACAAGTCATTGTTTCCACGTGATTGCGCCGCGTCCGAGCCGTCTTGATTGACAGCCGCCGCGGCCGTGTCCTTTCCGACGCATTTGCGCTCACGCCCTTCGCGTTGCCCTCGTGTGTCCTTCGCCAACCCCTTCGCGCGCCCCTGGGCATCTCGCCAAGGCGCTGCGAAATTATCGTCGCTTGACGAGCTCTGCAACTGGGCCGCGTCAAGTCATTCAAAGGCGAGCGACTCCTGCCAGAGGCCGACCCTTCGGCGCCCGGGGCTCGCAAGGACATCGAATCGAGGCGAGGCGAGGCGAGCCAGAGAAATAAGACGACGATCGATTGGCGTCGCCGATATCTGCATCTTGTGCTGGTTAGGTTCGACGCCGATGCCGATGCCGCTTGTAGTTGTTGCTGTTGCTGTTGTCTTGCTTCGTGTCCGTTTCTTTCGTGTTTGTCCACCCTGCCCCTTTCTAATCAACTGCCGGAATGTCCTTTTGATTGTCAATGCAGAGACGTGCGCTCCAGTTCCGCTCCCGGAATGAACTCGACAAAAATTGCAACGGAGCGCGAAATTTGACAGCACTTCGCTCAAAAGACGACGGGCCACGGACGGACGCCGGACGCCAGACGGCGAAGGGTTCTGGAGAAGGGTGTGGGAGATCGAATGCCCTTTGAGGGGTCGCTCGTCGGTCGTCGCTCGTGATGGGACATGCAGGTTGAGCGAGGACCTCGATGAGTTTCGTTTTGCCATCGGTCTGCTGCCTCTGCTGCAAAAGTAATTGTTGCAACTCCTCCGGGTGGAGGGGTGGAGGGCGTTCAAGAGGCGTCCTCACTGCACCCTTGATTGCCTAAGAGACCATGTCGGGGAAGCACCAAGCAAGTGGTATATTGTTGCAAACTCTTCGGAGCAGGTGGAGAGTCAAGGTCTAGACCTCGGCCTCGGCCTCTGGAGTTTCGTGCCCAGCTGACCTTCATTCTCCCGTCACATCGTCGACGGGACTTCGATCTCTATCGGAGCGTGCTTCTCGAACATTCTCGGTGACCTTCAGTCCCCAGTCTCCGGGCTGGGTTTCTTCCTGACCGAACCTTCCTCTGAACCTTTCTCGGCTGAACCAGATTAGAATCTGCGAAGGCCGCCCAGAGGCCCGCAGCGAGGCGTCAGCGACTAATGAGGCCAAGCGGCCACGGATTAATTCGAGTCGGGGTCCGTTGTAGCCGCTGACCACCAGCAAGGGACCCAAGTGGGAAGCGGAGCGGAGCGAATGGGGCATCTTTTGGAGATAAACGAAAATTTCTCATTAAATTTTTGAGCTAAATAAATGTTATGTCATTAAACAACACCAATTATTATCTGACCAAAGCATGCATGGCCGAGTTTGCACACACACACGCGCACGCATGGACCACGCAAAAGCACACGCACACATGTCGACCGTTGGAATAGCGGAGGAATTTAAAGTTTTCCTCCGAGTGTTCGGAGTCCAAACAGCAGAATCTACTTTCACTATTAACCCTTTTGGCAATTTGTAATTAAACCAAACAACAACTACCAAACACACACAATCGCCCAGCGCACATGCCTTCGAGGGACGCCGAAGCCAACGCATCGGGCCGCAGAATTAACGAGGCCTGCGTCGGGCTTAGCGCGGCCCATCAAGCGGGCGCAGGCGGAGGCCGCTGACCGACCGCTTTCAAAAGGATAAAATATACGCATAACATATCCTAATTTTTCAAATAAGATGAACATTTCTAATTTCATCCCTTTTCTGGACACCAGGACGCGCCGTCGACCCCGCCACGCCACGCCACGCCACGGCACGGCCCACTCCACGCTCTCCTCGGGCACCCCGGCCCAGTGCGTGCGTGAGCGCTCGGGCATGTGGCACATCTCACCTCGCCGCCGGCCCCCTCGCGCGGCACCCCGCGGCTCGGCTCGGCTCGGGCCACGCTCACGTTGCTGGACCCGCCCGATCCGGGACTGGGCCCGTCCGGTTTCGGTCCAGCTCGCCCAGCCTCCGCCCCTCGGTGTCGTCAGCACATCGCAGGCGGCCTCGCCGCGCTTCGCTTCGTCTCGTCTCGCCTCCCGGTCCGGCTCCCCTCGAAATTTATTAAATAGGTTGGTGGCGCGTGAAATGCTGTCCTTGCCGTTGGCCGGACACGCAAAACCTCGAGGAGCCGCCACACACACACACACGCACGCACACATGGACCACTGGCACACACACATACACACAGTGGACGTAATGAAAACGCGAAAGGGGTGGCTCGGTCGCTTTACATTAAACATTCGGTCCCACAAGAGTAATATCTTGCATGTGTGTGGGAGTGGGGTGGGCGAGGGAGCGCACGCGGACACACGAACACACACTCGCGTCCGTCCCAAAATAAATGCGAGAAGGGACATCTTAAATGGACCTGCGAATACGTTTCCTTGGGTCCTGTGATGTGGCTGCGGCACAGGGTGCCGTCCGTGGATCCCGGCCGATTCCATCCCTTGCGCGGTCCCCAGGCGACGGCGACGGCGACGGCAACGACGCCCACTCAGGTCCGGCCCCGACACGGCGCGAACTCATTTCGGCCATCCGTCGTCCGGCCGACACGATTCGCGTCACTTCTTGCGAGACGCGCCGGACTCGCCACATACAGAGTGCTTTCTCAATGCACGAGAGTCTTAGGCGAACTGATTTGGCAACGGTATTTCGAGTCATGTCCGGTCCGCCGTTGCTGTCCAGGTTGAATTATTTCGTATTTTTGAGATATTGTATATTTTCCAGCCCCATCGAGGTTTTCTTCTCCCACGGCAGTGATCGACCATCTATGGAGCCGACCCTCTTCCACTCCAACGCCTAGTTTAGTCTCCTACGCACTTCGTAGCCCTCGATCTCGTCCACGCCCTCGATTCCCGTCTGCCTTCGCCTCATCCTTGGCTGGGACACCTGCTCCGCGAGCACCCTGTTTCCGGCCCACATGGCGTGGCGTCCTCGACCCGTCCCCGGGGCCACGACGGCGACCAGTGGACAGCATTTCATGTATTGCAAATCGCAGATAAAGTAGCTGCCGCCGCGCTTGAAATTTCGATCAATTTTTCTTATTTTCCACCGAGCAGCGGGAAGGAGCAGCCGGCAGGCAGGGGAAGTTGAGCTAGAAGTGGCGGCAAGGGCGAGGGCGGGGGCGGAGGCTGAGGCCTGACAAAGAGGCCGCGTCGCTGCCGTTAAGGACCAAATTTACTCCGTCATCCCCAGCGTACCACATATTTCAACGCCCGCTGTCCGCCCCGAATCCGACCTTGCCGGACATGTGCCCGGAGTGAGATTTCCCCGGGCTCGGGGCGGGCGTCGGGCGTCGGTGGTCGGTGGGCTTGACGTGAACGCGGCGCTTCTGCCGACGTCTGTGACCCGGCCGGGAGGCAGCGGCGACACGGCGGCCACGACGACGACGACAGCGGCCCCGATGCGAAATCGCAAGAAAACCACGCGGCGCAGGACTCGCTGCCCACGGCCACGCCACGTCCACGTCCACGTTCTCGTCCACATCCCGAGCTGCCCACTTTTTAAGAATTTACGCGTCCGGAGGCCGGAGCGGACGGACAGCGAGCCAGGAGCGAGGAGCGAGGAGCGGACGCGGAGGGTTGGAAAATGGAAAAATAAATTGAAGACAAATGGACAGAGCAAACAACAACAAGGATCCGGACATGGATGCCACCAACAACAAGAACAACAACGACGACGACAATGACAACAAAAAGCGCTCCTGGCACATGTGGGATTTGGACAGCAGCGCCGTTAGAGGACTCCATGTGTGACAGCAGGGGTCGCGAGCTGCTTGGCGGGGGCGACAGGCGAGCGCCGAGAACACGCGAAGATGAAAATCGACGAAGAAATTGACAAGAAGACGGACCAACGGTCGAACACACGGACGGACGAACGGACTGGGAGAAGGACAGAGGGACGGACAGAGGGACGACTTAAGGACGCAGGGCAGGGCGCACACGGAGCCATTCAAGAGGTCCTTCTTCGCGTCCGTCTTCCCTCGTACGGCGGCAGACAACAATCTGCCAGCCACCCGTCACCCTCCCCCACAGAGCCCACTCGTGTCCGTCGGCAGCACGAGCTCGTATCGAATGCCCGTGTCCAGGTCCGCACTTCGAGGCCGGTGGATCGGCGGCCTTCAGTGATTGCTGTGGGAGCCTTTAAAAACAGCTTCTGAGGACGTCCAAATTTTGAGTGTTTAAGCGATGGTTACCTTTTCAACAGCGAAATTTTCCCACAAATGCAGTCATTGGTGAGACAGAAGAAGATCTGAGTGAAAAATTTAAATCAAAAGAATTGTTTCTAATAAAACGTCTCTCAAAAAAAAAAATTACTTTTCAACCACCGCAAATTGAATCGGGAAGAAATTATGCACATTTTTTCCTTAACCTTTGACTTTTGAAATCCTATTTCTGTCCAATATGTTCAAGCAAATATTACTTAATACAGGCTTATGAAATTCCACATGAAAATCACAATTTACATAGCATGATAGAAATCGATTATATAAAACATGGAAATATTTGTAATTTTTGATGCGGTCTTTTATTTCAAATCGGTGGATGACGACAAATTTGCATGAAGCTTGTATGGGACGTTGGATCGCTGCCACGTGCACAGGACCATACCGTGTCAGAGGAATACCTAAACGCCAGACGTACACAGATAAGGAGACGTTTTATTGAACACAATCCCGGCCTTCGTCGCGAACGCCCTTCCCGCACTTCCACAATTCCCTCACCGATCGCTGTCATTTATTGCCTCCGGCGACTCCCGCCAAGTGGAAGGCGCGGGATGCACATCCTTCGATCCTCGGCCCGCCGTCAACCCCTCGGTGAGCGCGACGCGCCGCAAGGTAAACAGTTCAGTGCCCAGGATGTCGCAGGACATGCTAATGAAAACGTCACCCTGAGCGGGTAAAATATGCATTTTTATCGCCGGCAATTGTTTCGTCGTCATCGCGGCTGACCGAACGTGACAAGGATTTCAACTTCGCGGTTTCGAGGAACCAACTTCTGGATTCGCTCCTCGGTCCGAGGACTTCGCGCGGCATCGCGTCCCGTCCCGGATCGGATCGGCTCGGTTCGGATCGTCCTTTCTGGATGTCACTGCGTGACAGTCGTCTATTGTTAGTGTTGTTGTCATTGCCGATGTCTCTTGATTGTTGTTGCTGCTACTCCTTAATCCCTGGACATGTTCATCTGAACCGTTCGAAAACGGCAGGCGCGCCCGACCTCGCCACGTCCACGACCGAGGTGTCGCCAGCGGCGTCCGCGGGTTGTTCGTCGTCTTCTTCTTCGCACACCTCGGCCAGGACAGCGGCGGAAGGAGGGGGGAGGGACGGAAGGATCTTCCCAGAGCGGGACGAGATCGTATCGCCGCAAGGGTAACAGAAGGACCAGACGCGGCTTGGGCTTGGGATCGGTCCTGATCGGAGAAATTGCTTCTCATAATTTCGATGAAAACTCCTTGGAAAGTTCTTCTGGCTCATGCTCCCAATTGGTCGGAGATTTCGAGAAAATCGCCGCGGAAAGTCACGGCCTTTTGTATTCAACAAGAGTGTCGATGGCATGTTGCGAGGGTCCGAGGGCTCGAGTCGGCCCGCCGGCGCCACATGGAGCTCGGTGGAGCAACAGTGCTGGACGTCGGAGCCGCACTGAGTGGCCCGACGGCGCCAGGCGACGGCCAGAGCTCCCTGCGGTAGGAATCCTGCTCGGGGCCGGGTTGGCACCGGGCGTGCGCAGGAGCCGCTCGCTGCCGAAGAGTGCAGAGAGCGAGTGAAAGAGCGGTCGTTTAAGAGAAGCCCATTCGATGCAAATTAGAAATAAATCAAATCGCTCCCAAACTAACAACGTGCACAGATGGAAGTGTCGAAGAAACTATGCGAAAGCCGGCGTCCGGAGGGTCCAGGATTTCGAGAAGCAAGTGGGGTTTTCTGGGGAGCCAGAAGTCCCGGAAAGCCGTCGGCGAAACGAGACTTTCCTAGAACGCCGCAGTCTGGCCGAACTGGTTGCGAGAATTGTCCAGAATTCTCCAGGAGACAAGGTGTCCAAACCCAGTCAATGCAGTCGACTTCCCAACCAGATCTTCCCGTGTCATCTTCGATGTATTCGCCGAAAGAGTTTCTCCCCTGTCACCGCCAACTAAGTGGCCAAGGGGGGCTCGGTCCAGTTCCTTTCACTGCACCCACACCCAAGTCCTCGTCCGCATCCACGCCCTGAGGAGCGCCCATACTTTTCCGCAAAGCACTTAAAGACTTCTGCATTTCATCGAATCTCCATTGATCGGTCGTCCAGTTGACCGAGGGCAAAGTTCATCCAGTGGTAGCGACGCCACTCGTCTCGCAGCCGCCCGCCTCACTTCGGTCAATTTGTGCATCAAACTTTTCCAATGGGTCCCCCAGTCTCGGCCTCAGCCCCCGACCCAGTGGCAGCCCCATGTCTGGGTGTTGTTGCTGTTCTTGGGGTTCTCGGTGCTCTTGTTGTTGCTGTGGTTTTTTATTCATTCGTCCTTGACATTAATATTTCAGAGAACTTATAAATTGTATATGATATCCTGAAAGAGATTTTTTCCTGTCTCACAGGGCAAAACAAACAGAACAGAGTGGAGAAGGGAAGAAAGGAAAGCGAAAACCAAAACGACAACGAACACGAACGAGAGGGCGAAAAAGAATAACAAAAACAAAACAGAAAGAAAACGTAGTTATGACGTCATTAAGGAAACTTTTTCCATTCGGAGCAGACTGTCCGGCCATGTCGTCCACACATCCGCACACACATGGCCGGCAGAGGATATACGGGTATATAATAAATGGCCATGTGTGGGGGGCCGTCTGTCTGTCTGTCTGTCTATGTGGTCGAGACCGGGCCGACGGTCGGCGGGCGGCCGGCAGGGTGGGGGTCGGGGGACGCTGGGCGGTGTGACCGGCATTTTTACAAATTCAACTACTTATGTACTTTTATAGTTTTATTATCGCAGCGACAAGTGCACGTTTTTTCCCCAAACGCCCTGCCCTCCGCCCCTCGCCCTCGCCCTCGACCCCCGGGAAGCCGGTCCTCTGCACAACTCCGTGCAGCTTTTTTCTATATTTGCACAATCATGAATTCTTTTATAGCTTTCTTTTATTTCTGATGTGTTTCTGTGTGCGTCCGTCCGTCTGTCTGTGTGTCCGATTTTTCTTCCATCCTTTGCTCCACGAACCCACACGTGTTGTTTTTCTCTCTCTGTCTCTCTGGGAGCGTGTGTGTGTTGGTGTGTGCATGTGTGCCAGAGTCCATTGCCACGACATGTTTTTTTATTTTTTAATGGTGCCGAGAAAGTGAAAGTTCCGGATTCTTGCAGTTACTCGATGATTTATTAACTGCTCTGGGAATTCCGCACTTTCGATTTTTTCCGACCACACACACACACAGAGCCACCGAGGTCAACAACACGGACACGACACGGACACATGGTCGTACATGTGGCTGCGGCGAGTGAGGGGGCGATAGTGCGTATCTTAATTGCCGGCAACAATTGTTGCACCCAGGCCTCCTGGCTGGCCTGTCCTGCCTGGGCCCCGAACACTCCGATCCGATCCGATCCGATCCGACCAGGTCCGCCTCTGGCCAGCGTCGGCCCGCCTGCTTATGGGGTTCGTTAAACTTGCCATTGACTTTCATCTCATTATAGCGCACACACTCGCGTCGACACTCACACACGGCAGCCACATGCAATTGCACTCACAGACGGACAGACGGACAGACAGACAGACACACCGACGCCGGCACTCAAGGATAAGCATGTATCTGCTCATGAGCAGACAAATAATTCGGTTAATTAAATGATAATGAGTTGCTTTCGCATGTTTAACCTACAATTCGGTCTACCTAAGTATGTACGCGCACACACACACGCACATGGACCTCGCAGCCATACGGTGGACACCGACATATACGACCACGTAAGCATATACCATGGCTTGACAGAGAACTTGAACTTGCAATTCCGCTCACACACCCACACGAACGTTTATTTATGATCCACTTATGTACGTGGGCCTCGAGCCGCCCCAGCAACAACTGCAGCGGCCAGTAGAGGACTCGAACTAGTGCGGCGCCATATCCTTATGTACCTAATTATGGGAAATCCTTTATGAAAACACATCTAATTCATTGGGAATCCTGTCGGCGCGCCAAAGGACTGCAATTGAATGTGCGCCGAGGTGTTGAGCTCCTGACACCTGTTAATTCATCGCTAGGCCCGGCAGCTCCAGGCCAGCTGCTGGGTTCTTTATTTATTGACAATTGTCTCCCTTCGCCGGCCGATGCTCCGACCCTCACCTTCGGTCAGGGTGCCCAGGGTCCTGTCCACACTCGCAGTTCATTGGGTGGCTAATTGATTTGCATTCAACGGATGCGTTTCTTAATTCCAGGCTTAGTTCGCTTACACTGTTCGTCTACTGTTCTGACTCCGACATCAGGCTTTCGAGATATCGACTTTGGTCGTGATGAGGGTCAACTAAAGAAATTGATCGACTTCCTGCCTCCGCTCTCGTTCGTCTATATAAGCAACTGAAATCTGACTTGAAGTCTTTGCGCATTCCTACCACTGATATCGATCTTCATACGCTCCAAGTTCCCAAAGACAATTCGCTTGGGTTTCGATTTATATCGAGTAGGATTCATGATGCCTAATTAACTAAAAATCAAGCTTGCCAGATGACTTAAGAGCCTGATATCCATTAGAAGTACACGAAATATTCGAAATAGTAAAATATGTGTTAGTTTGCGACTTCGTCAGTTCCACTCTTCAGTGAACTGCCGGAACCTACACTAGCCCTGCATTTCTGAAACCAAAGCCCTTCCTTCATGACCGAACGCAGGTCCTCGGGGCCATCTAGCGAAGGAACGCTCGCTATTTCCACCTTACACGAAGCGCCTGAAAAATATTCACCACTCGAAGAGAACCAGTTAAAATCCCACTGAAGCCTGCGGACTTAGCAAAGGACTGATTTATTAAATTTTAAATTTTAGTTCCATATTTCCAATGGCGGCGCCGGGGCACGGCGAGGGGACGAGGTGTGGTCAGCAGAGCCTGGGGAGGGCAGGAGGAGGGGAGCAGGAGGAGCGTAGGTGCGGCTGGGGGTGGGGCTGGGCTGTGGGTTGTGGTGCATGTGGAAAAACTCTCGCTCGGATGGAGAAAAGCGCCTTAAAGAAACCCAGTGGACCGTTAACTTTCAAACGCTCTCCGGACATAACAATAATTATCAACAGATATGCAAATGTGTCGGTGTGTCGGTGTGTCCGTGCGGCCGTGTGTGTGTGTGTGTGTGTGTGCGTGTGAGTGCGGCAGATGCGTGCAAGCGAGTGTGTCAGTCCGCAAAAGTTTGTTAGCCAGTGTGAGTGAGTGAGTGAGTGAGTGCGATGGCTATGCATGGGGTGAGGACCAGTGTGAGTGTGTGCGTGGCGAGCGCTATGGAAAACCCTTACTTAACGTTTTGCAATCAGAGAAGAACAAGAAGAAGATGAAGCGTCCGCAGAAGAAGAGCAAGAAGAAGGAGAAGCTGGAGCTGGAGCTGTAGCTGGAGCAGGAGGAACGACCGGCCACTTGTCCGCACGAGGCCGAGTGTTCGGACGACGCGTCCATGTGTGGGGGAGGTGATAGTGTATGTGTCTGTGGGTGTGTGTGTGTGTGAATGTTTGATGCTAAAATGGTTAGAAAATTCGTATTCGTCTTTTTGCCGCACATCTCAGCTGCATGCACTCTTCGAGGAGCCCCACACCGTCACACCCACACACATTCACCCCAGTCCACCAACACACACAGGCACACCCAGGCACACACTCGCACGGCTCAAGCCCTCGGTCGGCGTCGGTCGCACGTGTACGTGGGAAGGCGAGTGTCCAGCTCGAGCAATCTTCCTTGCGGGCATCAACTAAAACAAAGCGGATCCTTGCTCCGCATTTGCAAATACGACTACACTCACACGGACGCGTGCCCGTGTGAGCGGGTGTGTGTGTGGGCGCACTTCTTGGTGTGTGGGCGCGCTCACACTTGCCGCCACCTCGAGCCGGCGGACAGACGGACGGACGGACGGACGGAACTCGTCCATGTGTGCGTTCTTGTTACATAAACACTGAAATTTTAAGACCATGTATCGGACGTGCGTCGCTCTCTGTGTGTGAGTGAGTCTCTCGCTCGCTCGCTCGCTCTCCGTCTCTCTCACTCGAGCGCCGCGTGTGCATGTGTGTGGGTGGCCAGCGGATGCACCGAAGTCGATTCCGTTCGGCCCGTCATCAGCGTAGTCAGCACTGCAGCCCCATCGCCTTCGCCATCGTCGTCGGCCCCGGCGCCGTGGTCATCGCCAAGATGCTCACGCCAAGGAGCGGCGCCGAGGTGACCGTTTCGCTCCACTGTGCAGCCCAATCGTCTTCGCAGCTCGCACGGAGCATCCGGTCCGCTACGGTCCGGCCCGCCACGGTCTGGGCCAGTTCGGTCCAGGCCTTGGTCCTTGGTTCTTGGTCCTTGTTCCCAACCCCTTCGGCCGCGCCATCTTGGCCGACTGCAATGTGTGCGCATAAATAGCAAAATTTCGTGTATTTACATAAAACATCCCTGTTGCTGTTGCTGGACCCTCGCAATTCACGTTGCTCGGTCAACATGCTGCGCGCTCGCCTCCCCACCCCATCGCACCACGTCCGTTGTCCCACTGTCCTGGCCGGCGAGCAGGGCGCTCGGCCCACTCGTCGGTCGGTCGACGGTCCGTCGGTCCGACGGTCGCTTTGTCGTCCTCTGCCATATCAACTGCTGCGAGATGCTAAATTTCCCGACCGCCATCAAGAGGCTCCCTCGAAGAGCACGGCCAAGCAGCCGATCCCAGGCAGCCTGGCCGGACCACGGGCGCCGGTGGGTGGTGGGCGGTGGTCAGTGGGATGGGGGTCAGTGGGATGGGGCGCCCATGTACAGAGAGCGCGCTGGCTGCAGCTCGCATGCTCTTCACATATCGCAAGTCGTATGCAAACAACGTCCTCGCTCACGTTCGCCCAAGCGACAGTCTGGATCTGGAGCTGCTTCTGCTTCTGCTTCTCCTTGGTCTTCTGCGCTTCATCTTCATGCAGGTCCTTCCGTTCGTTCCTTGGCAGCTCCTCCTCCTTCTTCGGCCTTGGTGGCCTGGACTGTGTGTGCGCTGGACGTTTCAAAATTCACAGACGCAGAGCAGATTCGAGGCGAGTCGAGTCGGGTCGGGTCGGGTCGGGTCGGTCGGTCGGTCGGTTCGGGTCTGGGCCCGGGTACGGGCGAGGGAAGGGGATGGGGAACGAGTAGGAGGCGGCAGTGGTCAAGCCAGCTCGCCATGGAAAATTATCGATCGAGGTTGGTGGGCCACGTGGCGGGGCCGGGTTGAGGCGCGGTGGCGATGGCAGGACGAGCTGCGAGCAACGACAACGAACAAAAACGACCACGACGGCGATGGCGACGATGGCGACGATGGCGACGACTACGACAACGGCAAGGAGAAGAACTCGAACTCTTGCTGGCGCGGACGTCGTGGGTGGGGCCGCCCCGGTCGTTGGACGACGGACGGTCGGAGGCCAGCGGACGCTGGGGCTTGAGCTGGGGCTGGGGCTGGGACGGCATGGAAGGTGTATTAAAGCTAAACGACAAGCACGTTGACGACAAGAACTCCGGACTGCGAGATGACCAAAAGGAATTGCGGATTTTCTCTACATTTGTGCTGGACGCAATGCTGCGAAACCCCCACGACTCGGACTCGGGCTTCGACTCCGACCCAGCCGCCTGCCTTCGACGTTCCTTTGGAGCCGCCTGAGCCCTGCCGGCGGGATTGGGATGGGCAGACGGACGGACGGACGGACGGCGGGACGGGGCGACGGACGAATTTACTGATGCGACGTCAAATGCTGTTGCCATCGGGGAGTGGGCGGCGGAGGCAGGGGCCGGATGGCGGCGCCGTGGGAGGCGCGAGCGGAATGTAGGTGAGTAGTTTTGAGAACGGCTGTGGGCGGGGCGGGCCGGTTCGGGTCGGTTTGGGGTCGGGGTCGGTGTGGGGCGAGGGCGAGGGCGAGGGAGGCGGTGCCTGCCTTGCTTAGGTTGAAGCCTGGAACTCGCTGTTTCCGACAGTTCGGTCGGACATGTTCTCAAGCCTCGTCGCTGGTCAACGGAATATTCATTTGACCGTCAGATGTTGCTATCGGGCGCCTTCGTGTTGGGCGGTCTTCTGTCCTTCCGTCCGTCGCGTTCGGTCCGCGGGCGGGGGCGGGGGCGGCGTCCCGTGTCGTGTCGTGTCCGTGGCGTTGGCGTTGGCGCTGACGGTGGCGGTGGCGGTGGGTCTGGCGGCGGCGCGCGTGGCGGGAACGGGTTCGTTATTGAGTTAGCAGCACCACACAAAACTTTTGAAAAGATTCGTTTCCCTTGGCTACGTCTCGCAGATGCTGTTGTGCAACCCTTCGCCTGGCCCACACACCAACACACGACCAGCCCCACACATACACACAGAGCTGGACAGGGGGAGGGAGGTTGAGAAACCATCGCAAGGCGTGTCAAAGTCCTTTGTGGTGCGAGGCGGCCGCCGTGGAGCCGCCCCAGCCCACTGTGCAGCGCTGCGTCGCCCTGGTCAAGGCGGCCCGGACCGTCCTGTCGCCGGCCAAGAATTCCTTGCAGCCGGCTGGGCCCCTCCAGCTTCAGCCCCCGACCTGCTCCTGCTCCTGCTCGCCGTCCTCCACTGGCGCAGGAGGACCTGCATGTTCGGCCAGGTTGATTATCTGGAGTCGGTGGTCCACGGCAGGCGTCCGTCGAGTCCTGCTGGGCGGGAGGTCCCTCGCACCCTCCTCCTACACCCGCCCATGTCTGTGTGAGCGGGTGGGTGGGTCTGTGTGTGTATGTGTGGAGGTCTGCTGGCGCATCCGGAGCACCTTTGATTTCGGAAGCTCTTCCTCTCCTGCCCGGCGCGGGCGGGGCGAACCAGTTCTCGTCTCCAGACCGAGGCCGAGACCAAGACCGAGACCGAGGCGAGGCGAGGCGAGCTCCGAGCTTCGTCATTTCGTTGTCGTAGCAGCTGCCGGTCCGCAGTGGCCATCGTCGCTCCCTGGGTTGGCATCTTCGCTGCTCCTCCGCCGACGCCGGCGCCGCCACCCTCCCTCGGGCGCCCCACACGCTTCATACCACTTTCTATAATCGAAATGTATTTCCTTGCCAACGGACACTCGGTCGGTCCCCGTCGCCGATCTCAGCCGCAGCCAGTCGAGTCGAGTCGAGGCGATGCGAGGCGAGTCGAGTCGACTGGAGCCCCGTCCGTCGGCAAGAAACATTTCAGAGTCCGCTTCCACTCTAGTTCCCTGGCCGGCGGTTGCCGATGTCCATTTTGAATTTTCAAATTTCAAATTAAGCAAAATTGCTTATGCTCGTGCTCGGTGCGGACGTCGAGGCTGAGGTCGGTCGGTCGGTTCGTTCCGGTCCGGTCCGGCACAGCCGGGAACCTACGGGGCCGGCCTTTACGGGCCCGTGCGGGAGAATAATTATTGCACAAGACTTTAAATAAGAACGGCAAACACCGGGCCAAGATACCCCCAACCCCCCGCTCCCCCTCCTGCCGAGATCTGTCGGGGTCCTTTCTTCTCCTATTGGCATGCCTGACATTTGGGAGTCTTTTGGGTTCTTTCTTTTTGTCTCCCCCCCACCGAAACATGTCCTCGAAGTCACTTTGCGAAAGTCGTGCACGTGTGGGTTTCTACGGATGTATGTCTGCACAGCCTTATTGATTTTCGAATAACTCTCGAATGTCTCTAACTTTTGACGTCCCGGACACTCTGCCAGGCTCTGCATGAGTTGCAATTAGTGTTTGCATTCGACTGTACCACGAGCCCGACCCGAGCCCGTGTCCGTCGAAACCGGCTCATTAGGGGGCAGCAGCTCGTGCACATGCAGCGTGCGCCAAGGACCTCCTTCCGACGGAAGCCTGCCTCTCGTTCCTTAAGATCATCCCCAAGACGAGGCGGGCGGAATTCCATTGTTCCATCGAACTGACCACTCCATGGCGCCCCTTCACGAGGCAAGACGCCGGTTATTACGAAGTCCATTAGGATCCTGCCCGGCCGTAACATGCTTCGTAAGATAATTCTTATACCTCGGTGACGAGTCGGCAATCAATTTCACCAATTACTCGGTGATGTAACATCCTGAATTGATCTTCCTCACTGCGGATTTGTGATAAAAAGAGCCAGGACAGAGACTGATAGAAGACGATCCAATACGGAGGACGATAGAAACCTTCATTACTGAAGACAGCTACTGTATTACTTGATTAAATGTGAACAATGACAGCTGAATTAATACTCTATTTACATGCCAAGTTCAACGCCCAGTTCAATCGCAAATTCCATGTGTTTCTGCAGGATTTTGAAGATCGAGTCGGCATGGCTTTTTCATAATTACCTAGTGGCTCCAGTACAAATACAGAATGCATTTTTAAACACCACGCATTGAGGAAACCCTTGCGAAACCCCATCAATTGGCGAAAACTGTCGCTCATTTCATTTAACACAAGCTCATGTCTTTGTTTACACGGAGCGACAGCCAGACAGTGAGAGAGAGAGAGAGAGAGCACCGAGGCGCCTTCCACGTGGAGCCCAGCGGAGCAACAAGTGGCTCGTAAAAATGTAATAAATTCATTTACTACAAGCATTTTTCCATTGCACTCCCGTGGGCCGTCGTGGTGATGGTTGGGTTGGGGTTGGGGTTGGGGATGAGGCCGGTTGCGTTCGGAGCCAGTCAGGAGCCCTGCCAGCGCCTCCGTCGCTCGCCACGTATCGTTTCGTTACGTTTCGTTCTGCCACCCCTCGGCCCTCGGCCCGGTTCCCGCCTGCCGCCTCCCGCAGCCACATAAAATATTCATTCATCCGTTTTACATTTCATTCATGCATTTTTCTCTCTGCGAGACTCCTGCTATTTTTTCGCCTCCATTATTTTTCCCCGCTTTCTGAATTCGCTCTCCGGCCGGCCACGTTGCTGTTGCTGGTGCCGCTGGACGGTTGGCTGCTGGTGTTTACAACTTAACTGTTATTTTATTACAACATTTAATAAAAATCAACAAGTGGATGACGACTGCTCGAGTGGGTGCCGAGCAAATGGAGCGTGAGCTCGCTTCCTACGGGGCGACGGACGGTCGGGCGGGCGATTGGCGGATGCAGTCATTAAATAAAAATATATTGGCTCCGAAAGATTAACCAGTCACGGCGCCTCTGCACGCTGGGATTTATTGCTTCGCGCTGCGCTGAGTTGCCACCCCTCTCCGAG
Source organism: Coelopa pilipes (assembly GCA_947389925.1). NCBI lineage: Eukaryota > Metazoa > Arthropoda > Insecta > Diptera > Coelopidae > Coelopa > Coelopa pilipes. The sequence continues at coordinate 40,548,279 of OX376697.1, read as the reverse complement.
CATCGAGCGTCGATTGTCGAGCGTGTCCGCGCCACCGCCCGTCGCGCCGTCGCAAGTGTGAATTTTATTCGCCCATAAACGGCGTCCTCTTTACGGTAATGCACTTCTTGTGTTTCATCCCGTGTCTCTGCGCGAAGGTCCTGCGGCCCGCCGGCTCCAGCTGCTGCCAATTTGCATCCACCTTCGCTTTCCCCGGACGCCTCGCTCCGTCGGCCCGACCCTCGTCCGTGGCGCGCAGTTTGAAGCGAGCGATTTCCAGAAGCTCCTGGGCATTTAATCGCCTCGCTTCGCCTCGCTTCGCCTCGCCTCGCCCGTCCAGTATCGGGTTTCGTTCGCGCGCGCCCCGACCGACGCTCGGCCTCCTGCGACGGCAATTAACCGTTATTCGCGCAGTCTCCTAACGGGACACCGAGCGGATCGAATGGCAATCGCATCACCTTCGGACCCCCAGCCGTCCTAATTAAAACCGCTCGTCCTCCACCTCCATCTGCTCCCCCAGCTCGCCGCCCGATCTTGGAAGAATCGGCCTCGTTGTCGCCGGGACGCCTAGGATCGTCCAGCGGGCGGCGCCGCCAGCTAGCCACGAGGAGGTCTCATTTCCGCCCGCCCACCGCGTCGCCGTCCACTAAATAACCCGGCGAGCTTAATTGGGCGGCTTCCAAGGGCGCGACGTGTATTTCGGCGACGTTTCGGTTGGGCCCCGATTTCCTGATTCCATCGCCCAACGGCAGCGGTCCATAGATGTGAGCATCGATCCTTTCGCGGGCCTTGAAAATTAAATAAAAATGGCCTGGAGTTGGCGGCTCTACAACGTCGTAACGCTGCGAGAACGAGTCGGGGTGCGGAGCGAGACTGAGGTGGGGACGGCACGAAACCCCAAGAAACCCACCACACGAGGCCAAGGAGCTTCGCTGCGGAATCGAAATCGCTTCGGCAGTGGTTGCAGAAGCATAAAAGTTGAATTCAATTTCTGTTTCCTTCTTTGTTTTTCTCCTGCGACGACGGAGACGGAGACGACGACGAAAGATGCCAGGGCTGTCCAAAGACTCAATCGGGCACCCGCGCACCCCACCCTCGACGACTGCTCCGTGGTTGTCGTCGTCGTCGCCGTCGTCCTTTTTACGAATCTAATAAAACGATAATAAAATTTATATGATTGCAAATAAAGTTAAGTCGAGTTGGACGCTTGTTGAATGGTTTGTTTGATTTATCGTTTAGTAATTTGTTAATAGAGCGTGATTTGCCCGCTTGGCTTCGGCACTTCGACAGCCCGCCGGACGAGTGGGCGGGGCCGAGTGGCGGCCGCGGTCAACCGAGGGCGAGCGGAGGCTTTTACGACACAGCAGTGAGTTGGGCGTGTGTGCGTGTGGTTTGCGTAGCGAGAATAAAGACGAGAACTGAAGAAGAAGAAGGAGAAGAAACATGTAAATGCGTTCGCAGACGGGAAGCCGGAGCAGGACCAGCTGCCGTACAGGGTGCTCGCGTCGAGGGCTCCGGCCTCGGGCGCGCATCGGACACGCGCATCTGCCTATCTGTCGCACGATCTCGGGCTCACGGGCGCATTGTTGCAGCAACAATTATCACGAATGTTATCAAACAAACCATAAAACCAACATCGCTCGTTTCTTCCACTCGCAGGAATCCGAGAGAATCCGAACCGCGGCGACGAATTTGCATAAAGGAGTGCATGTCACCGTCTGCGCCCGGTGGTGGTGGAGGACGAGACGAGACCCTCGAGCAGCCGTGGCACATCCGCCTCTTTGTCTTGCCTTGTCTCGCAGGACATCGGGATATCAAGAAGTTATTAAAACAAATTTCGAGAAAATAATGCAAACAGACCGTGCTGTAAGCGGCGGTCAAGGGTCATCGCGGCAACCCTTCCCAGACCAGTCGAGAATTCCGTTACAGGACATTACTGCCGTCCGTCCGTCCGTCCGTCGGCTGTGGCCCGGGCCGCCGCGGAGCTGAGCGTTTGATGAGTTTGGCCTCCTTTTGTGCGAAAACAGAGGAGTTCGTCCGGAAATCGGATAAATATTTAAGTGTCCGACAACCGGATCCCGGCCCGGAACCGGTTGCACTCGCCGGCGCCAGAGCCATGAATAATGACCGCCGATTGCCACGCATTCGCTCGCTGGCTGGCTGGCTGGCTGGCTGGCTGGATTCCATCAGCAACTCTTTCAACGGCGACGGCAAAGACGGTGACGACAACGACGACAAGGACGAAACTGTCGCAGCCTAATCCTTACAAATTACCTCGCCTCATGTGCTGCTCCAAGACTGCGGTGCGTCGTCGGCCAATCGCCGGATCTCGTGCTCGTCCTCGTCCTCGTCGTGGTCGTGGTCGGCGTCCATTTCGACGTTTCACTCGATGCAAATACAAAGCAGGAATTTCGTGTTCCCGCCCCGCCGCTCGTCCCGCTCCTCGGCATCCATCAATGCCACATTAGTGTCAGGCGCGTCCCGAGCTTGACTTCCGAAGATTCCGATACAGGACGGCTCCGTCCATCCCAACCATCTCAACTCATCCCAAGGCTCTGCGAAGCTCGACGGCTGATCGCAGGCAATCAGGCAATTTTCTTATCACCCCTTCCGCCGACGACGGATCGCTCCGACCGTCGCCGGGAACCGCCGGAATCCCCGGCCGGTGACAAGGCCGGGAATCGAATCATTAATTTGAGGCTTAGCCGCAGTCGCAGCGGCTGGCAGTGTAGCCTCTTGGAGATTTCTTCGAACCGGATTCGATTGGAGTACGGAACGATGGGCATCTTCGCCCGAGCACGAATTTCAACCCACCCCGACCCGAAATATCAGTCCTTCAGTAGACTACATGTAGGCAGCCCAAGATGCACCAGGGTCCAAGAAAACACTGTGGTGCCATCGCAAGAATCAATCACGAGCTGTGCAATAGAGAGATTAAAATTCGCCAAATCATTTTCAATCCGATCGAAAGTCACTCATTTCTGTCCCTCCAACGAGAAGGTAATGGCACTGAAGAACTGGGAGCGAGAGAGGGATGGAGCTAGGCTTTAGTTCTTAACGAAATTATGCAAGCGAACGTCGGCTCGGTGCGACTTTCGACCGAAGCTCTTTGAAGGAAGCTTAAAAACACACGATGCCTACAACCAACCACAATGAGGTCTGCTCAACCCTCACGCATTGGGGTCTACATGCGTGTGTATGCGTGTGCATGTGTGTTTCCGGCCGATATTCTCTATGCGTTCACAAATGCATAACTACAATCAATTTATCGGACTCGGGTTAAGAAGAAGCATTTCTTCATTTTCGGTGTCCAGGCGTAATTAATAATCTGAAGTGGGCCGAGGCGGAGTGAGGAACGGCCTGGTGTTGCTCGAAAGGGCGCCACAGACCACGAAACACCGGCCAATCGACCACCAATTTGTGCCCCATTTTACGAGCTATAATCATGCACATGAAATCCCCATGAGTAGATCAGAGACACATACATATGTAGACCTACACATGTACGGCCTATACATGTCTCCCGAAAACATTCAGAGTTTTAGACATGCACGCCCATCAAGTTTTATTAGCAAATCGATGAAATGATAATAATTAAATATGACTCGGGTTTTCAAGACCTTTTTGCTAATTGTTTCTTGAATAAACGAATGCAAATCCTGCAGGATCGAGCGACCAGAACCACGAGGAAGGTGTCCGTAATAAGTCGAAGGCTGCATGGAATCTTCAACTTAAACTCATGAACTAAAAAGCGATAATTACCGCGAGCCAGCCTCACATCACTGGAGGACACAAGTAAAAAACACTCTCCCCACGCCCAACGGCCGGCTCCCAGCAACAAATACAAACAAATGGAAACAAAAGGGACTGCGGTGAACCTGGTTTAACTTCTCATAAGCCACACAAATACACGCTGCCGTTTAGTCACTCGCTAAACATGTTAAGCGTCGCGAAAAAACCGAGTGCTTGCAACCGCCTCGCGCGCTCCTCGACCGTCGCCGTCGGCCGGGTGGCAAAAAAGCCGAAATCCCTCTGCAACAGGATGTGCGGCAGGATGCGAGCCTCGTTGTCGTCACCTACCGTACGTCCGTCCGTCCGTCCGTGCGGCCGCCTCCAACAAGGGCCGGCGATATCGCATGACGAAGTGCAGCCGAGAGCCGAGGAGTCGAATGGCAAAAAAGGACCCCAGTGCATTGGGCTGCACGCCGAGTGGCGAGGGTCGAGCGCCGCCGCCTTTTGGTTGATTGAATGACTCCATTAGTCGCATCCATATGCTGCGTTTTTCGCATTTTTCGCAATGATTTACCGAGGCGCGCCTCCGACCCCGCCACCGCCTCCCGTCGACATCCACATCCATCTGCCGGGCCGACGGCGTTGCATCGTGGCCACAGGACGGACGGACGGACACAGGACCAGTTGACCTCCCGCACGCAGAGGAGCGCTTTTTTGATTGCCACTCACGTCGAAACTGATACACGTCGCATCCTGTCATCGCGTCCTCGGGACTTTCATATTTTCGCCGGCCACATGTTCGCTGGCCTTGGTCAGGGCCCGGTCGTGTTCGTCGCCGTCGCCATCGCCGTCGACGTGGTCGTGGTCGTGGCCGTGGCTCGACGGAGGTGGCTCGAGTTTTGGCAGCTCTGATGGTCCGCCTCGGCCTCCCTCCCCCGCCCCTCTGCCAGCCCCGTTTAGTCTCGGCAACAGTTGCGTTTTTTCACCCAGATCCGAATGCAACACTCGGGCGCTGCAACACAATGTGTTCAAGGCAGGTCCTCGTCGGTGCGCAGGGACACGCAGAAAAAACGCCGTCCGACGAGTGCTCGTCGCTCGTGGGGCCCTGTCGACGACGGTGGCGCCAAGTAATTCATGCAAAGCGGCGGACGAGGACCTGAATGTGGAGGAGTCGCCGGCCAGCCGAGGACGTGGCCGACGGTGACGGTGGCGGAGGCCGTGGTGGCGCTGTGGACATGGCCGAGGATGACGTCGATGCCTCTGAGTGGCGACTGTTGCAATGCGGGGCCTGCAGTAGGCTTGGCCGTGGTGGAATGGAGTCGATTGGAGAGGACCTACGTGTATGGGTGTGTGTGCATGGTTGTGTGGGTGTCGGAGGTGTCAATTTGAGTGTTTATGCAACAAATAGCCGTCAGCAGCCGCAGGGAGGGTCGGCCGGCAATAAGACCAATTGCGGGCGCCACATACGCCGTCGGATGCGACGATGATTAAGGCTGATGATCGAACGCTGGGGAATCCCCCGGTCGTGGACGATGAGGTGAGCAGGAGCGGAGTTGGTGCCAAATCCTATGGTGAGACAGTGGACGATGAACGTGGGCTTTTTCGGTTCGAGTTCGCCACGAGCTCTTCGCAGACAGGGAAATCGTACAGTTCTGAGTGTCGCTCGGTGGTCGACCATCTCGTAATTACTGGCAATGAGACGCAAACGCCAGCGCCGAGGGTGTCGCAGGACTCGAAGCGTGCCCTTTAAACATGCCAATTACGCCCCGGCCAAATAGTGTGAACGCATTCGTTGTCCGAGCCGGGCGAGTTGGCAAAGTTTGGACACAAAAACCAGATTAGCATTTCGTTACCTCCACCGCCAACGTGGCAGTCGCTGTCGCCCTCGCGTCGAGCAATTAGACCCAGTCCAGCACAGGTTGCGCGTCCCGGCCTCGGGCGGGACACCCCAGCAGAGCCGGGTCGGCCCCGTCCAATGCCCGGCCACGCTGACCGGTTGACCGCTGGCGAAGCCATTAAATCCACGCCGAGGACAACCTAATATTTCGAATAAATTATACGAACGCCGCCACGGACTTCATCCCTCGGCTGGCTGGACCTGGACCAGTGGCCAGTGGCCAGTGGGCTTCGAGATCTCGTGCCGTCCATCCCCAGGCTGGGGCGAACGCTTGCGTCACAGCCTCGCAGAGTCGCAGAGTCGCCCGTCCCGGCGAAGGGTTCGCGACAGCAGCTGAAGCTTTGTTTAACGAAGATTGCGTGAAAAGCCGTCCCGGCCAACGGACGCCGACCCAGCCGGACACCTAATGCTGTGATTCAAGGGGTTACAACTGCTGTGTATTGGAATGGTTAATTTTTCCGGGCGCACGAAATGGAAATTTCATGTTGAATGTGTGTCAGAAACAGGACTGCGCGCAGCCTCCCCTCCCCTCCCCTCCATCCCCTTCAGTCCCTCGCCTCGTGTTTGTCCACTAGCTAATGGCCAGCTCGCTCGAACGCCCGCCCGCCCAGCGCCGGCTCGATAGCGATGGCGGACCAACGGCTGTCGTAAGTGTCCTGCCTTCGAAGGCCGGCCGGCCTGCGACGCCATGAATGGGCCGACCACGGAGGCCAAGTGCGAAGGCAGGTCCTTGAAACCCTATATCCATCCCTATCTCCGTCTCCATCTCCATCTACATCGTCTTCTCCGTCCGGAGGTCGCCGGTGGGCCCAGATCCCAATCGAGTGTCAAAATGTCGTGCACGAAATGTCAAAATGACGCAGCTCCAAATGAGGCCGGGAGCCTCCGATACGCCATCTTCGTGCCATCCGTCCATCGGTCGGTCGTCGGTCGTCGGTCACGTCATCTGTGGCGCCGGAGGACGAGCGGAACGAGTGAGTTCGTCCCGTCCACGCCCGTGATTAGACCGGATCCGTGGCATCGGGTTCGCGACATGCCCCGCAGCAGCAGCAGCAGCAGCAGCTCGTGATATCCTCGCAAGTCGGCTGAAAAATGTCCGGTGAAACATGTCACTCTGCGGGACGAGGCGCCGCGGGCGGGGGCGTCCGTTGGATGCGCGGGAGGCGGAGCAAGCGGGGGATGCGGTCACCAACGTGACCCTTGTCGACCCTGTCTGTCAGTCACAGCGCCATCGGCTCACTCGGCATTGTCGGAGGGGTCGGCGCTGGAACTATCCCTTCCTTCCTTCCTCCTGCTCCTGCTCCGCCAAACTACGCGGTCGAGGCGACACGGAGAGAAAGGAAAGCGGGAACTTTGATAATTAGAACCAGCGAGGGCACCCGGTTTGGCGGGGATGCCCGGATCGGGCCAGCGGAGAGCTTCGGGACGGCCGGCCTGCCTCATTAGCGGATCGTGCAAGTCCTCTCCATCGTCCTCGATCTGGGTTGGGACGATGTGTGTTTTTGTGGAAAACCGGTTCGTCCACAGCTTGCGATGTCCTGGCGCGTCCCGCCTGCGGATCGACGCCAACGGCTTTGGTTTCGGTTTCGGTTTCTACGCCGATTGTTACAGTTTCCTTGCGCGTTTCGATGCGTTCATTAATCACTGGTGGCCCAGGACGAGCAGGAAGGAAGACGAAGGCGATCCCGTCCTTATTCACACAATCCTCCGTAATTAGTGGATCATTAATTATGAGCTATAGCCTTTCAAGCAATGCACGGTTTGATATGCAAATATTTGCCCAGGATGAGTCGCCGCGAGGAGGCCGTCGAATCGCGCCCGAGGCGAGCTGATCGCCACCGATGGTGACGAAAAATCGCCCCTGGCTAGACGGAGAGGCCGTCGTTCGGCGGTCCTGGGCGGCCCCGGCGGATCCAGGGCGGGGAATCCCCAACCATAGTGACCTATATATTGCACACGCCATCAGAGTGATCTATTCGCAAGTGTGTTTATGGGAGAGTGCGAGCGTGTGTGTGTGGGAGGCACCTTGCACATGAGATTTGAACTGTGCTAATTAAATGATAATGAGGACGTCGCAAATAAGGCCAGGGCGTTTAGGCCTCCTTCTTATCTACATACAATTGGTTTGTTTATGTATTCAACACATTGGCCTTGTCTGCTCGAGGCACACCGACATACCGCACACTCGTACATACACTCAGGCACACACACACACACACACGCACACACATTATCGCCGACAGACAGTTGTATTAATGCATCACCTAATTATGGCAAATCGCTTACACAAACAAACGCATGCAATGCATCGATATGTGGGGCTTCCACACACAGCCGGCCTCATTATCTGGCTAATGCGGCGTTGACATTGACTTCGGCAGGCCAGGCGCAACAAGTTCCTAGTTCGGGCCAGGAAAAACTTCACACTAGCCGAGCTCATCTCATCATCTGATCACAAATCTGATCGTGGAATCCTTGGAGGGAGTTATCAAAGATATTATCGGAATAATTCTCCATAAAATCGTTTTAGAATCAACAACGGAGTAGCTTGAGTTTGAGTCTGATTCATGGGAAACGGAACGACTTTCTTATCATCCTCGATGCCTAAATTTGTTATTCTTTTCATCAAAAATGAAAACGATGCTAATTTCTCGGTACGAATCTCCGCAGGATCCGCAGATACCGGCATTGTGGGAGGTCCTGGCGATGCAGTCGGATCGTCGGTCCACTCGCTTTCTCGGAACCTTTCGTACAGTTTCGCCTCGCAAAGTTCAAGAAATCCGAGTTTCGCAAGGAGCAAAAACATTTAAAATCCGAATCCACTCCGGCGAGCGGACGGACGGACGGACGCAGCAACGATCTGTCTCCGACCTGGGTTGGAGGGGAACGGGCGGAAAAGCAGTTACATAGAAATGCATGTTATTTGTCTATGTGTGTGGCATGTGTACAAGTGTGTGTGTGTGTGTGTGTGTGTGAGTGTATGTGCGACGAAGCATTCATTAAGCTGAAGCATCAAGAATGTATGCTTGAGCCTGATTAAATCGCCCAAAGTCCGGCCCGCCCCCACCGGAACCACGGCCGGGGCAAGAACAACAACAGGAAGAACAAGAAGCAGCCGAAGAAGACCCAGGCGAAGACGAAGGCGGAGGCGGATGCGGATGAGGTGGCAGGATTTCGGCCGGACACCGGAGGAGACGTCGTCGTCGTCGTCGTCGCCATCGTCGGGCTGCGCTCAAGACTCCGCTCGGATGAAAATTGTCCAAGGCGCCTCGGCGCTCGTCTCGGGCGGAGAGCGAGCGAGCGAGCGAATGGGTCTGGTCGGGCCTGGATGGACACAGCACGGCATTCGTTGCCGGCCGAGTGCAGATGGCCACTTCATCTTGGCCAATGTGGCCAGTGGGCAGTGGGCAGCGTGTGCACCGAACAGCCAAATGTCGTTTATTTTCCATCAGACGCCGACGACGACGCTCCCCGCAGACGACGCGGCCGCCCCCGGCTTAGAGGAAACTTCTCCTCGCAGACGGCAACGGCTTGTACATAAGTAATTGCGAAAGGCGTTTCCTCCGCACTCCGCCAAGACCGGGCGTAGCGCTCCACTCCACTCCCCTCCGCTCCAGTCCAGTCTGCCCCGGGAGTGGTCAAGCTCGCTTAACAGAATTATCGATCCGGTTGCCTTGTGGCGCACGGACAGTTGAGCACAATGACGGCGTGTCCGAGTCCGGCGACCAGCGGCGAGCGACGAGCGACGGGTCTCCTCGCAAAAGGACGACGAACACGAAGAAGATGAAGAAGACGACGGCGATGCCGGCAGCCTCCAGCCGCCGTGGACGCAGTCGCTGCCCATGTACGGCGGAAATCGCATGGAGACGTTTAGGCCTGCTCTCGAACCGACCGACGACCGACCGCCGTCCGACGCCGCCCCTGGCGCGAAGGACTCGTCGCATGTGAGTGGCTCCAGGCACCCGCCTGTCCGTGTTCTGGTCGCCACCTACTCCCAACTTCACCGATCCGCTTCGGTTGTCCGTGCATCCGAGTCCAGGGAAACTCATCGACGACTCCGGCGAACGAAGCCTTGGACGGCAATGATGAGCCACGGACTTCGAGCCAAGGGCAGTTCGCTCTAATGGCGGCCGTCTTCGTCAGACATCTCCTGCGCAACGGCGGTGGCGGCGACGACTACGACGACGACTGGTCCGGCGGAGTCGGTGGGAGGATCCCAGCCGGTTGTTCGGGACGACCCCCGTCCGTGGGCGTGGGCGGAGTACGAAGAAGCCACGTCAACTAATTTTAGCCCGTTGGTAGGAAACCCCGATAGGTCTTTGGGACTTTCGGAGATAGCGAAACTATAGAAAGATCTGGGTACGAAGGGGTCCCTGCTATCCAAAGCTATCAATAGCTATCAAAATGATTACAATAATTCAATAATTTTCACCACTAACGAAGTCCCTGCAACCCGTCCAGATCTTCGGGAATTCCCCTGGCTTATCCTGGTATTGGGTCGTCGCCTATTGTCGGCCAATATATTTCGGCAAACAATATCCAGCATCGAATCGAGCATTAACACGGTTTACAGCATTTATGAACTACCTATCCTAAGCAGCGGACTCAATCGACGCGTCCTCCAATAACTGGATCAGATCCTTTATCAATAGCCGGGCATTATCCTATTTGCCAAAGTGATTTAAATCAGTTCTGCTCGCCAATGGCCGGGGAAACCAATCCAAACCCCGGCTGACCCGGACGGGCGCAGTACATTAAATTGGCTCCAATGACCCTCGGGTCAGGACCGGCGACACCCTCGATTTGTTTTCAGTAAAAATTGGAATTTAAGTTGCTGCCTTCGAGGAGGCGGCAGCTAAATACACATACGCACTCCAGGGAGGGGAGGGCGTGTGTCCACAGACGGGTGCAATCAAAGACCCCCCCACCTACGGCCACCACCCTCCACCTCGCACGTCACTCAAGTGGACATTTCTTTGATGCTTTTTCACTTGACAGCCTGTGACGATGCCCACGCGACGACGACGGCATCGGCGACTACGGCGGTCCAGCGGCAACCGTCTTTCAATTTTTCCAATGGCTCTGACATCGACAGGCCCCGTCCCACTCGCATCCCTGCCTCCGCCCCGCTGCGCCACTCACACTTACTCACATGTGAGGGCGGCTAAGTGGGTACGGTGAGGGTGAGGGTTGGGGGTGAGCCTGAGGATGAGGGCGAGAGTGTCTTCGCCGTTGTCCTGCCCACCCTGCCGACTCCTTATTTGCTTTCTATCGGGCGTTTTTTACACGCGTTTTTTCTCCCTCCTTCGTCTTCTGCTGCTTCTTCCGTTTCCTCAATTTTTTACTTCTCGCTCTGGCTCTGGCTCTGGGTCTCCCTCGTTTTTTGTTTTGACGTTTGAGAACGCAAAGTCTTTATATTCACGGTTGCGTCCTGCAGTCCGTCCAGCTGCCCGTCGTCGTCCGTCCGCCACCGGCCCGTCCACATGTGCCGGGCGTCCCGTCAGGCTCTACTTTCGCACGCACACAGCCGCACGTCGCCCCTGCCCGGTCGGACGCGAGCATGTACCCATGTATGATGAATATAGTCGCGATTTCGAGTGTGTACGTGTGTTGGTGTCCGTGTCTATGTACTTCGAATTCCAATTTTCTTTACAATCACCAACAGCAGTCGTCAGTCGTCGTCCCGCTCTCAAGTGTCCGGCAGACGTCAGCCGAAGTTTTCTCCCCATTTTTCAAATCGCGCTGCCAAGAAGGGCACCAACAACAGCAATAACAACAACAACAACAACAGCAAGAACATCGAACGAACAGCAGCAACAGAGACCCATCCGAGGCCTCCGCCATCGTCGTCGGGGCGGCCGCCGCTCACATGGTCCGAAGCGAGGAACGCGACTCGTCGTGGCATTATCCTGGATCCTTTGGCTGTTTTTTGTACATTAGTCCGTTTAGTAGCAATTCAGCCCGAGGCGACCCTTTTCCCCATCACCGTTTTTCTAATATTTCTGCCAACGTTTTTGCCTCGTCGTCGTCGGCGTCCCTCCTTCGCCATCGCCGCCATCTCCGCCGTCTCAGGCGCCTCCTCGCTCAGAATCATCCGTCCGGCGTCCGGGGTCCACCGTCCGATGACCGGCGGATAAAAACCCGAGTTATCTATTGTGCATATGTCTCGATCGGAATTGCATGGGAGGCCGTTGGAACATGGCCCAGACAACGGCGGGGCCGTTCGTTCGCACAGTTCGCAGGGATCCATCATTGTTCGATGGATTCCCATCCTCGGCCTTTGTCCTCGAGATGAGCAACGAACGGAGGGAGGCCGGTTTGTTTTTCTAAATATTGTTCACTTGGACAACCATTGATTTCCAATGGAACCATTTAAATCTCTGCGTCACGTGTCGCATGTGGGCAAGATATCGAAGGGGAAGACAACGGCAACAGGGAGAAAGGAAAGTGCGAGATATGGAAATGAATGAGCATTTTTGATACACATAGAAAACACTGAATTGGCCTCAATAGAAAACCAAACAACCTGAAACATGATACCAAAATGCTAGTATTGTCTATGCTTGTATTTAGTTCGATAGTTTGGTTCGATTTTAGAGGTACGAGAAACTCAAAGTAATACATGAGAATGTCCTCATAAACTAGTATTATTAGTCATGTATGTACATCTTTTTAGCACAATATTCTCGCAGTGACTTCGATTTTCGAAATCTATAAAAAGCTTCACCTGCATTGGAGTTCTTCTTCTGGATTATTTCTCTTCTCTTAATGTTACGACAAGTTCGCCCACAAATTATGCCGAGAGTTTTCCTCGCATTATCGACTACCCCAATACGAGTGTCAAAGACCTTTCGTCACGAATGGCTTCACAAATCGTTACCTTCTTCTATTTACACATCCCAGGAACACAGGCATTTCTATGCACATAATATTGTATACATAATTAGACATTGCCATTGTGACGTCTCGTTGCCGGTCTGGGTCCGGGTCTGGGTCTCGTTCTCGTTCTCGATCCGGTCAAACTTAAATAAGAAATGGAGCAAAGTAGCAAAAGGAGTAGAAATAAAACACTTTTGTGTGCTATTTACAGTCCTCAGTCATCCTTGAACTTGCACTTGAAGTTCTGTAATGCGATATGCGTTGTTCTCCACTCCCTGCCTTTCTTCGCCCCATCCTCCGGTCTATCTTTCTTTCTTTGCTTCTTTTTTCTTTCTTCTGGTGTCTGTCTGTCTGTCTCACTCCTACCACTGCGCCGGGCTGGTGTTGTGTATAAAAGAACCATTTGAACGGAGAGAAAAAGAAATAAAGTTCTTCGTGCAGTTAAAAAGTCGTTAGTTCGGAACACATTTGGGTTAAGTCTGCCTGACTGGCTGCCAGGATGGGGCAGGGGTAGCCGGAAGGACGGGGCGACCGACCGAAGGAGACGGAAAAGGAGAGCCCAAGGGAGGGGGTGGAGGGACAGGGCTAGACTGGGTGATGCTGGTCTTTAATATTGGAAAAGTATAGATAAATAACATTTGCTTTGTGTTCTTTTATAGTTTTCTGCATGGTTTTGTATTTTTGTTCGTGTTTCCTTCTGTCCCGTGCTGTTGTTGTTTCTTCTCCTATGTGATATTTTTTGTTTTGGTTTTATTCCTTTTCCTACGTTTTGTTTTGTTCCTTTCTCGTTTTGCACATAAAGTTTTTAGAACGTCTGCAGAAAGGATGTTGAACTTTCTTTTTCCTAGAGTTTTCTAGGTCAAGGGAACTTTTTATTTGTTTGTAGTGAAATTAATTGAATGAGACTTCGTGCTGGGAAATCAATAGAATTCATTTTTGGGAACGTGTCAACGACTCCTCCACACACGTTCAGCACACAAGTGGGCGTCTTTAAGCATTTCCCATTGGAATTTCACATGTAGACTTATGCTAAATAGTTCCCGTACTCAAAGTGACTTCTATCTCTGGTTGGTATTTCTCTGAAACCTGAGATTTATTCCATACACGCGTGATATTATTAGAGCTTGAGCTGTAGACCGTCAACCAAAAGCTGTAGACTGTAGTAGTTAAGGTCTGGAATAAATAGCTTGGAGATCTTAAATTGACATAAATAACTATTGCGTTTGTTTAGTACGATTTCATCAACATTTTTGAAATTCGGATCATTTTTAGAAGGCCGTCAGGTCCGTAAGAAGCTTAGAAAAATCGACGACTATTCACAGGAATCTTCTACCAAGCAACATTTTTCTTTTCTGTATAATATTTATTAAATATTCATACAATATAAAATGTAGTTTTGTGTTACTTAATTTTATATATTACTGTTACTGTATCCACTAATTTTGGGATCATTTTCTATGTTTATCATCAATCAAAACGTCTTCTATCTAAAATATCTTCCTAAGTTTTTAATATTTACTTATAATTTCCTTGTTCACACCGAAAATTGGAGAAATTCTAATTTATTGGAAAATATTGCTCTTTGACTCTTTGGTTTTCTTAGTAGCCCATTTAATTTTAGTTAAAAAGGAAGTAGTGCATAATTATTCGTTTTAGTACCACACAATTGTTAGTACGAACAGCAGTACGAAATTGTTTAAACATTTGGCGGCCTAAAAGGGGCCTGGTCTCCACATGGGACCCCTGGCGCGGCCACGCGGTTGGGCCAACCCTTTGTTTATAACAAATGCGAGTGCAACATTTTGATTTGCTGGCGGGATTTGCATGTGGGCCGACGGCGGGCGGAACAACAACGAAGCACGTGGACACGCATCGGACGCACGAAACTGCGCCACGCATTCGGAAATGCACGCTGCACCAAGAGCTTTTGTCCAATGAAAATGTGCATATCCTGGCCCCCAGGCTCCTCGGGCCACGTAGGATACAGCACAGCACACAGCGAGCCGCAGTCCGCAGTCCGTAGCCCGGCCCTCCCCCAAGTGCGGTGGCGCACGATACCTGAGCATGGTGCGGACCCGGCTCTCGGCACATTCCGGTGTCGGGCCGAGGGAGTTCGGCCCGGCGCCACCCACCACCTCCCTACGGCCGCCCCGACGGCTGCCTCGCCTCGACCGCCGCTCGCTGGCCCGCGTCGGCGCAGAGCCTTGTTTACGTTTTCCCACTGCCGACCACCTACAACCAGCCAGGCGAGCTCTCGCTAGGCTCCAGGTTCGCTTCTCTGAGTGCCGCGCCAGGAGTCGCTCTCTCGGAGCCAATCTGAATGGGGCCGAGTCGGCTGCGAAGCTGCAGCTCGAGTTCATTTCGAGGCGACGTCCCGACGCCTCCACGACAAGTGGTTGCTCGGCGCACCTCGGCTGCCCCTTTTCCAATGAAGGATCCTTTTCGGGGAATTTGAAAATAGCTATTTTTCTTTTTAGTTATTTCTTAATAAAAGACTTCGTTTGCTCCAAACACATAAAAAAATGTTTTCTCAATCCCTATTAAATTGTCTTCAAGAAGACTTTACACAACATATGAATAGGAATATTCTATATTTTTAGCAATTATATTCAACAACATATGTTATTCCCTAGAATCAACGCAATAAACCACATCCTTGTGTTTTCAATATTCGTAGAATTTCAGTATACTCGAGTTTGATCCGAACGACTAATCCTGATTGAGTTCGATCCAGAGGCGAGAGTTTGAAAAATACTCCAGCTCTTGTTCAAAAGCATTCTGAAGAAGGGTTTTTAAAACTCGCTCTAATGTTCATCGATGGTTTTTTATCAAAATTTTAATCAATTCCTGCTCTGCATACCATTTGGAATTCAGATAATGGATCAGTATTATTTGAAGGCCCCTGATTTTCATCCTAGTTCGAAAAAATTCAATTATTTGGAGATTGAAGAATATTTTGTGGATTCATAAATGTGTATATAGTAAAATATACATAATATAGAATGTAAAAATACATAAAATATATATTAAAAAGAAATATATTGATATCTAAACGAATCCAAACAACAAATTCAAGATCTTTCTCGAGATGATTCCACGCGATATTATAAAACTTGTGCAGACTTTTGGAAGCGGTTTCAATTTCTACTGACAAAAAATAGTTTTTTTTACATTTCCAAACATTTCTGAGATAAGTTTTTCCCCTTGCACACATAAAAAGAGTGACCAGATAGCAACGATAGTTTTCCAAATCGCTGCATCCCAACAGCTGCACACGTTACGAAGTATATTCAGCTGAAGACATATTTATTGCCGGAATAACGCCGGACGTATTGAATCGAGTTATCAATACGGTCAATCCATATAGAATAGAAATAAATCAAAATTTAATTTTTCACCCCTTTGTGGTTTCATTCATATTTTTTACTATATCGTTTTCTCG
The DNA here is from genome assembly GCA_947389925.1 of Coelopa pilipes. Classification (NCBI taxonomy): domain Eukaryota; kingdom Metazoa; phylum Arthropoda; class Insecta; order Diptera; family Coelopidae; genus Coelopa; species Coelopa pilipes. The sequence continues at coordinate 40,532,350 of OX376697.1, read as the reverse complement.
AGTGACCAAAGTCATTGATAAATTTCCTGGCGATTCATGAATTAGATCCGAAAACACACCAGCTGCTCTTCGAAGGCATCACGATGGGATGGGAAGCACACAGATACAGATTCCTCTAAGTGTTCGTCTGAATTATGGTAATGATGTGACCTTGATGTGTGATTAATCACAATTAACAGGTCGATGATTCGGAAGTGCAGTCGGTCTCGCCACAGGGTGCGACGAGGAGTTCGGGAAAGGCCTGTTGCGGTGTTGTTGTGAGGTCAAAGTCAGAGAGAAATCGAAAGTCCATTCGGAGGCTATTAATAAACAACGGATCATTATGCGGCAGACATATGTAAAGCCGACCTATGCCAACGCACGCACACACGCACACACACGAGGACATTCTGGCGATGAAACAAAATGAAATGTTGTCATAAATAATATTAGCAGCTACGCAGATACATTCTGAGTAAATATTGCATTAATGATGTCTGCCAAGTAGTTGGCACGGGCGATGCTTCTGAATTATGCACATCGAAACGCACACACACACACACACACACACACACACACACACACTATCATGCATGCTTACGTATTTAGGTGGTCACATTCACTCACGTCTGGCCACCGTTAAGTGTCGTGATGCTTGTGCGTGCGTGTCTGGGTGTGCGTACATAGGTTAAGTATGTAGTGGGAAGCACATAAATTGCGTTCGGCACCGTCGTCTTCGCCGGCCGGAAGCGGAAGTGCATCCCTGCGAAGACTCCACACTCAAAGTCGTCAATTAAGACGGGGCCATTAACCTTTAACCACAACAACAGCCACCTCTGCACACATGCCTACCGACGAACGAACATATCATGGTAATAACAATAATATCAAAAACAATAGCAGCAACAACATCGACTGCAATTACTTTCAGTCATAATGACGTGCCATAATTAGCAACAGTTGCACCCACACCCACACCCAAACAAATCCACTCGCACTCACACGCCCACACCGTCGCCCCGATGCATTCAAACGCTAGGTGTGCCTGTGTGTGTGTGTCGGCATCTGCGTTGAGGTGCAGATGCCGACAGCTGTAGGCTGCGACCGAGATGTGCGTCTGAGAATCCCTTAAAATATTATCAGCTTCCTGTTAATTAGGCTCTTTAACAGCCCGACCCCAACGCCCCGATGCCCCCAGGTCGACCCGTAGCGGGGGCTGCGCCTGTGACTGCGTGTGTGCGTTCGGCTGCATGCGGATTTCCCCGAATGCCTTGAGACACCTCCACCTCCTGGAATTATAATCAGTAGTTCGGCGAAGCCATTGCATTTTGGGAGCTCATTATGGGACAACTGCATGCAGCCAACTGTTGCGCGCCGTCACTCGAACACGGTGGTCACCGGGCGCCGACCGGGCCGCTACCTCCCTGCGATCAGGCGGCGGGGTTCACCGCGTGATCCCCGGTCGTGTTCGCTCTGGGTCCGAACCCATCGGCGGAGGCATCGATTGGGAAACACGATATCGTGTACGGTTTTTTCTGCTTCTGCTTCTCGGCTGCCCAAACTCCGTTCGAAAATTGCCAAAAAATTCGTGGCTCCCGCAAATTGAGCACAGAATTGGCGGCGGCGTCCACTCCTCCCTCGCCTCCCGGTAGTCGGCCAAATGACACCGTCAGCGGCAGCGGCGCGCCAAACACGACACGACATCTGACTACCGTTTTGTTTTGACCCTCCTTGGACCTGCTGCTGGACCTCGTCCTCGTCCTCGGCCAGGGGACGGACGCTGAAAAAATTCGGACGCTCGAGAGGACGGGACCTGCCGAGTCCAGCGAACACGGCGAGCGGAGTGAGGGGAGCCAAGGTTGTAACTTTAGATGCGCCACCACCACCTACCACGATGTCTGCAGCTCGCCAGTAGCGGGTTGCTTCGACCGTCTGGCGCTGATCTTAGTTTCCCACCCGATCGTCTGGTGTCTTGACTCTAGGAAGTGGCAGCAGGACCTTCTCGGCCACCATGGAAAGCACTCGGGAGATCCTTCATTCGGATCAGTCTGAGAGCTCGAGTTTGGTTTCTTCTTCTCCTGATCTCTCCCACAATATTTGCCTACACGCATAGATGGAGCAAGTAACCATTGATCTACGGTGTTTCTTTGCTATTGCCTAAGAACGCTTTCACTTGCCGCATTGCGATCGTGCACATAGAACAAGTGACTGGGAGGGATGAGTTCATCGACAGGGCAAACCAATGAAATGCCAACAATGACGGTGACCAACAACCGCGGCCCCGTCTTTGGACTGTTCATGGTCAGAACCCCCGACTTCCGCTGGCCACAATCGAGTCGCCGAGAGGAGCCGCCGCGACCGAGACCGCGTCCGCGACCACGGCGTCGGCCTCGGCGACGGCGACGACCACGAGAACCGCGAGTTGTTGTCACTGGTCACGCGGTGCTCGGGTTACGTGTGCGGCGGCGACTCCGCGCCCGGCTCGGTTGTGTACGGTTCGGTTCGGCGCGGTTCAGGTGGATCTCTTGATGTTCTGGACGTCGCTGTGCCGGTGATGTCGTCGTCGTCATCGTCGTCGCCGTTGTCATCATTGCGTTGTTGCTGTTAGACGCTTCCATGTGCTGGGCAGCGACGCCGGCGGGACGAGTCGAGGCGCGACGCGAGGTTCGATCCAAGAGCAGCGATATAGTTCACTTGCTGCCTAACCGCAAAAATCGCCCCGCAGAGGAAATTTAATCGCCGAGCCGCTGACACGCTACAGAAGTCACGGCAGTTGCAGCGGCCGCGTTGGGGTGGACTGGGACAGAATGGAACCGACGGACGGACGGACGGACGGGCCGGTGGACGGACTGGTTGCAACAACTTGCAACAACGCAAATTAGTGTCCCGCGTCTGCGTGAACATTTCGGTTGCAATCTTCCACCACAACCGATCGGCACCAACAACACCAGCACCAAGAGCAACAGCTACGGCAACATCAACATCAGTCGGAGATGTCGACCGGCAGAGCCGAGGCAGTCGTCGTCGAATGCGGCAGCCGCACAAATTGCTCGCTGCGAAAAATTAAATATCGCGTGTTGGTAATTTCCGCTCTGCTCCTCGTGGCCCCAGCCCCTGGTCCCGCTCCCCGCTCCCCGCTGCCCGCTGCCCGCTGCCCGCTGCCCGTGGCCCGCGGTCGCGCCGGTCACCGGTCGCCGGCCTCCGCTCGTCGCCACGGCCTCGACTCCGCGTGGCCGTTGCCGTTGCCGTTGGTCGAGGCGAATTATTATGATTACGCGGCTGACAATGCTTCCATCCGTCGAACCGTCGACCCGTCGACCGACTCCTCCGACTCGCGCCCCTCCAATCGCTCCCCTCGGATGGCATGCCGACGACACCGCGGCACTGGGCTCTCCCGATCGGAGTCGAGCCAAGCCGAGTCGATCCGAGGGGATCCGAACAGAACCGAGCCGATCGAAGGCGGGCGATTCGTCCGGGCTGAGCTGGGCTGATCTGGGCTGAGCGCCGGAGTCGGCGTCGGCGTCGGCGAGAAGAGGATCAAATTGCTCTGGTGTTGGTGTTGGTGTTGGTGTCGGTGTTGTTGGAGTTGTTGTTGTTGCTGTTGTCCCCATCAGGCGTGCAAAGCTCTGGACATGTCGATGCGAGACACGGCGAGCGGACCGGGTGACGCCTCGTGATCCACGTCCGTCGTCGGGATGCGCCGACGATCGACGCGAGGAAACATGAAACGACGACGGCGATGGCGATGGCGATGGTGACGGGGACAACCGGCTTCAATCAGCCGGATTGGCAGGCGCATCCCCGTGCAGGGCGGCCGCAGAGCCAGCCGCCGTCGGCCGGCGGTGACAGGACAGGAAGAGGTCAAAATTCTTATGGTCGATCGTTCGGCGGTCGCTCGCTGACCGCAGAACCTGCAGCAAAAACGCTCGGCCGCCGAAAGGCAGGCGACAGGAGGCAGGAGGCGTCCGGACGCGGACGGACACCGCGAAAATTCTCATGGTCCGCACGCCGCCGGGCCAGCGGCCCGCCCGTCTTCCCCCTCCGCCGCTGTGGTCGCCGCTCGTTTTTGCCCGCCGCTCTTTTTGCCAGTCGCCCAGCTTTCGGGGAGAGGCAGCGAGAGTGAGAGAGAGTGAGAGCGGGGTGAGAGCAGAGGAGCCGAAACACGAAACGCAACCGGGAGTCATGACGGACGAGCGTCAAGTCATGCAGAAAACGCACATCCGCCGAGGAAGCGCTTCGTGGAAGCGACCGGGATGCGAGGCCGCCACGACCACGACCACGACCACGACGATGGCGACGTGGACGTGGCCGTGGACGCGGCGGGACGCGACGGGCGGCGCAACGTGGCTGATTGACAATTGGGGCAACTGTGCGATCGACAGCAACAGCAACAGCACTTTAAGGCAATTGCAATTATTGTTGTTGCCTGCCATGTGCATAATTGGTTGATGATGCGGAGGCAAAAACGCCAGCCAGCCCGCCAAACGGCCAACCAGCAGACCATCCAACCATCCAACCATCCGTCCATCCAACCAGTCAGTTGGGGTAACCAGCAGGCCTCACGCTCGGGCCGCGTGTCGGCCGATTCCGCGCCGGCCCGGCCCAGGCGGGCGGCCGCGAAAGGTCGTCCTCGGGCGGGAAGCGCCGGGTGACATCTCGCCAGGAGCTGAGCTGAGGCGAGACGAGACGAGCGCATCATGTTCACTTAATTACACGCGGCCCATTAAGGAGCTCACGGCAATTACCCGGAGCCGAGCCGGGCAGGAGTCCGGTGTTGTGATCGCACCCGTCATATTTCCATAAACTGCACATCATAATTAGAAGGGCCCTGGAGCCGCGGCCGCGCAGGGCGACGCGCGCCACCGTCGCACACACAGACTGTGGCACCAGGGGTTGCCGATAAATCACGGACGCGGTTCCGGTTCTGGGTTCCACGACCACGGACACGGACTCGGACAGGGTCGCGATCGCTCGGACAAACCGCGATGTGCACTTCGAGATCGGCGGAAGCTCGTGCGACTGCGCGATCGGATCGAATGGGATGGGATGGGTTGCGTTGGTTTGCCTTTGGTGTAGGGAGGGGAGGGGAGGGGGTCTCGGGCCGCGCGACGGGTTGTCAAACAGGATCATTTCCCAGGCCGTCTCGCGCGCAGTTTCCGAGTTATTTATTTGCCCTTCCGCCCGGGTCCCAGGGGTTGAGTGCGGATCGCGCGCCGATCGCGAAGCATACGATCAAGGAGAAGGAGAAGATGTAGAGGAAGAAGCGCCCGTCAGGCAGTGGGAAGGACACAAGACAGGAGAGGAGAGGCCAGGACACGACAGGACAAACTGTGTCCGTTACAGGAGCCCATCCCGAGGTTGGAGGTTGATCCGCATCGAGGCAACTTGGACACGTCCGCCGATGGCTGGCGTCTTCATCGGCGGCGAACGAGGGTGACGGCGGAACGGAGCAGGATCCGAGCCACAGCCACAGCCAGAGCCAGAGCCAAGTCCTGCAGCAACGGTATGTGACCAACTGCCTATTACGATGAGTTGACAGACAGTCCACGTAAACAGTATAATTTACAGAACCAACCCGGCCCAGCTCAGCCCATGCCAGCCCGGCCCGGCCCTCGCTGCTCACGATCTCGATCTCGATCTCTCTCGGGAAATGTGCGCGATAGGAATTTCAGACTTCGTGTCGTACCTTAACACACTCGTCCTGCCTCCTTCTCAGTCTCCTTCTTGCACCTCCACACCCAGTCGCATACGCACACACACACACACAGGCACACTTGTTGCCATGCACTACATCTGTCAGTCATCTGACAGACGCAAATTAAAGTTATGCAGATCTGCAGACACGCACCCCGCCTGCCTAATTGCGGGTCCAGGCTGTTGCTCACGTGACACGCCGAATCGTCCGAGGCGCCCGAGGTCCTGTCGAAGCTGACGAGCAGCGAGATCCAATTCCAAAAAGAAAATCATTAATTAAATAATTCCTCCGCATCGCTTTGTGCTCGCTTTGCGCGAAATCCTCAATCCTCGATGCTAACTATCGATCACTTATCTCGATCGCCGTCTCGACGGCAGAGGACGAGCACGAATTCTGTTCTGTAGAACAATTTGAATGAAGAATTATTTTAAAAATTTCTGCATTTTTACAATGATATGTTGAATTCGCATGGAGGATATTTTTGGTATATTTTTATGCATTTCAAATTTCGACCTTTGGTATTATTTGTCTATAAATATAGACCATACAAGGAACTTTCCTGCCAACAATGTGAGAATGTGATATTATAAGTTTAAAATATTTAAAACCAATGGGAGAGTCGTTTTTAACATACTATTATATTTTTAGTAAATGCTTCAGTCTGCTTTCCTTCATGCTAGGCCTTCGTAATCCAAGTCCGGAGTCCTCCGAGGGATCTCGCGGTGGTCGGACGGTTTTTGAATGTGCATTCTATGGATTGATAATTATGCAAGATCGCCTGGGGCCACCGGGACAAGGAGACATTCAACATTCGCTCCCTCTCTCTCACACACTCTTTTTCTATCTCTTCGGAGACTTGTTTGCCATCGAGATGGAACTCCCCATGTGGACGATGGATGGATGATGCACGAACAATGCACCGAATCAACAAATTCAACAACAACAACAACCAGAACAAGAACAACAACAATGGCAATACAAAGAAACACAAAAACAACAATGCTCGACACGCAATGTAAACAAAGTCTGTGGCCTAATAATCGGGCAATTAATCTTCTTAAGTAATTCCCGGACCTTCCGCGGGCTCCTGTTGGCCTTTCGCGTTTTCCGCGCTTCCAAGGTCCCGAGGTCGCGCACACCAGTGGGCTGGCATCGTGTGGCCGGGCAGGAGGACGGGGTGGGGGGAAGGTCACGTGAGTACGAACGTATGTAAATCGCGTTTACAACTGACGTTTCGCCGCCGATGGGACGCCGGCCGGAGCTCGCGGACGCGGCCAGACGACGGGCCGGGGCGAGGGACCTTCGTCACATGGAATTAGAGCAACTGTCTCGCGATCCCGATGCCATTGTTTTGCAGTTTAATGTTGTTTACCGATCAGACAGACAGTCGGACGGTGGGACAGACAGACGGCCGTCTTCTCTCCCCATCCCCGCCGAGGGTTGCGTTCATTCCACTTATTCGACTGAGACATATCTGTTTCACGATCTTGTATTTCTTGTTTTCAAATCGGGCAGCGCATAAATCAAGCGGGACGAGAGGACGACGACGACGACGACGGGGCGAAGAAGTTCCGCGGCCCGGCTGTCCCGGTCGACTAATTAAATGAATCAATTTCTACGATTCGGCGGCTCCGGCTGGACGCGGAAGGCCTGGATCGCCTGGCATCGCGTCTGACTCCAGACAGCAGCCAGAAATTTCATATTTCACGTGCCGTGCACCGGTGGCGAGACGCGATGAGACAGACGACTTGAGTTGAGACGAGCGAGAGGCGCAGGGTGGGACGATCGAGGCAGGCACCTCTAATTAAACTACGCAGCCCGGAGCGAGTGGCCTGGGGATTGACTGAATGCTGATAAATTGGCCGGACCGCATGCGAGTGCGCTGGCGGACATGCCACGGCTGCAGATGGTCGCTCGGTCTTTGGTCGGCTCCTCCTCGCCGGCCAGGCGTTGGTCCTCAGCCTCGGCCAGACTCGGCTCGGCTCGCATGCACTCGCACCGATTCGATCCGATCCGGCGGCCACGGCGAGCTCCACGTCCACGATCCCACTTATTAGTGGGAAAATTTAGCCGCCACTCGCGGCCTCCCGCCGCACATGCGACGCAATCAGATTTGACAGCTCCGGCCGCTACCGCCACGGCGACGAGGCTCCGGCGACCTCACCCACCACACCACACCACACCACACCACACCACACCCCAACCCACCCAGCCGCGCCGACCCGTTTCGTCCCGTCCCGAGCCGCCTCGTCCGAACACGCAAAATCGTTTGATTGGACATCGGCTGCGGGAGCAGGCGCGCTCCATTGGCCGTGCCTCCGACTGGGGCATTTGCGCCCCGAGGAGCCCGAGCGGCTGCCAGGGCCCTCACACGTCCAACACAATCGCGCTGTGCTGGCCTGCATGCGCCTAATGATCGCAGAATCCATCGCGCGATCCAGTCTCGCTGCTCCCAGAAGCGCTCCGATCTTATCGCCAGCGCGACGCGGTCTCGACACTGATCCTCGGATGGCGTGGCGTGTTCAGCATGGGGGCTGCCACCTGGCGCATGGACACATCCTGCTGATCCGCGGTGTGGGCTCGACCAAGGTCGATGTCCGCCCCGAGCGGGAACCCCAGTCTGTCCATTCCGAAAGCTTCGAGTAGGAATCGTAGGCTGAATCAAATCGGCCTCCTTTCAGAGGACGATTTGAATCGACAGATTGAAGCTAGCTACTGTAGAATATGCTGTGGAAGTTTGTATTGATCAAGTATTTTAGTTATTTCTCATTCCTGTAGTGTAAAAGGTCTTCGATCCATATTCATGTTGTGTACTAAGTTTCTGTACCTCAACTATTATCACATTGTTTTAAAAGAACTCAAATCAAATTCCTTTATATAAAGACAGCGAGGTTCCACTGAAGTTTTACAAGAATATCTCTTTAGTTTATCATCGACCTTGTGGTTGTCTCTAATCGATCTAATCGCATGCGAAACACTCAGTTCCACAGGTCGATTCACCTCGAGACCGTTTCGAGGATCATCGCCAGGTCCCAACCGCCCTACTGACGTAGTTCGACTCCAAGTCAACCACGAACGGTGCTGCTTATGTAGTGGGCTGGCCAAGACTCGCCGCATCACTCACGACAATGGAATGAGCGGGGCAAGGGGTGAGTGAGTGGCCGTTTTTTAACTGCCGTTGCCACGGGGCGGGAGCTGCGGTCACAAGTGGCCGGAAGCTGGACGAGATGCGGTGGGCGAGGGCCGTGGTGTTCTTTATGGCTCCGGCCGCTCCTTTTGTGTGTCGGTGTGCGTGTTTGTGTCTGTGTTTATGCGAGGGAGGCCGTGTTATTATGACAGAAGGAACATTTCGCAAAAGTAATTTCTTGTAATGGGACAAATATTTCCACGTCCAGGGGCGACGAGCGGCGCACGGTGGACGGCGGCAGGCGGTGGCCGGCGACGAGCAACTGCCAAATCACAGCTTATGTCGTCCAGTCCCCAGAATCATTTTCGGGACGTTAACAACACAACAACAAGAGCCACTAGAACCTGAAGGGTTAGTTCAGGATGTGTCCTTGGTACAGCAGCCGGGGCTCGTCCGCCGAGCGAGGCGAGGGAGAACGTGAGGGCGAGGAGGAGGGAGCGAGAGTGGCCAGCGGGGTGGTGGGAGGCGGTGGTCCGAAGAAAGTGGGTGGATTTACGTTCTTAGCCAACTCCCCGCCCCCAAAGCGCCCAAATTCGGCGTATGTTTGATGGTCATTTCTGTTTTTTGTCAATGCTTCTGTTGAATAAGCATTTTTTCCACCTTCGCTTCAACTCGAGTCGACTCGCCGGACCCGGGCTCTGCGAAACGTATGTAAGTGAATTCTTCCTTTTTATTGTTTAACTTCTGCTCTATATATTGATGTGTTGTTTTTGGAGTTCTTGTTGTGGTTGTTGTTCTGGTAACTGTTTTTGTTGCCGTCGTTTCTGTCGCTTTGGATGTTGTTCAGTCCTTGTGATGTTGTTTTAGTAATGACTGCTGTTGTTGGTTTTGTTGTGGTCGTCGCTGTTCGGTTTCGTGCACAAGCCCGGCGTATGTGAGTCCAGCGATGACCAGGGTCTTGAAACAACAGGCAACAACCCTTTGTGATCATCTCTTTCTTGTTCTGGCCTCAAGAGAAGAATTTTAAAATATTTCAAATACCCAAAAATCACAAACACAACCGCACTCATCCTCCCGCACACACACGCATACTAGGTAGACATGGGGAGCAGGGAATTTTATTATTTAAAAATCTTTGAATTATTCCACCCGCCCGATTCGATCAGGGGTTTCGATTTTTTCCTTTGTCCAATATTTTTTGTTTTTACTTTTACTATTAGTAGTTGCTGTTGTCTCTTTAGTAGACCCACTATATTAGAACTTAGCCAATCAGAGAAAATATACTGCTTTCACCTTCGTTTCCACCTCACCGTGACAGTAGATTTTCATTAACTTCAGTTTGTAAGATGTACGAAATTGAGTGAAATAAATATTTGGACAAAGTAGAGAAGGAAATGGAAATCTCTGCCACGTTTGATTCTTATTTTGATTATTATCCTTTCCATTTACTGGCAATCGCAGGACAAATCAGATCGTCCTTTTGGACTACGACGTACACCATTAATCGGTCTGCAAATAGTTCCCAGTAATCTATTGATTGAATGACGGAATATGCTTTCCAAGCAGCTGCCGGTAATTTGTAGATCTTGACGGATCTTCGATAAGCAGCTTCTTATTGGGATCAAATATAGCGATTATAATGCGAGTATCAGGAATAATTTCTGCTTCTCGTTCTCGCTCCTCCGTCACCTACTGAACAGATTTGTTTAATTTAAACGAAGTGGATTTAAAAAACAACGAATTATTTATTTATTTAACATAAGTTTTCCACAGGTAGATCAAATAAAAACATACTTGATATGTAAATTTGTTCGCAAGTTTTGTAATAAATTGAAACTACTTAAATATAAATAATATACAACGTCTTTTTACATCGGCCAAAGGTTTGGAAATTTCCTAGAAATAAGATTACAAGTAGTCGTGGTTGTTCAAATTTTCAGATGGCGTCCTAAATGTAGTGGAGAATTAGCAAAAACTAAAACTAATATCTACAAATTTAAACTAATTCTTGGCGAGCGAGCGATCGATCGATCATGATCAATTCTGGTCACTATTCGGCATCGCTGTTGGCCGAGGAACTGGACATGAGGGTCGGGCTCTGTGAGCGACTGTTGGCCGGGCTGGAGATCTTCGAGTTGGTCGACCGCACCGAGAGGTCCTCCGGCTCGCTGTCGAAGTAGCTGTCGTTGGAGAGGTCGCTGCCCAGGATGTGGGTGCCGGGCGAGGCGAGGTCGCGCGCCTGCGAGACCCCGTTCTTGGTCAGATGCTTGAACAGGATGTTGTCCGCCTCGCTCTTGGCCGCGCCCGAGTCGTCGCCGGCGCCGGCGCTGGCTCCGTTCACAGCGCCAGGCTGCTGCAGGGCGGCTGCGGCCGCGGCCAGGGCCAGGAAGTTGAGGCTCGCGTTGAAGACCTTGCACCAGTCCATCAGGGCCGCGTTCGAGGTCTCCGAGTCCTCGCTCTGGGCGGGGATCGGCGGCATGGCGCCCCCGGGGAACAGGGCCGGGAACATGCCGACCTCGGGGAAGGATCCGCCCGTCAGCGGAGTCTTCGACTTGAGCTCGACGTTGTTGTTGGTGTCGTTGAGGTCGCGCTTGTTGCTCGCCTGCAGGGGCGAGGAAGCGGACGCGGACGCGGACATCGACATGGACATGGGCAGCGACACCGGCAGCGGCGACGAGGCCTCCGAGGGGTCCTTGGCCCAGTTCTTCACCGAGAGCGTGGGCGAGCTGCGACTGCCGTTGCTGGCGGTGCTGCTGGCGTTGCTGCTGCTGCTGCCGGAGGTGGAGCCGGTGCTGGTGCTGAGGCCGTTGGAGGTCGGGGCCTTGCTGTCGACGGCGGCGGAGTTGGCGGCGCGCAGCGGGACCTTGGGCCGGGCGCCCTCGAGCTTGGCGCTGGGCGTGTGCATGGCGTGCACCGGCATCGCCGCCAGGCTCGGGTTCAGCAGGGACAGCAGATTGAAGTTCTGCATCATCGCCAGCTGGGTGTAGTCGGCCGGCAGGGACGTCTGGCCGAAGCCCGCCAGCTGGGCAGCGCCGCCGTTCAAGTGCTTGGTGGCCTCGGTCGCCAGGGCGTTCTTCTTCATGAACTCGTTGAAGGCGATCTTCTCGAGGATCGCGTTGTTCGCCGCGATGTCCATGGCGCTGAGGGGCAGCCGGTTGTAGCCGAAGTCCTCCAGGGCGCCGCCGGCTGAGCTCGAGAACTTCAGGGCCGCGCTGGAGCCGTCGAACTTGAGGCGCTTCTCGGGCGGGTTGTCGAGGCCGGCGAGCGACATCTGGTCGGCGCCCAGCTGGCGGCACATGAAGCGCAGCTTCTGCTCGTTCTTGCACCAGCCCCGCAGGGTCGACTCGGGCACGCCGATGTCGCGCGACACGGACGCCTTCGTCTCGCCGTTGTGGATGCGCTGGATGGCGCGCACCTTGTCGCTGGGCGTCAGGTTCCGCAGCGGCCGCTTGCCCCGCGTGCTCATCCGGATGTTCATGTGCTGGTAGGCCGAGATATCCATTGCCACTGTGCGCGATCGGCGATCGGCGGTCGGCGGTGGGTCGGGGAGCTCGAGTGGGGCGCGGTCTCGTTGGGGGCTCCTCCTCTCTGCTGTCAGTCGCCGGATCCGGGTCGCAGCGGTGCGATCGGACCTCGAGTTGGCACTGATTGAGACCGATTTGAAACTGATCTGAGCTGATCTGGTGGCGGGTGCGGGTGCGTGGGTGGGCGTTGGTGTGGGCACGTATCCTGGCAGTGCCGATGTGGTCGTCCTTAATCGACTCGGTTCTCAACTGAATTGCTATTTTCAACTACGACGACGACGACGACGACAACGATTGACAGACACGATTTTTTCTATGAGTTTTTTGTTGGTTTTCGAATCACGAGTCACGTCGCGTAAAGTGAGCGGCTCGGGCAAAGTGTTTCACGAGTCGCGACTGACTTCGGCGGAGTCGGGGATTCCACGGTCCACGGTACTCGATTCACGGTCTGGCGATTGGCGATTGGCGTTTGGCGGAGGCGAAAATTCACGCGAGCGCTGCTGGTCCTTTCGTTGTTCACTCCTCGGATTAACAAAAGGATATGATTTCGATTACGCGAGCCTCGTCACTCCAAAGCTATTTGTCACAGCGGACGCAAGTGACTGCGGCGAAGAGCGCGACGACGACTCACGACGACGGCCACGGCAGCAACAACAACAACAACACCAGCGACCACGACGACGACGGCGACGACAATGGAGCGAACGCAATCCGAGAGTCCTCGATTTCGCCTCTCCGCGCACCACCACGCGGTCACCTGAAGAGAGCCGCCGAACGACCGGCCGCCAGCGGGAGAGCGAGAGCGAGAGAGCGAGTGCGAGGCAGTGGCCGAGAGAATCGGCGGAACAACAACTTGTTACTCACATCGCACACTCCCGACCCCTGCCCGGCCCTGTCCTCCAGCGACCGTCTGCGCAAACGCGCACTCAGGCCAGGAGATAACCAAAGCAGCAACAACTACAGTGGCGGAAGGACAGGGATGAGGGACCAGTGATAACTACAACAACAACCGCGCCAAAACTCGCCCTCTCTCTCGCTCTCTGTCGGCGTCGCCGTCTGCGTCGTCGGTGTCGTCGCCGTGCCGGGCAGCGAGAGAAATTGCATGCCGTGGAATGCAATCGTGAATCAAATCAACACATGTTGCGACCTCGGCCTCATCCCCTGGCCGGCAACCGCTCTCTCTCACTCTCACTCTCGCTCTCGCTCTCTGCGTGTGTGTCGGCGAGAGAGAGAATTCGCCCGCCGCTCCCTACCCAGGCGCAGTGGTTCGCGTCGCTGCCGCCACCGCCGCTCGTCCTGTCGCTCAGCACGCGCTGAAGCGGGGTCGGTTCTGCTCGGGTCGGCTCGGCTCGGGTGCGAGGCAGTGCGGCGAGAGGTGGTGGGACGACGCGAAGGACGCGGCGGGCCGTGGCCGGCGAGTCGTGAAGCGAGAGAGAACGATAGGGAGAGAGAGAGTGGAGGGTGCGGGACGGGACGGCCCGCTAGGTAGCCCGATGTTTGTTTTGAGTTTCGCCCTCTTTGGTCGCTCCTTCGGCGTTCTGGCGGTTCTGCTTTCGCCATTTTTCGTGCGACTCGTTTCGCTTCGCGCCAAACAGCGCGATCCCATGTTGGGTGCCACCTTCGTTGTTGGTGTCGGTGTCGGTGTCGTTGTCGGGCCGAGCGCGACGAAAGGATTATCCCGCGCATTAGTCCTTAACCGGCAGCCCAGGTAATCGTCCTCCGTTAATCGGTCGAGATCCATTGGCCAAGATTAGGAGTGGTTCGCACTGGACTCCCGCGCTAATGCCGTCCTCGGTTTCGTTCCGCGACCGCCCTCTGTTTCGCTCTCTCGCTCTCTTTTAGGGTCCTCGCTCCGGTTAAATCCTTAAACAGGTGCTGGAGAACCAGCCCATCGATCACTCGTCTCCGATCGCAAATCGCAAATCACAAATCGCACAAATTGTCACCGGTCCGCGGATCCGAAATCCCTCCTGTCCAGTGCAGCAGTCCTTTCGGGCGAGCTTAGGCTCGGCCCTGCCTTCCGTGAGGATCGCGTCGTCGGATCGGATCCCGATCCAGCTGATGAATTTCGCGGAACTCATCAAAGAATTTATCCATGTTAGAATAATGTCAAATCCTATGTAAATTGTACTAAATCCTCAAAGGACACGTGCATTTATGTTTGTGACTCCCAATTTCTAGTTCCCCATTTGGTAGACCGTTCACTACCCTAAATAATAAGATGTTTGTAAAGTTTTTTTTTTCGAATTTGTTTTCCGTGTAAATATCAGACAAAATGTATAGCTATGGTCATGTAAATTTTCATTTAAATAAAATAAAAAAAAAAATGCTTCTTTCATTTTTTGTATTTTTTGTATATATGCAAATTGAACTTTATTGAGTAGAATTGTTTTTGAAGAATGAAATAAAAAAATGTTTTTTTCTTCAATTTTGGCCCACATCTAAAAACGTAAAGAAAAACTCATGATGTTTTCTCTAATCTTCATTTTATAGCGTTTTTGTATTGATATGAATTATTTTTTGGAGAATTTTCCTTTCAGGAGAAAAGGATAAACAAGTGCCAAAAGCATAAATCTATCTTCCTTCATATCTTGCTTAGGCTTCAAATACTTATTATCTTTTGCCATTCACATTTTTAGAATTTTCTAAAGCATGTGTGTGAATTTTTTTATTAACTACTAACTAAATAATTAAGATCGTTCATTTACGATTCGCATTTCATGACGTTCTTTAGGTAAATTACTAGGTAAATTACAAATATTCAACTCTATTACATTGATTGCCAAAGAAAAAGAACAACGATTTATTCTCATAACAAAATTTCAAAATTTCCCATGACATATTCATCCTTTACTCGTTAAATATGGATAGCAAATGTTTAAACATAATAAAAGAATAAAAAATGTTTACTCTACCAAAGCTTCAGGACTATAAAAACACACTTAAAAGTCTTATATGACGGGGAAAATATTAAAACCAACAATAATGAGCATTCTACACTGTAAAAAAAAATCATAGAAGGGCAGCTGACAGGAAAAAAGACAATGTCCAACTTCATCGTAATGAAATTATAAAAAGCAAATAATTGGAAAGCGCGGTTTAGCTGGAAGATTGTAAAATTGACTCGTATTGTGATGAAAGTAAAATGAAATAAAATGAAAAAACCCAAAACACAAAAATTGTGGGTTGTCTTCGGGTGCCTAATTGTACATGTTTCCGCCTTGGCTTCGTTGACTTCGCGGAAAACGGAACTAGGCTCGCAGGTAGCGGCCCGGACGGGACAAGGACGACAGGACCACGGCTCGGGAACAAAGCCTCGCCGTAAATAACTCATTCGCCGCTGAATGGAACTCGCTCCAAAAACGTTGACTTCAAATTTGGTGCACCGAGGACCGTGACGGACCCGGACCCGGACGCGGCCAAAGCCAACTTTAATGGCTGCCTGCCGGCTGCGGCCTGTTGCGCAGCGATCGTATATCATTGAAGAAACGCTGTGCGATTTCAGATTTACAAAAGCGCGTTTCGGCGAGACGTCATAAACCGGGGTCGGCGCGGACTTGCGGGCGATGTCGCAGGTACTCCTCGCGAGCACACGAAGTGGTTCCAAGGAACTCGCCGGGGACACCGCCAGAACTTCGCGAAGGACACGACCGCGACTGGCTGATCCTATAAGAAAACTCCTGAGGTTGATTTCGTCTGAACAGTTTCGCCATCATTCGGAGCAATGTGATGAAAGTGCTCTTCATATAACAAAAATACTCTAGGAAACCTCTGAAAACACCTTGGACATGTCAAATAACCTCGGTATAGACATAGGTTTTGGTCATATAAAAATTCGTAAAATTGGTATGAAATTGTGGCAAACTCGGTCAAATTGAAAGAAATTGTGACAAAATTGGTCAAAGGGAAAGAAATGGTCCACCAATGGCGTTTAACAAAGCACTTTATTACTCATGAAGCACCTTCGGCGCTCTCTCGAAATTCTGTTCATACAATGAATAAAACCCGTTCGCAAGATCGCGAATAATTTTAATTGGAGCGCGGACCGTCGAAGCCCGCTGCTCATTGTTCTTCAGCCACGTCCTCCAGCCTCCGTCTCCGGCCTCCCGCTTCCACCTTGTCCACAGATCATTTGCATCATCGACCGCCATCGAATCATGGACTGGAAAATGCGCCGCGATCACGACTCGTTGCTTTTGTGCTGTTGCTCCAGTGCTGCTGCTGCTGCTGCCGCCGCAGTTGTTGTTGTCTTTGGTGATTGCTGCGCTCATTAACATTCCACCAAAAGCTTTTCTTTTCGCGTCCGGGTCGCGAAATTTGCGCAATTGCCAATCGAGTCAAGTCGAGACCATTTCTGGACGACGCCCGTTCCGGCAACATGCCGTGGACAAGTGCACGCCGTCAGCAGCCAGCCGAACGGCATCACAACTCACAATTAAAACTCGCAGGAACATGAGAGGACCCAGAACATGGTAGCAATTGGGCTCGGAGTCGACTCCAGCGGCAGCTGCTGAAACTTGTTCCCGTTCAACGTTCTGCAGGACAGGTTAATCGTTTGGTGCACAATTTTCAGAAAGATATGAAAGGTTTAGTCTGCAGGCCTAGACCTTGCCATTGTCTCCAAAACCCATCTAAGTGCACTAACGAAATCTGAAGGTTGGAATTAGTTCTATCGAAGAATATCATGCAAGGAGATACAGAACAATGAGACAGATCATATAGGTATTATGATCTTTTACTAGTTCTTAGTTTCCTACCAAACCAATTTCCACTCTCCAAACGTTGCCAACGTCTCCAAAACCTATCCTAATTCACTGACAAAATCGTAAGGTTGCAAAGGGTTCTTTCGAGTTAAATTGACATACAAGCAGTTGTTAAGATAGGTGTTGTGAAAATATAAAAGTTAGTAGTTTTCTACCAATCCAATTTTACTATCGTCTCAAAAATCATAACACTGGAATCAGCTGCATTTATCAAATAGTTCCATATCTCCTTGTAGCAAATTTATATATGATAACATCATGAAATTATATAAATCTTCTGCAAAACCAGTCTGCTCTATCTAAACTGCGCCATCGTCTACAAAACCCGACTAATTTACTAACAAACTCTCAAGATTGGAGTTCTTTCGAAGATTGAATATCATACAAGGATATAGAGAACAATGATATAGATCATATAGGAATAATGAAATTATAAAATGGCTCAATTTCCTACCAACCAATTTCCCCTTTGAAACATAGCGAGGATCCCGATGTCAAGGAGTGATTCCATGGTTCCAGGAATTTCATTCGGCACGGAAGCTATCCGAAATTTTAATTAGTTGAAGATCTTTGTAATTAATGTCTCGCGACCCGACTGAATTGAGATGGAACAGGGCGGCCGTGTGAGCATGCCGGGGACGAGGACGAAAATGGCCGCTCCCCGCATCGGCCGGACATTAAAACACACACCCACACCCGCACCCGCACCCCCACCCTCCGAAGCCGAAGTTGCCGGGGTTCAGGGGGTGGAGGGAGGGGGGTCCAGGGTCCGAAATTTGCTTAATTTTCTTCGGAACACCAAAAGATTCTGTTCACTAAGCAAATGTCCGGCCGCAATGACCGTCGTTAGAAAAGGTCCCACAATTTTCGGCTCCAGCGCGGGCGGGGGCGTGGGCGGTCGGTCGGCCGTCGCACACCCACCAACACGCGTTCCCGCAGCATGTCTGTGTGGGACTGTACACGAGCGGAGGGTGTGGGTGTGGGTGTGTGTGTTGGGACTCTTGTTTTCCGTGCCGTGCGGGAGTGAACTGCGAGCCGAAGGACTCGAAATTTCGTTACTTATGCAAGCGGTGCAAAATCATGCTCGCCTTCACGACAGCCAACGACAACTTTTGTTATATTTCAATGACTCGAAGGTGGACACATGAACTCTGACACGGAACGTACCGTACGGCGGCCGTCCGTGGCCCAACCCATCGGTCGTTCCATCGGTCCATCGGTCCATCGACCCACCGCCTTCGCCTCCGTCGCCACACGTCGAAGCCTGGGGTCTCGCAAGGAATCCTGTCCACGCCTGCCGCCCTCCGCCGTTCCACGAAAATCGTTAATTCGCCCCACCCACCACCACCACCGGGGTCTTCGGGTCGGCGGTCGCCGGTCTGCACTCGCTCGTCGCTGGCCGTCTGGACAGATGCTGGCCGCAACGCCTTGGCTCGGCGTCCGTGCCCGGCCCCGGCCCCAGCCCCCGGGGTGGTTGGGCGCGGTCACGGGCTCCACCTCGAGCCCAAGTTTAAGTAAAATTTTCCCTCCAAATTGGATTCCTTGTCATGGCCACGTGGAACGGGGTGGACGGGGCGACCGGCCGAGGGACCCAGGGTGGCCGGCCGGTGATGGGCGGTGTCCGAGCACATGAGTCGCCGAGTCGCCGAGTCGCCGAGCGAACGGGTTTGTTTAGCCGCCCGAAATGGCGAACCGCAACGAAAACGAAAACGACGACGCATAGCTTCAGAAACTATTTCGCTCTTAAAATCGCCGCAGCCGCTGCCCACTGCCGCTGCCGCTGCGGAAAGTTTGCTGCCGGATGCTGACCGGGCGCGAGTGGGAGTGGGAGCGGGAACGGGAGCGGAGCTGGGGCGGAGACGAAGACATCGGTGGAAACGGAGACGGAGACGGAGGCGACGGCGACGGTCGGTCAACCGAGGTCGCAGTGGGCGTCGGACGCCGAGGGCTGGCTAAATATAAAATATTTGCGTTCGAGCGCCCGGCCTCGCCTTCCAGCGACGCCTTATTGAGACGGGCCGAGCGGCGCCGACGAGGTGGACGAGCGGCGAAGGGGGTTCCGGGGTCGGGGCGAGATGAGAGAAAATCATTTATCAACATGTAGCAGCAGTGCAGATACTACATAGATACCAGATGCGAGCCACGAGATATAGGCGCAAAATGGCGCTCGGGCCCGCACCCGGGGTGGGGCGGACGGCCGGATCGGCTGGTCAGGCTGTGGCCAGGCCAGGCGGCTGCCATTGGCATCTAAATGCTTTCGGAAATTTCGATAGTTTGCCTTCACGCTCCAAGGATACGAACACAATTTAAATTTCGCTTGTTTTTGCGATTCGGCGTGGTTCGACGCTCGCTCGTCCCTCGGTGGTGCTGCGAAAATGGCTGGGTCCGCAAGGTATTTGCCGGGTCGAAGAAGGGGAAGGGAGGGCCGAGTCTTGGTGGATTTGGGGAAGGTGGGGCCCCTGAGCGAACCCCACCCGACTTGGTCGACGACAAACAAGCTTTGGTCCCAAGGTTAGTTCTGAGAAGGCTTCCAAAGGAAGGGTCAAATGCGGGGAGGAAAATATACATATATATATATATATATATATAGGCCTGTTAATCAAGGTGGGAAGGATCAACCGACGGGGCCCCCGGGAGGCCTCGAACTCGAACTCGAGCCTCGTGAACATGTGCGGTTGCCGCAATGAATCTTGATCTCGAATTTAAGACAAAATCGATAATGGCAAGAGAGATTTCCGGCCTGAAATGGTTGTTCATCTTGTTCTCGTTCTTCTCCTCGTTCTTGTTCTTGTTCTTCTTCTTGATGATTGATATTTGGAAGGCTGCTCCCGGTTGTGGTCGTCGTCGGTGGACGACAACTGACATCGCCGTCCGAAGTCCGAAGTCCAAAGTTCGGGGGACGAATCCCGGGCATTGTGGACTTCTCTGCTGGCGCTCGTAATTAAAGTCCTTCTTAATGGTTTCTTGCCTCTTGCTGTTGCCTCATTGCAACAACAACAGCAACAACAATGATGACAACAACAACAACAACAACGATGACAACGACAACAACCATCAACAACATGAGCCGAACGAGGCTGCTGCGATGCACTTGCGGATGCAGCTCCTTGAGAATTTCAGATTTATTCCTTATGCCGCCGCCGCCCTGGGAGACTTCGCCAGGATGCTGACCAGCCCAGCCCAGCCCAGCCCAGCCCAGCCCAGCCCGACGCAGTCCTGCCCATCAGGATGCTCCGCTCCGGTCCGGTCCGGCCGGTCCGGTTCGTCCTGCAGCCCATTTTCGCAAAACTCATCTGTGGTTATGCAATTTATGTAGTTTTATTGGCAAAGTGTGTTCGCTCCAGCGTACGATTGAGTAAATATTTATGTATATCTTATGAATTTCGTCCGTCCGCCCCACACTGTTGTTGTTGTCATCCTCACTATTGTTGTTGTTGTTGTTATAACTATAGTTGTTGTTAGTATTGTTGTTGTTTTGTGCTGTTGTTGGTGCGGCTGCTGCTGCTGCTGTAGGCACAACGTTTCTTTGACATTTTGTCGCAGTTGCTGTGTCCATCAGTTATCGTCTTAACAATTTCTTATTCAATCGGCCGACACCCCTCCCCTCCACCTCCCCCACCTTCACCGCCTTCACCCCAAGCACTCCAAGGCGAACGGAGCAGGAGAAGGAGACACTGGACTCTGGACCCTGGATGCCGAATGCCGAATGCAGAGCCGGGCCGAGCCGAGCCGAGCAGCTCAGACCAGGCCAGGACAGACCAAAGCTAAGCTAAGCGGAGCAGAAGACACAGGACACGGGACACGGCACACAGGACAGAGGACATCGCTCAGCCAAGATGCATCCTTGTAGAATAATAAAAGCCTCCTGCACAAATGTGTTCATTTATTTTGCAATCATATTGTACGAAATTTTAAATGAATTTCAGCTTAAGACAAACATTTTCTCTGTGTCGTTGCGAATGGAGGAAATTTTCATTTTCTTGACGCATTTATTCAATTTCACCCAAGAAAGCCAACCTTATATAATTCTCTATGTACCGGCGCTTGTATATAGCTTTTAGCCTCTGCCATGGATATTCGTCGATGTTTGTGTGGGCGGGCGGTGGCGGAGCCTTCAAGTGACTTCCGGACTACAAAGGCGGGCTTCGGCCGTAGCAACTGATGGTCGGCTCATTGCCTAATGATTTTGTTGGAGGCCAATTGGAGGCCAATCTCTACAAGATCGCAATTCATTTCCCCAACCATAACCGGGCAAACTTGGAGAAAGAATATGGTAAATGTTAATATAAATATATTTAAAAACCCCAACAATTTCTTTAGTATAAGTAGGAATATGCAAATGATTTTAAATATAGAAAAAGGACCTCAGTCAAAGCGACTTTTGAGGATTGTGGGGATGGAAAGTTGATATATAGAGCCAAAAGACCATCTTAATTGGTCTCGCTTTGCCTGGAAACTCCACTCGCCGACCCGGGTATTGAAGAAGGCTTCGATTCTCGGGCGAAATGAGAGAACGGATTATGCGTAGAGGATCGAAATAAGGATTCTGTGCAGTTGCGGATGAGAACTGAAAATTCTGATCAACGTTATTAACGAAGTTTGGGCGAATGCACAGAGTAATTTTGGTTTAATTCTCGAAATGTCTGAAAAAGACTTCCTCTTCTTCTCCTTCATCTCCTTCTGCTTTCCTCCTTCGGCTTCTTCACATTTACTTTCTGGGTGTTTGTGTGCGTGAGTTCGAGGCACTTGTACGAGCGCCTCCTGTGCGTGCGTGCGTGCGTGCGTGCGTGCGGGCGTGTGTGTGTATGTGTCTCGAGTGCAGCAACACACACAGCCACACACAACGCATGCACTTTCTTGCGGATTCGTCTTATTTCTCCGATGTCCTGCTCGGCCCGGCTCAGTTCGGTTCGGTCTGGTCCGCCCCGGTCCGGTCCGGTCCGTTTTCCCCAAACATCACCTCCACATCCACAGCTCGCTTGACATGTCCTGCAAGGCGCACACATGGTACTCGCATCCATCGCTCCAGAGTCGTCCAGTTCGGTCCGGGCCGAGCAGAGCCGGCCCGAAATTGCATTTAAAACAAAGATGGCCACCGTCAGAACCGCACCGGAAGCACCGGCGCACGGACGACATGCGCTGGCGGCGGAGACGCGCGGGGCGGGCGAAGGACCAGGCAAGACATCGTCGTCCTCGTCGTCGCCGTCGTCGAGTCCTTGTGCGGTCGAGGGACGAACGGCGGAAGAAGCGTCCGTTCGTCCATTCGTCCATTCGCCCATTCGTCCACTCGTCCGTTTTTCGTCCCTAATTCGGTTGTTGCGGACCGAAATTTGCATCGCAGCCAACGCATCTCGTCGCAACGGCCGCAGTCGGGCTCCGAAATAATTGTAATTGCAATGAGTTTTCTTCTTGCCACCGCCCTTCGCTCCTGCTCTCCTTCGGGCCATTGTTCTTGCATTGTTTTTGTTGGCCTCGTTGTCGTTGTTGTTGTTGCCGCTGCCATTGTCCATGTTGTTTACGAATCCTGCTCCACAACGGACGACGGCCGCAGCTCCATCTTAATGTTCATCTTTGGTAGCCACAAGAGTTTTGCATTTGGATCCTTGGAATCTTTTCTTTGCCCCGTCTCCGTCTGACCGTCCGTCCCAGTGCGTGCGTGCATTTGAGTGCCAATGCGTGCGCGTGTATGTGTGTGCATGCCTGCATGCATGTATGCATCGGTGCGTGTGTGTGATGGCTTTGTGTTCGCATATTTCTTGCCCTGCTGACACTCGACCCCCGCCACGACCCCGCCGACTCCACTCGCCTGCCTCGCCTTCGTGCTTGTGTTAATGTCATCCCGACTCCGTCGTCGCCATCGCCATCGTCGACACAATTGGAGAACTGGCCGCCTGGGCCTCCTCCGTGCGCTCGGCGTAATTGCAGAATTCGCCGGGCTTGATTGGAGCGGCGGCGACGACGACAACAACGGCGTTGGCGATGGCGTCTGTGGTCGTTGGCGTCATCGTCATCGTCGTCGTCGTCGTCGTCCAAGACTCTTGTCTTCAATGCCGCTGCCGATGCACATGGAGTCCAAGGCAGGACATTAATTAGATTACCGAATTGAACGTCGAGACGCGTCCTTTCCACGATGCACTGGACGCATTAAAACGTGAGTCCAATTTCGACGACCCCGAATCGCGAAGTCCAGCATTGCATAGCAGTGGTTGTAAAGGATCTGGGAATATCTCTCCAGGGTGCCTGGGAAGATAACTCTCATTGCCTTCATTTCGTCCTGCTCGCGAAAATTCCTCCAATCCTCCAATCACTCCACAGCCAGAATTCAATCTCCGGACACTTCAGGAGAGACGCCTCATGACCACGAAGTCTGCGACGTGCAATAGACGCAACTCAACTTGGTTTCGTCTCCCAATAAAAGAGAGTTCTTTGAAATTATTCTTAACCGGAAAATCGTACAATTTTACTTCGTATTCGATCCTCCTACTTCAACACGTCTACTTTTTATGCGAAGTGTACCGGCGCTTGGCAATTGCAAGCTGTTCAGTCGTACAGTGGTGAGGTTCGTGTATAGGCTAACCCAATACCCCCACCAAATGGGGTAGAAAAACTAAAATTCCAAATTACAGCGGCTTACTTTAATCTCTTTCACTCAGATTCAAAAAGGTTGATGCGGAAATTTACTCTAAATAAATTAAATACTAAGTATTCCAAAATTACATAAATTCAGGTTAGTGATTCGGAGTTAAAATATCGCTAGCGGATGAAATATCCTCAGTGCTTCTTATGCAGCGGCTCCAGGACGCCCAGGATAACCGAGCTGGTCCTGGCTTCCACCGGCGTCTGGTCCAAGGCCACGCTCTCGAGGTCCGTCGACGCGGTGTTGCTGTTCGGGGAAACCGAGGAGGCCGTCGCCTCCAGGCTCGTGAAACTCCTCGTGCGCGACGGGCGGGGTCCGCCCTCGCCGTCCGAGGTGCCGGCCCGGTGCTGCCGCGACTGGACGCTGCGGCTCCAGAGGCCGTTGAAGATGCGCTTGGCCGACTCGCGGAAGCCGTTGTGCCACCAGGCGTAGATGATGGGGTTCAGCAGGCTGTTGACCAGCCCGAGGATGGCCAGCGGACTCGCGATGGCCACGCGCAGGTTGTCACAGCGCTGTGGAGTGCGCTCGCGGTCGCACATGGCGTACAGGCCGCAGGCGAAGAAGTACGGGAACCAGGTCACGAAGAAGCAGCCCGTGGTGAGCAGCACGATCTTGATGGCCTTCCAGCGACTCGGGCTGTAGATGGGCGAGATCTTGACCGTGCTCTTCCTGCAGGGATAGCAGCAAAGCAGAGGACTTAAGGTTAGGCCTAAGGTTACCTTGGTTTACTCACTTGCGGCAGCACCGGAAGAGCGAGCGCTTGGTGGTGGTCGGCAGCTCGGGCAGCTCCTCGTCGCGGATGTAGCTGACGCCGTCGGCCTCCGCCACGCTGCCCCGCACCCCCGCCCCCGCCCCCGCCGAGCCCAGCGAGCTGCGGGCCTGGCGCGAGCCCCCCCGAAAGTACCGCAGTCCGGTGTTTTCGCTCGTCCCCGGCAACTTGAGCGTCGCCTCCGAGTGCCGCATCTCCGAGATCTTGCCCAGGGCCTTCCGCAGGATGATGCTGTAGAGGACGATGATCAGCACCAGGGGCACGAGGCCGATGCAGACGGTGGCCAGCACCAGCTCGGTCGGCTCCAGTATGATCAGCCAGCAGAACCGGCCGTTCTCGGTGGGGTTGCGCACGCCCATCGCCGGCAGGAAGCCCACGACGCCGCCGAGCAGCCAGGAGCCGACCACCATGCAGCGGGCGCGGTTCGAGGCCAGGAAGCGCTGGTACTGCAGCCCGTACAGGATGTACAGGAAGCGGTCGACGGCGATGAAGCCCACGGTGTAGACGGAGGCCAGGGTGGCGGCGATGATCATGCCTGGGACAGGAGAGACACGAGTGATCAGATCGGCTGGTGAAGACCGCACTGGAGGATTGTCAAGAACTCACCGATGCTCATGCAGCAGACCATTTCCGTGCGCTGGTCCTTCGGGTAGTACTGGCCGAAGAGCGTGGCGACGCCGGTCAGCATGTCGGCCAGGCCGACGTTCCCCAAGAAGATGTACGTGCTACGAGGTTGGGGTCCTGCAACGACAAAGTGATCTCCTTTAGCAACTACTTCTGAATGGAGTGGTCAACAGACTTTTACGCAGGATCAGCCCACTGGAGAGAACCACCATGAGATTCATCGTTATGATGATGGCCCCCAGGACCGGAATGAAGAAGTCGTACAGCTTCAGCTGGACGTTGTAGACGGGCCGGGGTCCATGGAGAATCTCCCGCTCGAACTGCTGCAAGTTGAAGTCCGTGGTTGTCATGCTGCGGCCGCGGCTCGGACGTTGTCCACATGGCAAAACAATCACGATCTTGACCTCGATCTTGACCTGGGGGCAGGCAGAGAGAGATGAATTGAGTTTAGTGCAAATCGCTGTTGAGCTTGTGGCGAAGTGAAAGCCAAATGCTTTCAATTAACTACTGACATGTTTATGCATCAGAACATCTTCGAGCGAGCAGATCACGTAAACGGCTGTCTCGAGATGCGAATTTGATTACGAGAAGGTGGCTATAATTACCCTGGTCCGGGGTTCCCGCCGTGAGCCCACGCAGAGTGGAAGCGTTTGTAGAACACTTACATCTGGAATACTCACCATGGGGAGGCCCCGGCGAAATCGAATTCGACTTACCACTAGTTACTCAGCCTGTGGACGATATTCCAACATGAAGCACCAGATTCGAATTTCCGTCTTATATCAACACATGACTAACTCTGTCATTGACTTTAGATATGTAGAAAGTAGGTAATTTTGTTTACTGTATGGTTTATTGTTTCTAAACTTGCAAATCACCGACTAGGGAGGGCCTCTAATTTGTTCTGTCATCGACGAGGCGACTGCAAGTGCTCGCTGAAGTGCTAACTTCACGCATTTCTGACTTTCCTCCAAGCGTTCCAGCTGCCAGACAGACGGACAGCGAGTAAGACGCGAGCCGGACGCTGTCGTGTGCCGGACGGCCCAGCGTCGACCTGGGGCTGGTGATTTCACCGAAGGTTCGCGCTTGAAGCTCGTCGTCCCGCGGAGAAAATGCTAGCGAAATAGAATTGAATGCTCGCTAGAACTTGAAGCACGTTTCACGTAACGAGATCCGACTCAGGAACTGTCTGGCGATAGCGTCCACTGGCTGATCCACTGAGAATCCACGGACCGGATTGCGAAAAAGTTCTCAAGACCCGACGCGAGTTCGGATCGAAATAGAAAATCGCGCTGTGATCGCGAGGGACTTTGGGTGTTACTGAGCGCGCTGGACAAGCGATTGTGGCCGGCACCTTGGTTTCCCGAACGTATTTATCTTATCGGCACAAATTGCTGACTCTTTCACCGATTTCCAGTAGTCCGAGCGAGGAGCGAAAGAGAGAAGTTCATAATTGAACCTAGATAAAGGAGGGGGAAGATAACAGATAAACTGTCACCACCGGTCTTGATGAATGGATGTTCTTGTTGTTTGCGAAATGTCGGGGCGGCGGCCATAAACAATGAAGTCAACACCGAAATCAATTACAAAAATAAACAAATGGCGATGCCGAGCCGACGTCGACGTCGATGGCGATGGAGGATGTCCGAGCTACGGCGAGAGAGAGAGACGTGTGGCCGCGTTGACCGAGTGCGCGCGACTGAACGAGCGGCCGGTCGGCCGCGCGATCGAGTCGGCCGACCCCCAGCACCAGCTCCAGCTCCAGCAGCAGTCGGGTTTTATCACTCACGCCGATTCCGTATTCTATAATTATTCTTTTTATCGGCCAACATCGGGGCAAGGCGAGCGAACCCAACGGGAGCAAACACCAGCATACGCGAAAGCCCCAGACACTGGCCAGTGGTGGGGGATTCTTCGATACGGCATCGGTATATCCCAGCTTGACACCGACTCATCGCGCGACACGCCTTATCGGAGCCGCGCCAGAGTGGGTGCCGGCCCTTGGAGACTTCCTGCTGGACTGGACTGAATGGGATGGCGATGGCGATGGCGATGGCCCTGCTCGTTGCGGTGCTAGTGATGTGAGAATCGCGTAATCCCGGGACTTACATTGTGTGATAGTCCATCAGCAATCGATTGCTCCATGGGATCAGGGGGGGGTGAGCGTGTAAAAGGCAGGATATTCGCCATAAATAACAGTGTTTAATTAAGTTTCAACACAGCACACACACACACCTGTGTACCACACCCACACCCAAAGGCCGCGGCATCTCGATGGGATTGCGATTGCAACTCACGGGAAAGGACATTCCGGCTACTGCCGGGACACAAATGTCGTCGCACTGAATCATGTCTGTCGCGTATCAATTATGCGCGAAGAGTCGTGTTCGACCGACTGTAATTGATTGGACGATTTTACGACTTAGTCGTGCTCGCCTTTGTTGACTCTATTGGTGAGCCAACATGGGTCTCGCGAGACTCAAATGAGTCGTGCAATTCATCGAGTGTCTGCGGCTGAGACGCCTGCACTTCTCCTCGGAGTTGTTTTCCCTGGAATTCTGGATTTGAACAAACGATTCAAAGATCATGCCGAAGTCAGGGGTTGGAAACGAGTCGATTTTTATGTTGTTGCTAACAAGTTATTAAAAGGTGTATAATTGTTTTATGGACCACTGTGCCATTGTGGCTAATCGAATATCGAATCACTTTGATAAAACTATATTTATCCAATCGCCCCTATAGCTGTCTCGGCTCGAGTCACGTTTGATCGATGGCGTCGAGTTGAGGGCGTCGTAGCGGTCCAAACATGACGTCATCGATCCCAATCTCTGTGCATTAAATTAGCACAGTACACTAAGTTAGTGATGATTATCGCAATATCGATTCCATTATCGAATGTTTTTTGTGATCCGAACCCTCTGGTGATCAGAAGTCGCCTTGTTGTTGTCAAATAAAACTTCCCAGTATTTGATATTTTTATTGGTTTTATTGAAAAAATCTTGGTTTTTTAAAATATGTATTTTAGCATTCAAATTTCATTATTTAATATATTGTTCTTCTTCTTCATCTTCTTCTTCTTCTCATTCTTCCTCTTGGGATATTTTACAATACGAATTTATTGATTTTCTTCATTTCTCTCTTCTATGTATTGTATATGTATGTATATGAGAGGTGCGAATACATTCAATTCAACTTCCGTTCAATTACTTCGTAATTCAGTAAAATTTTGAACAGTCCGAACAGTTTTGGGGGGTTTTCAAATTTTATACAGGGTGATTCTTGTCGGTTATATTGTATTTGGTGGATGAAATCCTTCCTAGCTAAACAATGGCTTATCTAACTGACTGTGTGTATGAATGTGTGTCGTGGCTCCGTATGGTAGTGAGTGTTACGTGGACTTGTTTACGTGTGGGCGTGTGGGTATATATGTATGTGTGTGGGTGTGGGTGTAGTTGTATCGGGGAGTGCTTAGTATAAGAAAACAAACATTGTTTCATCAATAAGATTTATTATTTAATTTATGATTCTTTCTCGCTTAATATTTCGGTAATGGTTTCTTCTCCTCTCATTACAGTCATTAATGCATAAGGTTCTTAAAGTATTGTACCTCATAAAATTATTATTAATATTAATTAATATTATCCATACGTTAATTATCATTAGTTATCAATGTTTTACTAGTTACAATTTCACTTTATTACATTTAAATTTAATTCATTTACTCCATAATTACTGGTTAAGTAGTACTTAAAATTTAACTGGATCTCATAAAATTATCGCTTACAATTTACACTGCTTTCGAAGTACTTTACTTTACGTTACTTTACGCCTATATGTATATATATATATTATGTTAGTACGTTAATATTTGTTTTTGTTTTAATCTGTTTCAAATGTTAATCTAGTGCCTATAACACGTATGTATATTAAATTTAATTTGATTAAATTCAAATAATAACCCCATAACTACATCGCCGATATGCACGGCCACGCCTCTGAAACGCCTCCCCTTACCTCTGCTACATCTCTCAATTAGAAATCGTTCGTGTTCGTGTCTCTCGGCTACAATTAAGGATTTGATTTGATTTCGGTTCTGTGTCTTTTTCTTGATCTTGTTCTTTTTGTTGTGGGTGTGATTGTGGTTGTGGTTGTTGTTGGGAAAGGAGGTTCATGTATGTTGTCTCGTATGTTATCCTTACCGTTATTCTATTATTTACCATTACTATTATTATTATTATGATTTATTACTTTGCTAACTTCAATGATTCTGCTGCTTTAAGACTATGAAATCACGTGGTGGTACAAGATACGAAGAGAAATTTCTTTTATTACGTTTGTCTATAGTAATTTACAATTATACACACATACATTTCTACACAAATCAAAAATAAAATAAATATTCATTTCCAAATTTTTCAATACGGTGAATATTTACTTCTTTCTATTTTGCATTTTGTCATTTTTGTTGTTCATATCTTTTCCCATTGTTTCTTTGTTTCTGTGTTCACCACTCAGTGAGGAAGGCTTCTGGAACGCGAATTTGGAACCGAACACAACACAGTAACCCAGGTTAAGATCATGTATAAAAAGTACCCTCGCGCCCCGATTTCCGTGCTCGCGCCCGATTCGAAGTAACTGAAGGTGATCGGTCGGTCTGTCAATCTGTCGGTCGATCGGCCGGTCGGTCAGTAGCCAAAAACCAAGTAGCATATTAACCAAGCTATGTATAGCAATGAAAATCAAAAGTAGTACAACAATTGTTAATAACTTATCGATAATGATCCCATTTGACCGATGCAGCGACCCTCCTCGTCGTACGTCGCCAGCGTCAGGCGCGACAGCTTGTTGCAAAGCACTCCGTTCCCATTGTTCTGGATGGGATTCGGTTCTGAAAAGAGTACCAAAAGTTATTATTTCAGTTTTCGACAGCAGATCGCACGGTGAGAGTTCCAATTATGACATTTGGAGAGTTTTCGGCAGCATAAAATTGCAACAAAATCTACGCAATTTGAAAAGGAAGAGCAAATTTCTGATGTATTAAAGTAGCAGGCACTACTGAAAAACAAACGATCCTCATAAAAAACAAAGCTTGGTCCCAAAAATTTTCATACGATTTTGTTCCACTATTTCCTACTCTAGAACCCAAATCGAATTAATATTGGAACTGAATATAAAATATTCAATTCAATGCAACGTAATTAACTTCAGCTTTTTATGAACTCGCCATGTATGCATAAATATCAAAAATAACCAGATAACTATCCTGTAGCTATTTTTAACAATTATGAACTGTGGTTTGATAATTTTGAATTATCAAGTTAGAAATTTAGGGATAGCTCTCCACTGCACCGCCCGTACTCCATATCAATGAGTGAGTGCAATAGAAGTAATTAAGCGAGTATACAATTTTCCCTCTAATAACGTTGCTCCGTTTCCTAATCCACCCAGCATTTTGAATGTATCTATTTCAGACATGCAACGATTGTGAAGGAAAGGAAAGGAAAAGAAAGGAAACAAAGGCCGCAACATGGAAGCTAATAAAATGGGGCAAAGGGATCAGGCCCCGCCGGGGTGGGGGACTTCGAGACCAGCCCCAGCCCACGCCACTCCACCGCGGCTGGCTGTAATTATCCACCGCGCAATGGGAGGACACGTTCGGGCTCTATCGGGCCATCGTCCGTTCGAAACTTTGGCGATGCACCGGGGTCGGGCCGAGAGTCGGGCGCTTTCGGCAGGTAGGAAAACGGTCAAGAACCTGTGATGTTCAAATTTACATGTTTAACTTTAATTAGCATACGAAAACGAAACTCGCCCTCCCTTCCCCCAGACCCTTCTTCCCTCCTCTCTCTTTCCCTCCTTCTCTGCGCCTCTTGGTCCTGTGCTTCTCGTCGTTTGCCCCCCGCGTGCCCTGCGCTTCTCGCCTTGCCGATTCCGGAGAGAAAAACACCTCGGCTCAGAGGGAGGAACATGCAAAGTTTTCGTTGTTGTGTTGTTTGTGGAAGGAACTGGACTAAAAACTCACATCACGTGACTACACATGCGGGCTACAGTAAATATTGAACGTAGCGCTTTATTTGAGCATGACAATTTATTGCGAACTGTACTCAACCGTCCACCCTCGCCCCGGGGCCAAGACGGAGGCGGCGACGGCGACGGGTCGAGACAGGACGGAGTGGTCTCGGAACAAAGAAGGTTGTCATTGTTGTTGTTGGTTGGTGGTCGATTTCTTACCGTCGTGAAACTGCTCGGAAACATTGCCGTCGAGTCCGTCCTTTCGTCTCCTCATTTGTTCCGCGAAATGAGCAATTAAGGCATCCATCATAGCAGCTTGTTTCGAGAAGATCTGCATCAGCTTCGATATCTGAATTCCGTTTTCAACAGCATCAAACTGAAAGAAAGGCATGTGGACATTACTATGTGGCACCAGAGTAGTCTATGGAGATATAGTGGACAATCATCCAATCCAGGGGAACCCCAGTCTATAGTATTTCCATAGCTGACCTGTATAAATATGCAAGTCTGGCATTCGGGATCGTCGGTAGCGCTTGGCTTCGCGAAGTCCCATGATAAGTCTTCATATCTGAGTCCGAGCAAGAGGGTCTACAAGAAGAATGTGCATTTTAATAACTAATCGGTAGGAGAGGAAATCAGTAAAGATGCGGAAACTCACGCATTCCACGGGGTCGATGATGAACACGCCGCGCTCGTTTATCGCGACGATGACGGAGACGTCCTTGTGGTTAACCAGGCTCATCAGGCCCCGAACCGGCTGCTCGACTTGACCGTGAAAAAACGCAGCCCTGGAATGCGGAAAAAATGCATTAGCGATATGGAAAGCAATAGGAGGAGGCCACGATCAAAGGCGGAAACAGGGGTAAATGGGACTTTTCAAGGGAATCTCGAACTATTGAGGCTGGCGCTGCGAGCGACCCCGTCGACTCGGTAACCAACGCCAGGCGATTACGCGCAGGGTTCGGTGGCAGCGCCCGAACCCCCTCCACCGCACGCGCCCCCTTCCGTTGCACGAAGTCCCACGCGTTCACTTTCGCTCTCGCCAATTGCAATCATGT
This sequence comes from Coelopa pilipes, assembly GCA_947389925.1. Taxonomy (NCBI): domain Eukaryota; kingdom Metazoa; phylum Arthropoda; class Insecta; order Diptera; family Coelopidae; genus Coelopa; species Coelopa pilipes. The sequence goes on along the minus strand of OX376697.1, from coordinate 40,500,162 downwards.
CAAACGGAAAGTTTTCAACAACCAGACAGACCGCCTTCACCACGCGCCACCCCCACCTCGCCGCCCACTCGCCGCCACCCCGACCGGCCGCGATTCGGCATAACGACCCATTCCACCCGGAAACAGCGGAGCGACCAAATTCATGCACAAGTGGCCACTTAGCTACGAAATAGAATTCAGGAAACGCGAAACCCCATGAAGCCCTTTGCGTGTCCGCTGCAACTCAATTTGGCTCGACCCAACTCGACTCGACTCGGCTTGGCTTGGCTCGGTTTGGCTCGCAGTGCTAAAGGACAGCATTAGCACACCTTTGTCCGGGAAGCGGAACGGGAAGGATGGAGCGAGGACGGGAGGGGTGGTGGAGGCAGAAGGAGCCGAGTGCGAGTGTGCGGAAGAAGCCGGCTCACGACTTGGGAAATTTTCGCTTTAAAGGTTTACTATGGCTGCGTTCGCCGTAGGGACGTGGACATGGACACGGACATGGATAGGGATAACACACTGGCCCACGTGTAGTTGGAGTGGCCAACTTCTGGCGCTGACGCCGCCTCTGACGCAGACGCCGACGCGGGCACTGGGCGAAGTGTGAGAGAAAGGTCGTTCGGCCAACTTACCCATAGAAAGGAAGCGCCCAACAGAATTCCAAGTATTTCCTCATAAGTTTTCGCGTCGTTGCTGTTTGTGGCACACGTTTGTATTGTTCTAAAAGTTTTACTTCCGCCGAGTTCTTGCGGCTGACTGGCAACCAGGACCAACTGGAATTTTTGGCAACATGTTGTGGCAAGAACCTTGATTGATTTTCTCTGCGGAATAGATGGATGGACCACAAGGGTGGACGATTGTAAGCGAATCAGTGTTGACATGGCGAAGGCCGATGGCCGATGGGATGAAGGAATCGCTTCGATCCGACTTCCCGGTACGTACCTGAAGAAGCCGGTTGTGTGCGTGTGCGAGTTGTATGGGCCCAGCTCGATTCTGGCCTGGATCCCGCCCAACATCACCGAATGCACCGGCTCCATGATGTAGCGTCCCGACAGCACGTTGTGTTTCGCCTCCTCGTACAGCAGCTCCAATATCCGGTGATCTCTGCAAGAGTCAAACGTGATTGTGTTGGTGTCGGTGTCGAGGGTTGGTTGATGAGTGGACATACTTGATTTTCTCCTCGTCCCGCTTCGAGAAGAACACGTTGCGCTTGAGCATGATCATGGGCTCGTCGAACTTCTTCTCGATCGGGTTGCCGTGGCTGAACTTCTCCAGCAGGCTCTGCCACGCCACGCGGACGACGTAGGGTCGATGATGCGATTTTAATTGAATTTCTAAAAGTGCACTGGTCATCCATAAACCGAATATACTTTGTGCTAGTAATTTGTTTGCTATTCCTAATTCTTCACAGCCCAGAGCAGCGGCCAGCATCACCTGGGAGGGACACTGAGCTGTTCCTTCGATCTCCATATGTACAGCGATGCGCGACATTAAGTACACGCAAGTGGGTATCACCTGTCGCCAAAAGGACAATGCATTAGAAAATCGAAATTTGTGTAATTCAAAGGAAAGACTCACATTTTGCAGAGGCCTTGGTATTGACGACTTAGCACCACTGGAGTAATTTGTGTTCGCCGATGAGGTGGATGAATTGTTGTTGAAGTTGTTGCTCGCTATCCTCGCTGCCGCAGGTTGCTGTTGTTGCTGTTGCTGCTGTTGTTGCTGCTGCTGTTGTTGTTGTTGTTCAGTCGTGCTGTTGCATTGCTGCTGATGTGCCGCATAGGATGAATTTGTACTTAAACCTGGTAGGAGGAAAGAGCAAGAGGCCACTCGAACGTGAGAGCGATGCATTCATCGAGGACATGAGCGATAAGGGGATGAGGGCAAAGTGTGAATGGTGGACTGGAGAATGGCACATTTCCAACACCCAAGCAATTGTGAAGAACCTGGCCTGGAAATCGACTCGAAACCATATCGACCTCGAAACCGTATCGCTTCGAAGGACGTTCCATCAGGAAAGTCATCCTACATCGTCGATCGATCAATTCAAGTCAAATGAAGATTGGTGTCCGAATGTTTTTCCCAGAACCGAATGCACCCTCTTGTCATCCAAAAGAGTAAGCTATGGGATCAGCTGTGGAGGGGAAGGATACGACATGGCTTCGAGAGCAAGGGGAAAGTGCCAAGGGTACCGAATTCAACAATCTAACGTTGAATAACGTTGACCATCCTTCGATTATCCTCGAAGAAGTCAATACAAACAAATTAAATACTGCAATCGGTTTTACCACAGCATTTGCATATTTCGGCCTTGGCGCAGGACGAACCTGGCTGCCGCTCTGAGACGGGTTTTCCTTCCACATCCACACATCCATCTCTTTGTGCGATGCATGCTTTGTGTTATCAACGCCTGCCTGCCTCCCTCCCTTTCGGCTTATCTCCGCCTCGGCCCCTCCTCTGTTTTTCCGTTCTCCAGAAGTCCCCACTCACTGCACGCACCAATTGGAAGCCCTCTCTTCCGGCCCGCCTTCCTCATCCACATCCGCATCCGCCTCCTCATCGTCGTCGTCGTCGTCGCCGTCGCCGTCGTCAGCGTCATCCTCTTCCCGTTCCGCCTCCCCGGCTCTGTGGATGGAGCGCCGTGAAGTGAACAAAGCAGGAGGCTTTTGAACAATGCCACTCATTCCCTTCGCATGCACCTCTTCCAGCGCCACGGACCGGGGGATGGAACACCGAGGCGATGCGAGGCGAGTCCGTTTATTCTTGATAATGGCGACAAATCGGCTTCTCTCCGTCTACCGAGCGAAACCCGGTGCTACCTCGGCAAGAAGAAACACGCGTTCGCCTTCGCCTGGCAAAACTTCCTCGCGTCGAGGGAAAGTTTTTCAATTTGAAGTTGGGCCACTCTCCGAGTTCATCTGGTCACGTCGGGTCCGGAACTGGGTCCGCTACTGGGACTGCGTCTGGTGCGGAGCGGTGTTTGGTAAGCAACGAACCAACGTCGACTGATAACATTTACTCTTGGCTAATGACCAACACACAGTGGACTCTCGCTAACCAACTGTGTGATGACTTCACCGAGAAGCTACGGCGGAGGGAAAAAGCGACTGGCTTTCATCATTCATTCATTCAGAGGGCCCTGGAAAATGCTGTGCCCAGCCATAGACGTAACCATGCCGTGATTGCTGTCTTATTGGGCCAATTTGACCCAGTGCCACGGACCTTGGCCACTGGCTGGGCGGAGAAGCGTCTCGAAACTTTCGTCGACGCATAAATCAATGGGTCACGTGTTGCTCAATGCGACTCAGCGCGCCCCGGCCGTCTTGGCGATAAATCGCCAGCCAGCAGCCTCGGTTCCAGGCCATTAAAATTCGGCTTTCATGTCACGTTGGCCCTCGGCGTGCGTCCAAGACGAGAACGGGAACGAGAGCGTCCGGCGAAAGATGCGCATAATCGCTTGTAGGGATGCAGTTCCTGGAAATTCAATTCTTTCGCCCGGACCACTCATCATCGATCGTCCAGTGTCGTCACTTCATTACGACAGGTCGAGGTGGAGGGTGGAGGAGAAAGCAGGAAATCCTGCAGACTGAAAAAGAAACCCGACGACGGCTTATGCAAAAAAGGCCAAAGCTGCTGCTGTGTTGTGATAACCACCGGCATCACCGCCCTCTTCACCCACGGCCAGTTCCAGGCCTTCCGCATTCTACGAGCGGTCTCTAACAATTTGTCAGCCCAGTCTCGCGTAATCCTCGAGATGCTCCCGGGAGCTGTGAATCGGATTTCATACGCGTTAAGAAATTATCTTCGATGAAGTGCAAGTAATCTCGTGGAGCACTTTGTGGCACATGTGCTTGTGCCACGTATGATAAGTCGCCCTGTCGCCCGCGCCTCCTCGCCCACTTGCCAGCAACGGTCCACGGGCCACGGTTACCACGGGCACTGGGTCACGACCTTTCGCCGGGGTGTCCACATTGTTAATAGAGTGGATTCAGTTAAGTAATGCATGTCTCTGCAGCGCAAATGTCCTTCCTCGCAGCTCGTGTCCTGCCCCTCGGTCGGTCGGTCGGTCGGTCGAGGCTCCGCAAAGAAGTCACGTAGTAAGCGGCCGACGCTCCGACTATTTCATCGACGACGTCGTCGTCGAGTAAAGGACACAAACACACACACACCAAGCACTCACTCACACACACTCGCGGACAATGAAAGCCCCCACTCAGAAGTGCGCTTTGTCTTCGTTCGAAATCACTTGCTCTCTCCAGCGTCCGCACGACCGAAGGCGGCTGTTTTTTCGCTCTTTCGCAGCAAGTATTTTTGATTTACGGCGCCTGGAGGCGGAAATTAGATGGACGACCGCACATGCATGCCATGCAGGAGAGCCGAGCCGAGCCGACCCCATCCGAACTCGAACCCGACACCGAGCCAAGTCGACCCGAGTCGAGTCGAGCGTCGGCAGTCGGACGTAGGGAACGACTTATCCATCTACTGATGCTGCATTCTTTCGCGGAAGTCCACACGCCCACGCTCACAATGGAATGCCTCCGAAATCCACACATACTGGGCTGCACTGCAACTGCCTCTCCCTCGGAATCTCTCCCTATCTCGCGCTCTCTCTCTCTCTCTCTCTCTCTCTCTCTGTCTATGTCGCTGGCCTCCCTCTTGGCGGATTGGATTGGAGCGCAATTCGAAAAGTTTGTCGATTATTGCACAATTTATGGGGATCTATTTCCGTCAAGCTGCAAGTGGAATGACTTGGAACGCCTTCCAGTGTCTGAATTATGAGCGGGCGAATGATGAAGTGGCCTGTAGTTGGGCCTGTAGAGCGCTTGTTTAACCGGCTGCGAGTTGGAAACTATTCTGCCTCTATCAGCCTCCGTCGAGTTGCAAAGTTCAGCCAAGTAAAATAGTAAAATAGCAAGTTTGAAACTTTGCAGCTCGAAAGTGTTCGCTCGTCAAAGGAGAAGCGAAAAAACGCACTCACACCCGCACACACACACACAAAAAACAGCCAGACCCACGTCTACAATTACAATGCAGAGGCCGGGCATTTAGGCCCAGACTCCGGCGGCGGCGTTCACGGAACTCACAGTCGTCCAGCTGTTAAGCACATGCATAAAAGATAACCGAGTCGACGGGGAGGGGGCGTAACAAAGTTTGCACTCAGCCCAAGAGCTCGGCATTAATCCGGATTTACCATTGAACATCGCTTAATAATTCAATATTTGCACCGAACCCCCACAACCACCCCCACCCCCACTGTCCACTCCCGGCTCAGCGCAGTTTTAGATTTTTATTCTCTCTCCGAGCAGTGGGAGTTTTTGTCTTCTTTGAACTCGTTACTCCCACCATCGCAGTCAGTCAGAAGCACTTTGTCGCCAGTTGTATTCATTTCCAGCTCTCTCTCTCTCTCTCTCTTCATCTCCGTTCTCATGCACTGAGACACACACCGACACACAGACACACACATTAAGTGATTCATTAAATGCGCCTTAGATACAGCAGAATCGCACTCGGCGCCCGAGCAAATGGGAGTCGCTTCCTCTGTGCCGCTTCCCCGAGTCATATCCAGGTCAAGGCCGTTCATTTTTACGACATCTCGTCGCAAGGACTCGCAGCGTTGTGTGAAAATGCTCCTGCTGCTGCTGCTGCGCCTACTGGACACATTCCGTCGTTGGCCACGTTCGCTCCTCGTGAGGGCCATGGCGTTGGGGTCTACGTCGTCGTCGACGTCGTCGCCAACGTCTTCGTCTGGGTCGGGGTCTTGGTATTTTGCCTACGACTATGGGCGAAGTCCATTAAATAAATCAAACGAATGGCTCATTCTCACGGAAATGGCTGCCGGAATCCAAGGCGTCGACGTCGCACCCCCGAACAGGGAACCCAGAGACACCTGGACAATCATAAACGAATCGAATCGGGTCGAATTCGACACTGTGCACAGTGAAAGATGTCACCTTTTTCTACGGCCTTTTCTGGAGATCTCCTCAAATGGATTGGTCATATTGGTCATGGTCCATGTGGCACCAGGGGCTTATAAATCATTGCGTTGACTTGGCTTGAGGGGGGTCGGTGCATGGAAGCCAACCGTTCGCTGCTATTTACACGATGAATTTGCCGTATTCCACAGGCATAACACAATTTGTCCCCATCAGCACAAGGTGTTCCAAATAGTAGCGCCAACACCCGAAATAATATTCATGCTTCGTTTGCGATTTCGGCCCATGCGAAACGACGAATCCACCTTCCGCCTCCAGTGGGTCGGTGGGTCGGTGGGTCGGTGGGTCGGTGGGTGGTGCGGGCTCTCGATGCTGCTGTTGCCTTGAACCACAAGGATGGCTTCGAGCGTTTTTCCTTTTTCGTTACCATTTTACCCCTCTTTAAGAGCGATGGAGAAGCAGCACCTCCAGGCCCCCGTCGATGGCAGCAAAGACTCGTCGGAAGGAAATAGCAGATTTGAAAACGATTTCACACTCTTCTCCAGGAGGTGCCTGCGCTCCATGGCGAAGGAAATTCGGAAATTTAATACTGTTCATTGGCGCATAAATTGAGATATATTCGAAATATCGGCTGCGAGAAGTGATGCGGCGCGAGGGAGGCGATGAGGGGGGAGAGGAGCTGTGTGGAGCCATGGGGGTTGAGGCCGTGAAGCTCGACGATGCACATCAGAGCGGAAGCAGTGACGTCTACGTCTGCGTCTGCGACTACGGCAAGCGGAAGCGCTCTCGATATGGCGTTGCTTCCTGCCGTCACATCAAGCGATGCCATCGTCATCTCCGAGGGCAGGACAATGTGAAAAATTCCGATATTCAGATTTCGGGAGCACATCCTGGGAATTTAGTAGCACGGGGGTCACCTTAAGCGTCCCCCATCCGCCCTGGTCTCGGCGGTAGGAGGAGCTGCTTCAGGTCGAAGTGCGATCCGACACCATGGCCACAAATGAATGATTTCCATTTCAATATCCGTCGCTTTATTTCAAACGGCTGCCCGCGCGAGCCACCCTCCGACACCCTTCAACGCCAAGAGGCGACGGGGTGGTGGTGGAGAAACGAGGAGCAAACAGTGCCATCATCGGGGCCGTCACCGGTTGCCACTGAGTTCGCAATGTAGTCATGTGAAGATTGAAGATTGCTCGCCCTGAGCACGTCCGATGCGCCCCTGGACAATGCACGACTCCACACTACGATTCCACCCCATCCCCAACCCCTTCGCCATCGCCATCGCCATCGCCTTCATTCCGATGCACTCGATCGCACAGTCAGAGCATGCCGAGAGCGTGGTTGTGGCCGAGCACTCGCTCCGTGTGCGCCATGCCCCAGATTAGCTGGGATTCTTCTATTTCGTCATATCCCGACGCAACAAATATTGAATTTCAATCGCAAGACCTCGGCGGCCACGCCGCCATCTCGATGCATGCGAATCGGTGTCCTGTCCGGCGACAGCAGAGTTTAAGTGTCTATCGGCGATTGCACTCGTTCACAGGTGGCACCTCGTCGCAATTATGATGAGCCAGCGAAGGATGGGTGTCGTGAGCACTGACTCGGTTCACTGGCGACGGGCCGTCGGACTTCGCCGATGGCATCGGGCTCCGGGTGTTTTGCCTACTGTGGGAACCCCTGTGAGAGTAGGACCAGGACGTGCCGGGTGGACGGACAAGGGAGATGGAGCAAGTGCCACCAAACAGTTTCACACATTTGCCTGGTTAAAGCGGTTGGAGGGACGGTGAAAGCAAAACTTACCAGGTGAACTCCGCAGACCGTCGACCGCGCCGACACCACCAGCTCCTGCTACCGAACTGCCGAACGCGCCGAGGTTGTTGTTGCCGCTGCTGCCGATGCCTGCGCTGCCGCCGTTGCCACCGTTTGCGACTCCACCACTGCTGTTGCCGGCCATCAGGCACCCGCCGCCGCCGCCGCCCGCTCTGCCCCCGGTCGACGAGGCAGTGGCCGAGGCGGAGACAGAGGCGGCCGCAACTGCTGCCGCCGCCAGGCAGTCGGCCTCGTTGCGCACGGCGCTGACGACGCTCGACACGCTCGACGAGGAGGCGAACGTGTTGCCGCCAGCGGTCTGGATCTGAGCCGTCGTGACCACGCGATGCACCGTGTAGAGCAGGGGCGCCGGCGGAGCGACGTTTCCGCCGCCGCCCATCGACGTCGACGCGATCGCCTGGTCGCAGGTGGCGGCGCCGCCCCCGTGGTGGGTCTGCGTCGCGGCGACCACGCGACTGTTGCCCGTGGCCAGGCTGCAGTTGAGCACCTCGTCCACGCAGTCGTCGTTGCCGCCGCTGCAGCCGCCGATGGAGGTGTTGGTGGATTGGTGCTGGTGCGAATGGCTGTGTGGATGCTGGAGCTGTTGTTGCTGTTGCTGTTGGTGATGGTGGTGATGCTGCGTCTGCGTCTGCTGCTGCTGTTGCTGGTGCTGCTGTTGATGGATTTGATGCTGGTGCTGTTGGTGGTGCTGGTGTTGTTGATGATGGTGCTGCTGCTGCTGTTGTTGTTGGTGGTGCTGTTGATGTTGCTGTTGCTGTTGGTGTTGCTGATGTTGGTGTTGATGGTGCTGCAGTTGCTGCTGTTGTTGATGCTGCTGGTTTTGGAGCTGCTGATGTTGGTGCTGGTGCTGGTTTTGCAGTTGTTGGTGTTGCTGCTGTTGGTGAGGATGGGAGTGTGGATGCTGCTGGTGTTGATGCTGCTGCTGCTGCTGCTGCTGTTGGTGCTGGAACTGCATGGAAGGCGAGGGCGACGAAGTGTTCAAGCGACCGCTGCCGCCGACGGAATAATAATCCTCGCGGCATCTGTAGTCCGTGGTGTTGTAGTACAAACGTGACCTGCAATGAAAACGACAACGAGCCCGGTCAGTGAATCGCAGTCAATAAGTTGAAGGCTGCCTTTAAAAATGACCCGCCCTCCTCTCACCGGCGCCAACGCCGCCCCTGTTGCCCACACGGACGCCTGTATCGACTGCGGCCAATGGCGGCGGCGATCGCGACGACGGTGGCGCGACGGAACCGCAAAACCGGAAACAGCCTAGGCATGCATGACATTATTTTTACATTTTTCATAAGCAAAGGCATAAAATTTGCACTTTATTTCGCAGCTGCCGAGGTTTTTCCTAGCCCATCGCCACCTCGGCAAGTCGGCAAGTCGGCACCTCCGCGGCTCCACCTGGCCCAGAACAGCCCAGGCCCAGCCCAGCTGGGGTCGGCTCAGCTCAGCTCAGATGAGCTCGGCGGGTCCTGGAGTCGCGCCGCACGGAGACGCGGTCTTTAATTATGCCGACGAAGTTGTTGCCAAGTGAGCCGCGATGTGCGACTCGTTCGTGTATCGTTCATCATGGAGTCGTCCACACACATGCACGCACGCACACATCCGAACACGTATGCATTGGGGAGAGTGGGGCGAGTCCTGGGTTGTTGTTTATGGGTCCCGCCGCAAGACCGCCACGACGAGAACCTTGCTTTGCTCTCCGCCGCCGCCGCAGCGATGGAAGCATGAACTCATTTTTCTGTTCGTTTTTGTTTTTGTTCGTGTTTTTATTGTGGTTGTTATCGTTGTTGTTGCCCTTCGAGATCCTAGCAGGTGGGAAGGGCGTGAAGGAGGCGAGCAGGGCAGGGCAGGGGCAGGGGCAGGAGGAGTGCAGCACGCCACAGCTCGGCACATCAGAGCGCGGCCCAGCATCGCTGCGAGTGACTCTGCGAATTGACCTAGAAACCTAATAAGCGAAAAATCTCCACCCACCCTCGCACTAAGTGCGGCACAGAGAGCGACAGGGACGGAGGCGGAGATACAGACAGGCACAGAGAGAGGAGGGCAGGACGCCGAGCGGCTTCGGGCTCTTTTGGAGGCTGTCTTTGGCATATACTTCTGTGATAAACAGTCCGTAGGTTTAAACTCACGACAATGACTTTTTTCGCCATCGCCATCGCCAACACCATTGCCAGCCGCACCCGCCCCGGCCCCGGACCGAATTCATCTGGCTCATTAGTAGAACTCCGTTTGATGTCTCTTGTTGCCAAGCCGCCGTCATGCCATCACGGCTCCATGGCCTCGTGTCGTCATTAATTCACCGAGACACCTCGCGACGGATCACACAACACCACCAACCCCCACCACCCCTCAGCCAGGCGGAGCATCTTCGCGGACACCTTGTGGAACCGCAAGAATCTCCGTCAAACCGCCAGCCTTTCGGCTCCCGTCGTCCACACTCAGTGGGTTGTCATATCGCGGTCGTGGCTCGGCTTAAACGGCTACTGGACATGTCAGAGCAGTGGACATTGACATGGAGCCCCTCGAAACCTCTTCCCGCCCACCCCAAGACGCTCAAGTACCCATTACCCATTGACCTTGGGATGGGCGGAGACGAGGGTGAACGATCGGATACTTACTGGTACTCCTGCGGCGTGAGCTTCCGCCGGTGGTACTGTAGGGTGCCCATTGGAAGGGGCATTACGTTGATGTAGTTGCCGGCGCCGTTCGAGCTGCTGCTGCTGCCGTAGCCGCTGGTGCTGCTGCCCGCGCCGAAGCCGGCCGTCGTGTTGGTCCCCCGATGGCTGAGCTGGGATTTGCTGCCGCCGTTCGAGCCGGCGTTTTTCGCCACCAGTTCACGGCAGCCGCCGTTGTTGCTGACGCCGCCGCTGCCGCCTCCAGCGCTCCCAGGGCCGCAGCCCGCATAGTCCTGCGTCGAGCTGGCGCCAACGCCAACGCCAGCACCAATACCGGCACCAACACCACCGAGTCCAACATCAAGACCCACCGACGAAGAGGCGCCCGACGAGATGGATGAGTGCGATGCGGTCGACTGACTTGTTGCATTTCGACAATAAAATTTATTCGGATCCATGGCCGATGTGCGTTTCGCAATTATTCACCGTTTCATTGATATGGAATGGGAGATGGCGTCAACAGTGTCTGCGCCGCCGGTCCTCGTTGCAATGGCAGCACTCGGAATGCATTGCGAAGACCCTCTCCGGCGGACATAAATAATTCAGAGACTTCGGCGTTCGCAACAAAGATCGTGAAGGCTTGAAAGGATCCTCGCTTCAAGTTTCACTTTAATGGGAATCAACTTCGCCTCCTTGTTCTATCCGTGTGTGTGTCGGTGCCGCTGTCGCTTTCACTATCGCTGTCGGTGTCTGTTGCTGCTGCTGCTGCTCTATCTGCATCCGTGTCGGCGTCTATGTCTGTGTCTGTGCGCTTCCGTTTCCGCTTCCCCTCCACGGATTCCACTTGTTCTCCCGGCTAATGTATTGTAAGCGTGCGATTTACTTCCGATTGCTCTCACGTAACGAATTCGGTTCGGTTAAGAATTCATCATCTCCAACTAGTATATATGTATATAGCGAGAGTTGACAGACAGTGTTTTCGCTACCCGTTGATCGTTGGTTCTACAGTACCGCGGATTCGACTCGACTCGAGCCGGGTTCGATGTGCAGTCCTACGACCTCGACCGGAATAATCTCAACTCGTTTCTTTTCCGCTTCATTTCGCCTCTCAATGTTTGTGCGACTCCTGCAAATAGAAAACTCTGTTTTAGTGCTGGAAAATTTCTTTCATTGGAATCGAATTTTAAGAGGAAACTTAAACTAATTCAAACAAAGAAAATTGCAGTTCTTCCTATTGAAAACCCAGTGGAAAACATGAAATTTATATCGTGTTTTTGATTTTCCGAATTTTCACCACGACTCGAAATTTTTAAATGGAACGTATAATCGAGCATTTGCTCCATGTCGCCAGCCTGGCAGGGAGGTCAACAGTTCAGGCACGACGGTTTGATGAATGCCAACAACCAACCCGTTGATGGAGGCCACGGCATCAGCTGTCCACTGGCGGGGACTCCCCTCCCCCCCAATACATGGTCGCTAGGGGCATGTGTTTTGAACAGTGCGATCGCTACAACTGGCCACACCTACTTGTATGCGTTCCGAGCGAATGACGAGTGGTGCGGAGCAGAGAAGGAGGAGAGAAAGAAATTGCGGCAGAATCGAAAGTAGGTCAAACGACGAATTTTCAAAGTTGTCCAAAGTTTCAAATTGTAGATGCATCAACAACAGATGCAACAACAAGTGCTCGCAAGTCGAAGTAATAGCACAAACAAAACAGGGAGAGTGTGCGTGAAAGAGAAACAAAAATAAAGAACAGGAAACGCTATAATTGAATTAAATGCTATACATCTTCGTTCCTCCGTGCCACTCATACTTCCAACCGCAACGCCAGGCTGACTTGAATTAAGCAGACTCGTGCCTGTAATTGGGACTGTTCAACTTTGGAGCTGAAACAAGTGCTCTGATGTCAACAAACCCATGAAGGGGCTTCAATGGCCTGCGAATTAAGCAATAAAAGGACATGACTTCGTTGTGGTGACCTCGGTGGGTTCCTTCGATCACTTCGAACATCAGTCAATCCAATTATTTTCCTCAAGATCAATATGTTTTGGTTCGCAAGAGCATACTGAATCTTTCCAATGTCCTTAGAATGGTGAAACTGTGCATAAGGAGTTGGTTAAGCTCGATTGAAAAAGGGCCTGTATTGAATAAAGGGTTTCTCCGAATTGTTTCTTCCACTCGGAGGACTAAAACTCTGTCTCCTGAGTCCTGTCGAAGCGATGTCTCCTGCACTCCTATCTGCGGGACTCGATTCGCACCCCATGCCCGACCCAGTGGCTCGGGTACGAGACGTGAGTGACGGGGAAAACCCGCATTCCCACACACACACCGACAATAATGGAGAGGTAAACATCGCTGTGCTAAACATCGCACGACCTCGACCATTCCTCGCTACACTCCGCGGATGGGGACGACGCAAACGCCCTGCCCTGCCCTGCCTGGCAGAGCACACAAAATACGAATTATGATGGATCTCTTTCCTTGAAATGCATTGCAAGGTTAGACCAGACAGCACACCAGTCATAAAACTCCCGGATGGGTGGGCGTCGCTCCTCGACGGGCGACTTAAGGTGGTTTTCATCGGAATCGGACGCCTGTCAATTTCCATCGCTGTCTAATCGGAGAAACTGTCACTGGAACCTGGCGATCGTTGCGACCAGATGCCTCCCGATTGGACTTTCACTTGGAGGCACGGGTTGGCAACAACCACATCGCCGTTCAGCTTGACGTTTTTTTCGAAAATAAAAATGTATCCCAGTGGTTTTAGTGTCATGGTCGGGGAACGAGTTTACGATGCATTTCGATAGCCTCTGTTGTTTCAGCTGATGAAATTCATATTTTTCGAAATATTTTGTTGTATTTACTTTTGCTTCATGATTTTTCACGCGTGTAAGAAATCAAAAACACACGCAAACACCGAAACGCACACACGCACTCACGCGCACACGTACACACGTACGATGGCATCAACCGACATCAACTTCCACGAATACATCTACCGTGTACATGTATTGGGTCATATTCGTATTCGCATTCGCATTCGTGTTTGTGCTTGAGCTGCGCTCGTGTTTGTGTTTGTGTTTCAGTTGTTCGTGGCTCCACTCGTGAACGTGGTGAGTCGACGGCTTCGACAATCAACCGATGGATGTGGTGGAGGAAGGTGGCGTCGAGGACGATTGGGTGGAGTGTGCAAATTTTTAGTTGTAGTTCCAAACACGAATCTCACTTGAAAATTATTCTTATTTTTCCCATTTTCTTTCTCCCTCCCAAGTCTCTCTTCCCTTTGTGGTTGTTTTCGTTCTGTCTCGGTCGGCTGGGATTAAATATTTGGGGAAAATCATACCAGAACTAGAAATACACGAGTCCTCCGAACGGCTCCGCTCAGCGACGATATCCGTATTTTGGTAATCCTTGACATAAATGCTAGGCACTCGGGGCGTGAGTGGGCGACGGTGTAGCGAAAATCATGTTGGCCTCAGAATTAGATTTTTTCAACAACTTTTCGTTCAACTTCGCGTTCAGACAAACAAACCGAAGCGCATTATCATTATTATTATTATATTTGGTATTAGGAAGCGTATCCTCTTTATCCGCAGTGTGAAATTGCCTTTCGAATATATTAATCAATATATGCACATACACACACACACACGCACATACACGAACACTCGCTAGCACCTCCCCATATGTTGGGTGGGACACCGAGCCAGGCGCTCTCGAGACATTCCAACTTCATTACACCGTTTCGAATGCGCTCCCATTGATTTTCGGCTAGCTATTTGCTTTTTTCCATAATTTTCAGCACTTTTCACTTCTCACTTTTTCACGATTTTCCGCCCGTCCGACGACAACGGCTGAGAGGGGGAGGGGGCTTGTGGAAACGGAAGAAAAACCATTCAATTTAAAGCGAATTCCTCTGCTCCGCGGAGCCCATGGTCCATGGCTGCCCGACCGTGCGTCCGAGCTGAATTTTTTCCTCAAGGAAAAATTCGTTGTTGCAGACGACTATTCGACGGAAAATTCGCCCGTTTCTGTCCTGTTCGCCCCCGAACTCGAGTATCGCCGTGGTCCGTTTTGCTTCCGGGATATCCTTTGGGGCGATTTTTTCGAATACCGTTGCACTCGCGACCGATTTGTTGAGATGGATTTTCACAGGAAAATAACTCCTTCGACTTTTGCGTTCGATTTCCTGGCGTTTTTCGTTATTTTCCCTTTATTTCTTTGTTCGTTCGTTATTTCTTTTCAAGCTGTGTGAGTGTGTGTTTTCACACAATGTTGTCTAATTTTTTAACCATAGACGAACGACGAGGCGAAGACAGTTACGACGAGGCGACAGGACGAAGGCGACACGACACGAACTTTCAGTATTCAGTTGTCAAAACAGGCAAAAGTCAGCCATTTACATTTCCTTCGAGCGATTTTGCAAAATAATACACTCACACTAACTCAGCTGGCGCGTATACATACACGCTGAGTCCAATAAAATTGTGCTTCCGAAACGCACACCACGACGCTCGCAAGTTTCGGAGTCTCGAAAGCCTCTCTCGGGCAGTCGCAGGACGCATGAGCGAATATGGTTTTGGTGCACATATGATATCGAGTCCTTAGAAGAAAATACCGAATTCCTATTTTCAGGACATTCAACATAGCAACCATCGGAGCCGTGTTCAGTTTTGCGGGGAGCTGTTCAATAGACAAGGGCACGGAAATGTTGCATACCCTTGCGTGTACAAGGCAGAAGGCAATTTTCATCTTATTGGAAATCGTCCCTCGTTAGCGTTATATTTGATACTATTTGAAAGCTATTAAATGTTCTTATTTGTTATTCTATTTGGAAGTATATCAAAAAATTGGTTCCTTAAGAACTATGTAGGTGTAAGAGTAATTTTCACGCCACTATCCTAAGTAAAAAACTGCAGAAGAGAAGTGTAATTTAATTTAAAAAAATTTAATTTTAAAAATTAAGGGAGAAGTAAGGTAATAATTCATCTACAATTTTCATTACCGAACAAACAATTTACTTTAAATACAGTAGAACCTATGCATTCATTTTCATTCTTATTTGAAGTTTTACGTTTTTATTAATTGGTAGTATTTGGCTGAAAACAGCCCGTTAAATTAAAACTATCAAATAATAAAGGACACCAATAAATATCAAGTGAGGAAAATATAACTATTTACCACTATATTGTTCCTATAATCTGCATTATATTTTAACAAAAATAAATTTATTTTTAAATAACTGCAATAGTAATTACATATGTTTATAAATATCTACACTTGAACATTTTGTTCTACTTCTTAAATTTCTGCAATTGAGGAGCAGAAAGTTTAACTTTTCCAGGTATGTTTCTGGCCAGATATTCCTCTTTAATCCCCTTCAAGAGATCTTTTTCGCGACTTGTACAACTTTTGTCTTTGGAGAACATCATTAAAGCGGTCTTGGCGGCTCGACCTCGTTTTCCAGTTCCTGGTGTTAGCTTAACCTTGAATCTAATTATAAGAAAGAAATGTGATTAGATTTGTTTGAAAGGTAATATCAGAGTAATATACTTATAGCTTTGTAAGGCCTGATAGGGCGCTACAATCGGAATTGCAAACAACAACTCGTCATCCTCAAAGGGAAGTCCTGTTAGTGAATCAATCATTTCGACATCTGCACCGGCTGGTAAGTCTTCACCATCATCGACATCCACCTGAGTCGGTTTAGGCTCCACTGGATGTTTATTTCTATTGTTTTTACCCGATGACATGTTCTCCTCAACCTTAGTCTCTAAATTTGCTAATTTGTCTTTACCAGCAGACTTCAGAATTTGCATTCGCAATTCTCGCTCCTCTTCGTCCTGATCCTTATACTTTGCTTTCATCTTCTTCAACTTTCCTTTTTGTCCACGCTTCATCTGCGTTGAGCTCTGGTTCTTCGCCGAATTTTCCTGTTGTTGTTTAATTTCATTTTGTGCCTTGCGATCCTTTTCCTCTTTGCGTTTTTTGGCATTTTGTTGTTGCTTCTTTCTGGAAGGTGCAGCCGGGATAATTGTGGCGTCCTCAATTTCAGGCGAGGGGTGTTTTTTATTCAAAATAACAGCATCATCAGTAGTTCCTGCAGTGTTATCAGTAACTGAAACTGAGTTAGTACGAACAGTAATTCGTCCAGTGTCATGCTCAATTTTTATTTGAGTGTCTGGAAATTTCGATTCAATTTCACTATCATCGCTATTTTCATCGATTCCACCAGCTTGTCTGGAATCAGAGATTTTCTGCTCCTCAGCTTCCTCGTCTTTGACACCATCACACTCTTCTAATGCAATTTCCACATCTTCTGCAACCGCCTCCAGCTTTTCGTTCTCAATTGTCAATTCTTTTAAACGCTCCTCAGTTTTATCATCCTCAAACGAACGAACTTTTCGTTCACCACGATGCTTTTCTATGAAACTGTCTTCCAATTTAAACAACAAGCTTAACCCCATAATCAAATGGCATGGTGGTAAAAAGTTCTTTTTGCCACGAACCATAAAGCTTCCAGTTCCCAAATATTCTCCAGTGGGCGCTGTTTTGCTAACCTGATCACTACGAACCCAGTAGGCATTTGTTACTACTTTTGCATCCCAAGCGACACTATATGAAATTGCCATTGTGCCCGCTTCCAGTAATGTTTTGGGAGGAATTTCTCCGCCTGATGGATTACGAATTACTACGCTTGAGGCACCCTGTATTTCAGCGTGAACGTAAATATCGGATGGTCGCATATATCTGAAAAAATAGGAATTTAATGTATGCCATTTTTCTATACGGTTAACTATTGCACCTTTTCACAATTAACTCATTCTGCTGCGCATCTCTTCCACCAATCACTAAATAGTTTTCGGAACTGATAAACCAGTAGAATTTCTCAAACCAATAAACTTTTCGTGCCTTCGAAATTGTGGATATGGTTCGCACGTCCTTTAGCGTTTGTTGAGTTTTTCTTTCCGCCGACTTCAATGCTTTCTGAGAGGCGTCTATTGTCTTCTGTTCTTTTTGAGCTGCGGAACGTTTCTGATCGTAATATTTACGAGCGTTTGCCCAGGCTGAAAGCGCTAAATCCACATCTACAATCATTGTAGGTATGAAATCGTCATTATCAGAGGCATCATCATCAGATTCCACTTCTGCACTACGATATGGGTCAGCCAAAGTTAAGGATATATGATTAATTTCTAGTTTTAACTGTTTTATTTTGCTAGCCACAGGATCTTTGTTGGCTTGAGCTGCCTTAACTAATTCATGAATATCTGGCCATGACATTTGATTAGCGATAGCTGAACGTATTGCAAGAATCGCATTGTCCACCAAAACTTGATTCCGGGTAATTAATTCTGCCTTTTGCTTGTCTCCCTCTTGAGCTTTAGATAGATCTTCCAAACGTTTAGCGTGATCTTTTTTAACATTGGACAACTTTTTAAGAGCTTCACGTTCCTGTTGCAACGTTTTCATATCAATTTTTTGCCCTTCTAATGTAGAATAAAATTCATCAACGGCCAGCATAAATGTATCAAACGTAGCAAATGGACTGTTTTCGTATTGGGAAAATAAATAAGGATGATACTCTATGTTTTGGTAAAAGAATTCTTTTGTGTCGCCATCAGTTGACGGCTTTTCTTCTTGCTTCTGTATGATATATCCTTTTGCGGGTTGTGTGCGAGCTTTTTGCAGCATTTCATCTGCTTCCTAAAATTTGAAAATGATAATAGTATTTTTAGAAACCAAATTTGGTACACTTACTTTCACTGCTAACATTAAAGGAGCGAAATCACTTTCCATATTAAATGGACGAGATTTACCAGAAAATGCATCTTTTTTCTTTTGCTTGCTTGTTTTCTTTCCTTCTTTAGATTCGGTCAATTGTTCTTGCTCCCCGTTAGATGACTGAATAACGCACGAGTTTAAATTGTGTTTCATTAAAACGTGATCAATAACCGCAGGTCCACAGTCAAGAATTGGCATCAATAAACGCTTTAGATTATCTCCATGAGCAGCAGTTTCCAAAATACTATGGATTTCCGTCTCTGTAGGACTGGAAGTTTGCTCCTTGGCTCGATTGCTCGGGTATTTTTCGCGCACTGCAAAGCGTACCTCTTCGCCTTCGTAATGAGGTCTGAGAATATATAGAATCGTTAGCTCATGATCGGTCAGTATGATGTTGCCACGATCATAGAGCTCGACTATAATGTGGTAAGCAGCTTCGCCAACTCCAAATTGAAAATCAACTATACGATCAACTCCAAGTTGTTTCAGGCTCTCCAGTCGTTTGTTTTTCAAGTGCTTTCGCAGCTTCATACTGAACCCAGAGGGTGCCATGTTCTTGGGCCATTCGAAAGCTGTCGTGTGGAATCTGATGCCGGATTCTATCAAAAGCACCGGTTTCGACTCGCCGCCCTGTAGGCGTATCAAATACGTTTTGTTGTCGATATCATATATCTGATTCACTCGAAGCCCGACGAGCCTACAAAAATAGTTTGTATATATCAAATCCATAAAATGCATTTTAATTTAACTTACTTTTGTAACTCTGCAACGCCACACACAATATCATAAGTATTAAATCGTGTCTTCATCGTCGCTAAGTTATCCCAAAACGATCTATCTTTGAAACTCTAATAACATGAAAATTCGGCACAATTCCACAGACTCTGGAAGAATGGTGCCAATAAATAAGCAACGTTGCATAAGTGTCAAATCTGACATGAATCAGAGGTGCCACCTATTCAATAACATTATAAAGCGTCAAGTAATTTCTTTTAATTTTTTAGTAGATATATTTCAATATTTTTAGATAGATAGATCAGTTGAAATATAAATTCTATTTTTATATATAATGAGAGCACATTTTTCTATCAGAAATAACTAAAGAGCAATCGCACTGAACACACCGAAAGAAAATGAATATTCTCAACAGCCCTGGCGGTATGACATTGAAGTACTTTGTATTTCGATGCGGCCACCTTCATTTTAAAAGTCAATTAATGCACAAAAGCAAAGATTTTCGACGAAGAACAGCATTATTTTTTCAAGTTTTTACGTCCCTTCACCGTGATATCCCTTTTTTCCACAATAAATTGATACCTAATCAACAAGCAATTGTGAAAGCTCCAACATATTTATATTAAAAGTATGGCAAGTCCAAGAATATTATTGTAACAAGTGGTTTCGAAATGCGATTTTTTTTAATAATTTCTTCGTATTCTCAAAAACAGTAATTAAAGCTGGGAGATAATAAATCAATGTTCATTCGATTGTTCTTCGTGTTCACTAATCTTACAGATATGTTCTGTAATTAGTGCCTATTTTTAATAGCAATGAGTTCAAGCGCTGCAGTTACAGTACGTATCTTGTTTTTTGCGAAAACACGCGAGCTCTCAGGTCTTGGTGAAACAACATTTGAGCTATCATCGTCCAGATTATTGGCTGCTGATCTCTTAAATCAAATTTGTTCAAAGTTCAATTTGGAAATCATTAAACAGAATATTATATTAGCAGTAAACGAGAACTACTGCGATAACCTGCAAGAAACCATTGAACTGAAGGACGGTGACGAAGTTGCTGTAATTCCTCCAATCAGTGGTGGATAATATTAATCATGAATTACCTCAAGTTAACACGCGATAAACTTAGCATAGAGACGATCAGTGATATGGTTGCACATGACTCGTGTGGAGCGATTTCACTTTTTGTTGGAACAACAAGAGATAATTTTGAAGAGAAAAAGGTAATCATTTTAAATGATATAGATACAATGATAATATGAATTGTGTCTGTAATTGCAGGTTCTTTCACTTGAATATGAAGCGTATGAACCAATGGCTGTAAAGCAAATGGAAAAGATGTGTGACGATGTGCGGAAATGTTGGCCAGATATTGTAAATATCGCGGTGTACCATCGCTTGGGGTTGGTGCCCGTAAAAGAGGCCAGCGTTGTTATTGCCATCTCGTCACCTCATCGCAAATCCTCATTAGATGCAGTCTCCTTCGCTATTGAAGAATTAAAAAAGTTAGTGCCCATTTGGAAGAAGGAAAAATACGACGGAGACGAGTCTACGTGGAAGGAGAACAAAGAGTGTCAGTGGCTTAGTAAAGACCCCGCTGGGGATTTGTAAATACATTCGTTGTAGCTTATGTCAAAAGTCGGGTAGTGGTTGTTGAAATTTTCGAAATCTTTTATTATGCTTAGTTCCTTATAATGCAATAAAGAATAGATGCATGACATTGTTTATTTGTTAGATAATGCGTTTTGTTTTTACTTTATGAACCTTGCAGCCGGCAGAGGTGACCGCTTGAAACGTCCAAAATTAGATTTTTCTTCATGTGCTGTAGAGGAACCAGCACCGATTCCCAAAAACCTTGTACAAATCGCTGCTGATGAAAACGAAATCCAACGGCGGATACAGTGTTTCGTCGAAAAGAAACGCGAGGAAATTGATTTGAATAATATAATGGACTATACTGCAGCAAACCACTTGCCGGAAGTAATTGGAGACGATTTAGATGAAAAGGAGTCAACATGTGCGAGGACGAACAGTGTAATTGTTAAACAGGAAGATTCCAAATGTCATTTGAGAGGTATGATCCTACTAATTGCTACTCTTAGATATATAAAAACGGTATTTTCTTTTGTTTTAGTTCGTAGAGTAAAAAATCGCATGGGACCCCAAATACGACCTGACTATCTCCAAACTCTTGACAAACTGATGTCGGCGAAAAATACCCCTGCAATTAAAATAAAGCAGGAACCAACAGATAATGACCAAGAAAACTTTAATTCTTCACATGGTCAAGAAATTTCCTCGGCTTTACAACAGCGTTTATCAAACGTAGAAGAATATCTTCATCTGCGAGTAATAAATACAAAACATGTTTATGAGCGTATCAAAGCGATTGAAAATAGAATATTACATTTGGAATCAATTTCTCCGGAATATAAGCACTTTTTTGTAAGTAATTATAATTGTAACATAATCCTAATAATAAAAGATATATTTAGACAGATAAATTTTCATCATCTCGGCAGTTTACGACCCCAACAGACGATAAGATATTAGCTAAAAGAAAAGTATACAGTGTAGATGAGTTAGACTCTATAATTGAACAAATGAAGCAAAACGACTCAGACAGAGAAGAGGAAAAATATCCACTATTGGACGAAACGTAACATCAATACTAATGAAAACTGATTGGATTATTTCCCAAATATTCTTTAGTACTTTAACTCGTTTATTATTCTTTAATCAATTTTAAAATTAATTATAGGTATTTATTTATAATAATAAAAAGTGGCAATTAATTCAAGTAGACAAAAATAACAAAAATAAAAATAATTATTTTTGTCCTCATGTATAAAAATAGTTATGTAAACTTCATTTAAATTAGGCCTGTCTTATTGCGTTCAATTCATTACTATAACATACTATAGTACAGCAAAGTTTGCCAGATGGCATAACTAAAGCAGCCCAGGTTATGAAGTGTGGTCTTAATTCAATTTTGATTACAATTAATTTCATTTGTATTAAAAACATCAAAATTACCGAATTTTACTTCCATATATAATTATGTATATGTTATGCGTAAAATTGTGAAAAGGATGAGCAGATGAGAAAGTGAATAAGAAAATAAGATGGTGAGGCGTGTGCTACAAATTTCAAATTTTTAGCTCAGTGTGGGGAATTGACGCTCGTCATCGACTTTCAGTGGATTTGCCCCTCCACGAGTTCTTTCGCCATAGCTTCTGGGCCTTCCCATATTGGTGCGATCGGCCTCACCAGGAGCGCCTCCACGACCACCTTCAAAACGCCCTCTGTCACCGCCTCCACGACCACCTTCAAAGCGCCCTCTGTCGCCGCCTCCACGTCCACCTTCAAAGCGTCCTCTCTCCCCACTTGGACGATCACCATCGAAACGTCCTCTGTCACCGCCTGTACGATCACCGTCAAAGCGACCTCCACGACCACGTCCTCTACCAAATCCAGAACCACCTCCTCTACGGCTGTCCTTGAAATTGAATTGGATGTCAACAATGCGTTGAAGGCGTCCAACCCGTTGTGGGTACAAGGACGGGTCATATTCTAATTCTTCCTCGCTATCACCATCCTTCTTCTTATTAAGTACGACCATCTTCTTCCACTGGCTTGTGTCCTCTCCTTCACCGGCTTTCCTAATGTTGAACTGTGGCTTAGTACGTGTCTGACTTTGCATAGCTTTCCACTCATCAAGAGTAAATTCTTTAGTTTCTTCTTCCTCAGGAACGGCGACTGGTTCCGCTGATTGGTCATTGGCAGATTCTTCTTTGTCGGTTAGAGTGGCCTCAGCGTCAGGTTTGTTTATGTCGTCGATATCTTGCTTGGCAGAGCCCCAGTTATGGGCACCACCTCCATCCCGTTTATCAATAGCCTTAACACCTGAAACATTAGAGAACGTTATTAACTTGGTCACTTACAATCTCTAAATTGTTCTACTACTTTTGAAAACGTATGCATACACATGTATAAGCAATATTTTAGGAAGTCTTATGACATTAGATTACTTTCGTAATTTAAAATGGCGCCTAATTTTGAACTTCCGTTATATATTTAGCTCATCACGCATTTCACTTCACTCACCGGTTTTATCAGATCCAGATTGCCTATCAAACTCCCGCTTGCCGGTGCGGAAACCACCTTCACGATTGCGTGGTGGTCCTCGATTCTCGCGATCTCTATATTGACGAGGAGGGCGCTGTTCGTTATTGTACTCATTGCCCCCTGCATTGTTATAACCGCCATCCCTGAAGTTTCGCCTAAATGGACGTTGATCGCCAACCTCGTTGTTGTTTTGTGACCTAAAGCCAACATTACGAACACCTTCACCGGTATATGGACCATTCTGACGGTTTTTATTCGCTCCAGGACCAGTTGCCCCTTGCTTGGGTTTATTAGCCGGCACATTTCCCGCGCCTCCAGATGCTTTGCGACCAGCTTCATTTTTATTCATTACCGCAGACTTGTTCTCCTTCTCGGCGGCTACATTTGCCTTCTTTGCTGGCTGGGCTTTTTTTTGCGAAGCTGCTGCGGTCTGAGTGGCCGGCTTATCCTGTTTCTTTGTGGTAGTGGTCTCAGCAGCCACTGGGGCGCTGCCTTCGTCGTCCATGAATAATAATTCATACCGATTGTTTCCTGAAGCGTCCATAATGGATTTTTACTATTTTCGGTATGTAATTGTATAAGATGTCTTCTATTTAAACGGATTAAAATTTTTACAGCACGAACTATGTAGATTTAAACGACAAAAATCCAACCATAACAATCGAACGGCAACCGGAGAGCATGCGAATTATTCGACCATTTATGAAAAAGAGGAATAGGATAAAGAGTCGGCACAAAGAAACGGTAAATATCAGAATTGACTTTGACTAACCTGTGAACAGGGAGCCTCAAATTGTTAAAAAATGTTCAATCAATATAATTTTTCTTATTAGAATGATTTTAGAAATCATAATCCAGTAATTGGTTATTGTTGTTACGGAATTGAAAACATATATTTGTAATTCTTCTTCAACAATATGAAATTTATGTTTCATTAACCAAGAATTTCCTAATTCATTATTTATTATACCGATATTTGTAATAAATTTGGAAATAATTTGATAGTAGTGATACTGGCCTTTGTGTGTATGGAGTAATCGATTTAGCATGATAACGACCCTGTCCAATTGGAAAATTTGACGTTTGACAAGTAGCAAAATAAATAACTGACTGTCAGTGAATGAAATGACACACTTGTATATGAGGCAGATAGTAGAATTGAAACGGCAATGAAATTTTTTTCATTTTCATTCGCCTGAGGATAAACTATAGGAAATAGTTGGAAATTTTCGATCAAAATTTATGTTCAATATAAAATTTATAACGAATCTTTATCGATTCGTAAAACAGTTATTGCAAGTTAATGTAGCCTTCTAACAAATTTCCGTTCAATAAGCCAGAGGTTTGGAAAAAATTTTGTCTATAAATTATATGTGCGTGTCGGAGATTTATTTAAAAAGAACATTCTGAATTTCCTTATCGTTGAGGACATAAATTCAAAGTGCTAATGAAAAGAATTTAAAGTAAACTAATTAATAAACACGGATTTTTAATTCTATCTTAAGTATAAGATCAGCACGGAATGCACTAATTTAAAGAAAGTGGAACTCGCGCACAAATCAAAATTCAATAAGTCAATCTATATATCGAGCTATTCACACCGAATCATATAAAAACAACGGGTAAGTAAACTAACAATTAGTTCGACGTTTAGTACATTGATCAATATTCAAATAATAATTACTGGCGCACCACAATTACACTAACACATATTTTTACTTTGTTAAAACCGCGCTACACCTGCTTCCTCCACTACATTTCTCACGATGAATCCCTTCCTCATCTAATGTTGGTAGAAATTCAAAAAATCGATATTCGTATTTTGTTTTTTCATAATATAAACGTTAGTTTTCATAAATGTCCTTCGCAGAGTTAGTGAGCATGTGAAAATCCAACTGAATTCCCACCCTTTATAATACACTTTGTACTGAAATATAACTAACATATTTTTCTCATTAATATCGTCATCACTTAGTTAAAGTGGAGCAGCTTTTAGTTTTAGAATTTCTTGATAGCTAATGAAAAATCAAAATCAAAGTTAAAAATTATGATTTTTTACAAAATTTTAACATATCAAAAAGAAGACAAATTTAAAGTTCTAAGTATTCTGAAATTAAATTAACACGAACTGAAATATATATTCTAATAATTTATAAATGATGTTTTGTATGGTATTGATAAGGTACCATTTTATTACTACTACTTTTTCGAGACTTGGTGAAAAATGAAACCCTGATTTTCTGTTTAATATCGATTTATTTGTCTTACTGTTCGTTAGGCGAAAATGTGGTTCGCAACAAATATTTTATACCGGAATATTAATAATCTGTAATCGTAGTATTAGGAAACAATAGTTTTCTTGCTCGAGCGAGGTATGTAAAGAATCGATTCATAAAGTTTATGATATATCGTCATATTTTAATAAAACCACCTAGAAACAAAATGGCGTTTCTTTGAAAAAGAATAATTTTCGTTTATGGAATAATTTCGCGTACGGACTCAGGACCGGATCTCGTCCTGGTCCTGGGCCCGGTAAAAAAAATGTCTTGGTGACCTCTAGTATACATAGTGATATGTATAACTATAATATTAATATATAAACATATAGTCAAACATTTACAAGTTTGCTATTCAATTCTTGAATGTTATGATACCGGCATATGGACGTATTTTATCATTCTTTTTTCTTACGTATCAAAAGTTTCTCAGTATCTCATGGTCTTATAGTTAATAATAAAACACTAACAACTATTTCATAAGTTAGCTTCTGTGCCGCAGTGTAGTGCAGTGCCGGTTCCACGAACATTGGCTTTTATATGTATGAAACAGTGTTCTTCAAACTGTGCTCCGCGGAATCCTAGGCTTCTTCAGAGGTTCTGTCGCAAACTTGGGTAGGCACTGAGGGATTACGTTATAATCTCACGATTATTTTTATATTTAATAATAATATTAGGTAGCGATATGTATGTACAATCCTTTAATAGATAAGTTAACATTTTGTTAGCTCAAAAGATATATGGCTTAAAACAATTAATATAACTTCTTTCACTATAAAACAACAATTATTAATACAACTAAAACTCTTAAATTATTGTCAAAATTACCCATTTTAAACATTTTGAATAATGACTATGACTAATGACTATGAAAATTCATAAAATTTATTTAAATATTCTCTATATCTGTATCTTTCACAATTTCATTTTTTCTATTTCTTCAATTTTAGTTGAAGATAAGAAATTTGTTTTCGGGAAAAGTATTCGAAGGACACAATTATTCACTATTGCTGTTGTAGGGTTGATCTTGTCTTCATATTTTCATACTTACACTAACCTTCTTATTTGAAGTTAACAACAATAAACACGTCTAGTAAAAAATTATGAGTCTTAAAAATGAGAAAAACAAAGATTTTGCGGAAATGCTCACTAACACAGAATTCCGAGATCTTATTCCGTACTTAGAATTAAGTGATTTAATGATTGTTGAAATTAAAATTATAACTGATTTCTGGGTTAAATTGTTTGAGAGTGCTCGCAAAGACAATTTCCGATGCAATGTCTGTTCTGAAAGACCTGTTGTATATAGGAAAGAATTGAAGGCACACATGAGGGGATCAAGACATATACATTTTCTGGAAGGAATTAAGCAATTTTATCATCCTATGTATACTTGTTCAAAAGCTGATATAGCACCAGAGTCACTATACGTGTCTAAAATGCAAACGACGGATACATGGAAGATGGACACCACATGTACACCTACTTTTGCTAATATACCGAATTGTTCTTGCCACCTACAGCATGCCAAATCTCAAACATATCGAAATTATCCCAATAGAAATGTTGTACATTTGCAGTATGATGAACTTATATATATTACATGTCACAAGACCAAAGGGGAGATACCCATGGTAATGGTTTCAGACTCACAAGCATATGATCTACGTTGCAATGTGTGTAAAAGAACACCGAAAGAATTTAATGTTCACTTATTATCTCAAAAGCACGTGAACCGAGTATCAAAAATGTTTGATATTGTATTAGAAAATAATCTGGAAATAAATAAAAACGTTTTAATTCAAATAGCTCCTTCGTCCACGTATTTTATAGAGTACGAAAAAATTTTGATTGATTTGCTTTCGAAAAAGGAAGCTAGTGCACCACGTTCGATGAGCCTTATTTGTGAAATGAAGTTAAGAGATTTCCTTAAAATTGAATATTTAGTCGAACCGAATAATTGGAAAAAATTATTTACTCCTTTGGGTGGTAAAAAACCACTAAAATGTGAGTTATGTAAAATGAGATTGTTATTAAAAGAGATAAAATATCATTGCACTACATCGTGTCACAGAGCATTGCAGTTAAAACCTGAAAAAATATGTCACCCGGATTATAATAATTTATCAAAATCCTGGTCTTTTTATGTGGGAGAATCATATAAAGTTAAGACTTCTATTAAAGCTAGAAGGTCATACAAAACACTGGTGGAGGCGGAAATGATAAGGTTAAATAAAACGATGAATAATATAATTGATGAAATCTGTGATAAAACTGCTGTCGTATGCTCTGGAGATTTCAAGGTTGAAGAAAATGAAAGTTTAGATAATAGTGTAGACATTGATGAAGAGAAATTAAATTCAATTTTTAGAACAAAATGCGCCGGTAAAGAGGAAAATATTCAGAAAACAGAAAAATGCAATAGAAATGCTGCTAAAGTGAATTCAATATATGACAATAATACGGACAACCATCATTCATCTAAAGAATGGTACACCAACGAAAAGACGCTGTAAGATTGCAATTAAACATTCAAGATAATAATTCAGAGCCTCCAATGAAACGTCATAGAGTCGATACGGAACATTTGGTTATGCAGTGGAATTCGCAGACCAAACATACTCAGAGTTTGTTACAAAAACACAGTTCTACTACTTCGAAGAATACTGAGAATGAAATTGTTAGTACTATTTGTAGACCCACGGATAACAAGCCGGACGTAATACATGTATTGCGTCTTATGTGTGCATTCGATATCTTCTTGGTAGTCTAGGTCCAAAAATAACAGATCTGCTATTCATGACTTTCTCTATGGAGAAAACGTTACGAAATGATACGAAATTTTTAGAAAATAGAGTTCTTACTTCATACAATTGGAACCAGGATTAAATCAAGCAATACATTAACTAGCAACTTGCTCAAGCATGCTATGCAATGATATGGAACGAACCTTAATTTAATATCTATTCTGAATTCAACATCTCGAATTGAGTTCAATAACAATGATTGTCTAAGTTCTAATTCCTCTCAAATTTATTGTCATCAATCCTTTGGAAGTAATATTCACAACAATTCCAATCCAATTCCAAATATTCATTGCGTTAATGGAAGCGGGTTTATAACCACAATTCTGGAATGCCCAATAAGATTGTCTGTAGTTTTTCTAGCAGTTTAAGTAGAACTAGTGTTACTGGAAAATATGACTACAATATTTCTAACTTTTCTAACAGCAACAGAAAAAATAATCATACAAGAGTAATATTCTGGTAACTGAAAACAAATCCACATTCTCAACAAAATGTAAATAAAGGAAGGTTCCATCAAGAAACTTTGAACAACTCGAATTTCCTAAACAAAGTATCAAAGTATCAAAATAATAATTCTTGAAAGAATTTTGAAAAGTAAACAATTAAAAATCTGTACTATATATTAACTTTTAATAAATAGTTGGTGTTGAACAAAAAGACTTTCAAATATTTTTAATTAATTGCATATTAAAAATTCCACCATATTTTTATTGATGATTTAATACCCTACAATAGTTATATCTAAAATGACAACAGTTTAGTGGTTCACTTATTTCAAACCATTTATGGGAAGGAATTTAATCATTTTCATCCTATATATATCCGTACTTCGGATATTTACCATGAAGAGGATCAAAACATCTGTTAATCTCAATTGTAGTTCAAGT
This sequence comes from Coelopa pilipes, assembly GCA_947389925.1. Taxonomy (NCBI): domain Eukaryota; kingdom Metazoa; phylum Arthropoda; class Insecta; order Diptera; family Coelopidae; genus Coelopa; species Coelopa pilipes. Next base: position 40,471,191 of record OX376697.1, on the reverse strand, counting down.
CGAAAAATACATGCATATGTAGTTTCGAGATATATCTTCAAAGTATAAAATGTGATTTTGTAGTAAAATTAAAATTATATTAAAGAGGAATATTGACTATCTAACATCGACATACATGCAACACAATAATATAACTATTAATCACGCACCTGGTATTTTTTTACCTTTCATTTTGATATCTTCCTATCCCTTATTTTTTTTAAATTCTAAAACTTAGTCTAAGATTATAATATTATTTATATCGTAGATGAACGATTATATAATTAATTTATGTTTCCAAAATTCATAAATGAATCTCCATTGTAGATACTGTAAAGGTTATATTTTAGAAAATCCGTCTATTGTGCACAATTAAATATCACGTTTCATGTTTTCAGCACAAAGTGCTTAGGTTTTGTGTTTAGCAGTACCGAGTGTTGCGTCGTTTAAACACTTCTAAATATCATTGAATAATTTTGTAATTTTAACATTGAACTTTTATTTATTTCTTCAATTTTAGTTGAAGATATTTGTTCGTATTCGAAAATTCTTCGATTTGGAAGAAACACAATTATTTTGGCAGTTATTGTGTTAATATATTTCTGTACACAATCTTTTTGGCGTGTTTCATGTTTCATAATGCGCGTAGAAAAAGAACTAGAAAATATTGAGAGATTTTCTATTTTATAAATATAAAATATTTTATAAATATAAAATCAAAACCTCAATATAAAAATTTAATGAGTGTTATATGTGAAATTCAATTGGCAGATTTTATTAAAATTGACCATTTAGTGTTACAAAATAAAGGTAAACATTGTTCATAGCTCCAGAAATTGATAAAATTTCATTTGTGTATTATAAATTTCTCATTAAATTCCGCTAAAAACCAATGTGCTTATATTCGTTAATTGAACTATGAATATACATAACCCGTATTTTAAAGATTTTGCTAGAATTTGGGCTTTTGGTGAGGAATATTATATTAAAATCTCTTTTTAAGAATGAAATAAACTGAAAATGTTCGAGAAACAATTAAGTTAATTTAAATAATTAAGGGATTGTGGAGAAAGGATGATTCTTGTTCTGGAAAATGAAGTTCAGATTAATATTAATATAAGTTTGAATCATTTTACAATAAGTACATACTAAAATTGTCTATTCCCACGGCTGTTGTACGAGAATACAAAATATAAAAGACAATTAATGCATGACTTTATATCGGGAACTCTTATGAACATCAATTTCAAAATGCTATTGAAGAACTACAGAATTGAAGTATTAAAAATGGATATTAAGTTTGGCTCAATATGCCATTAGATGCTGTGAAAAACACGTATACGGACGATCGTCATTCATCTTTAGATATATTTCCGTTACAGCAATGAGGGGAAATTGTAATACGGAGTCGATAACTTAATATTTTGTTATGTAGAAGAATTCACAGACCAAACCAAAGAGTAAGAGTTTATTACAAAAACATAATTCTAATAGTTTGAAGAATACAGTATTATTGGCAGTATTATTGGTAAACCCATGGAAAAGCTTTTTTACTTCCAAACACTTGCTCACTTGTAGAAACAGCAATGGTGAAATTTAAAAGAACTTAACACCTATTCTGAATTGAACTTATCGAATTCATTTCTATCTAAAGAATATTCTAGTAACTTGAAAACTAACCCAAAACCACAAGAATTTAATATAGGCAATATACAAAAGGAAAACAAATTGAAATATATAGTTTAAGTAACTTTATAATAAATACTTGATCAAACTATTACAAATGGTTTAAATATATATACCTTTCAATTACCGGAGTCTTCAGTAGAGGAACCACAATGTTTATTTATCAAATTCTCTTTAAGATTATTTTTATCACTTGAAGAGCATGGTCCATGAAAACCGATATTAATTATTCTAAAAAAAGGAAAAAACAACTACTGAAAGAAAATAATCCCACATTCGTGATTACAATACTTCAAATTTTTTATATTTCACGGGACACGTAGATATAATTGTTTATTTTGAAAATAAGTTATGTAAGTAGCTTATAATGAGTAAATTGTACTTTCGACAATTTAATATATAAAAATTAATAGAAGTTAGTCATATTGATGAAAATTGACGATATTCTTGTTTTTAACAAGACGCCTATATCGGAGGACGACATATTTTTTAATTTGTTTTTAAAAGGTGATTTTTGAATTGTGGAATCAATAATTTTTTTCAGGAGCATATAAACTTTGTAAACCAGAAGTTTTAACATTGAACTTTTTTCTATCTCTTCAATTTTAGTCGAATATTAAATATTTGTTTCGTATTCGGAAAAGTATACTACTCAGAAGGACACAATTATTTTACCTATTGCTGTTGGCGGGTTGTTGTTGTTTTTATCTTTTCCACTCACACTAATGACTGCTCTTATTTGAAGCTAATAACACAAAAGTCGTCAAAAATTCCATAATCATGAGCAACAAGACGAAAGACAGTGAGGAAATACTAACCAACGAAGAGTTTCAAGAGCTCATTCCGCACTTGGAATTTAAAGATTTAATGGCAATTGAAATAAAAACTAAAACCTATTGGACAAAATTGTTTGAGATTGTTCACAAGGAACATGTCCGATGCAATTTATGTGAGGAAAAGCCTATTTTATTTATGAAGGCATTAAAGGTGCATTTGAAAGGAGAAAGACATATTAATTTTCTGAATGGTGTAAAGAAATTTTTTCATCCTATTTACACTTGTCAAAAAGATGACGATGAAGAAACAAAGTCATTAAAAGTTTCTAGAATGCAAACAGCTGATTCGTCTAGTGTCGAATCAAAGTCATTAGTGCGAAATTCTGATATGGGAAAACATTATTCTGGAATAGCGAGTCATAAAACAACTGGTAGAAATTATACAAATCGAAAAGTTTTGTATTTGCAGTTTGATGAGCTAATACACGTAAAGTGTCACGCGGGATGGAAACCTTTTGCTCTGGTATCAGATACACAAGCATATGATTTACGATGCAATTTGTGTCAAAAGACACCTAAGGAATTTAATATTCATTTAAGAAGCAAATTGCATATGACCCGTGTATCTAAACTGAATGACCTTGTGTTGGAAAATAAGCCGGAAGTAAATAAACATGTTTTAATTCAAATAGCTTCTCAATCCTCATATTCTAAAGAGTGTGAGAGAATATTAAAAAATTTGCTTGTTAAAACCGAAGCCCGAAAACCATATTTAATGAGTCTTTTTTGCGAAATGAAGTTGGAGGACTTTTTTAAGCTTGAATATTTGGTAAAATCGAATAAATGGAAAAAATTGTTTACTCCTATGGAAGGTAATAAACCCATAAAATGTGAGTTGTGTCAGAAGTCATTGATATTGAAAGCTTCTCGATTACATTGCACTTCGAAACGCCATAGATTATTGCAATTAGAAACTCCGAAAATTCGTCACCCTGATTTTAAAGACCTTTCAAAGTCTTGGTCTTTTTGTGTTGGAACGGAATATAAAGTGAAAATTTCTATTAAAGCTAGGAAGAAGTATAAGCCATTGGTGGAACAGGAAATGAATAAATTAAAGAAATTCAGGGATTTCCCAACGGAGAAGAGGTGTGATGCAACTACCGTCTTTAATTATGACGATTTAACCGACGAAGAAGATGATATGTATGATGACATTTTGGATGTCAGTGAAGACGATATGGATAATGACTTAGATAAGATGGTAGATGAAGGAAGTATGAATTTCGAATCAGATATCGCTTCAGAAAATGTTCATCAAGCAAATCTAGAACAATACCCAAGACATGATTCGAAAACCGCAACGAGTGAAGCTAAGAAGTATAATCCCCATGTTCATGAAAATGAAGTTCATATAAAAATGTCATATTCTGATGATTACAAATCGGACATGTCTGCTGATGAAGCTCTTATTGGAGTTGAATATGTTGTAAAAATAATTAAGTCACATAATGACCCAACCCCAATGTATGAGTGTTGCTTGTGTGAAGTTCTACTAAATGAACAACGAATGGAAGGACATTTGACCGGTTATAACCATAGATATAAATATTGTGAAATGCATTATACAACTGCATTTAAAAAATATCTTGCAAGCTTAAGTGGTATGAAGTATTTCGATATGTTTCGTGTAATGGGCCCGATTTTAGCCAAAATGGCGTTTGAGATTGAGACTTATCATGGTAGAAGTATTCCATATGTTACTTTAGCATATGAATTTAAAAAGAAACGCCCAGAAATCATTGCGCAGTTATATTGTGCTAAACATGCTTCTGAATTATATGGTCCCTCGTTTACAAATCTTTTTACTGAAATGGATATTGAGCGACTAATTGCAAATATAGATAATTATGTAGCACCAAATAATAAAAAAAATTTGATTTCTAGATTTGTAACGGTTCCACAAGGGCAATACTACTGTACTCAGAAAGTAGTCGAAAATGTGGTACGCCCCGAATCTCGTTGGAGCAAAGAGCAGAGTACAGTTGCCCATCCTCGTGGTTCGCGTTCTCCGAGCCATCGGAATGCAAAGAGTGAAGCGAATAATGTATCAGACCACGTAAGAGCTGATCATACAGATGACAATGTTTGTGTACCACGTAATATCTGGAAATCGTACCGACAACAAATACTAATAAGTACTGCTGAAGTTCAACGTGCTTATAAAGAGTATCGTCAATGCCCAGAAAATCATCCACAATATGATCAAGAATGGAGTAAATTTTGGGCACGACGGAAGGACGAGTTAATTTCTGAGGGCATAGATCACCGTTCATATAATTATCAGGCGGAATGGGTATCCTATTTCAAAAATAGAATTGAAGGACTTTTTGAAGAAGCATTAGAAAAGGCCAAATTTGATATTCATAAAAGGCTTAATATACCATTAGATGCCGTGGATGACAAGGATACGGACAACCATCATTCATCTCAAGATATATATTCGGTACAGCAACGAAAAGACGCTGTAAGATCGCAAATAAACATTCAAGATAATAAATCAGAGCCTCCAATGAAACGTCATAGAGTCGATACGGAACATTTGGTTATGCAGTGGAATTCACAGACCAAGCATACTCAGAGTTTGTTACAGAAACACAGTTCTACTACTTTGAAGAATACTGAGAATGAAATTGTTAGTACTATTGGTAGACCCATGGATAACAAGCCGGACGTAATACATGTATTGCGTCTTATGTGTGCATTCGAAGATCTTCTTGGTAGTCTAGGTCCAAAAATAACAGATCTGCTATTCATGACTCTCTCTATGGAGAAAACGTTACCAAATGATACAAAATTGTTAGAAAAAAGAGTTCTTACTCCAAACAATTGTTCACTTTTGGAAACCGCAATGGAAAAATTGAAAGGAACTCTTTATGCAGGACTCTTGGATAAAGTAAAGGAACCAGGGTTAAATCAAGCAATATCCTTAACAAGTAACTTGCTCAACCATGCAATGCAATGGAATACGGAAAGAAGTGTCGAAACTGATAATCCAACTACTAATAGAGATATGAAATCCACCATTAACTTAACACCTTCTGTTCTCAATGCTAGTACACGAAGTCAGTTAGATAATAATCCTTCAGCTAGCAGCATGAATTCCGCACAAATTTATCATCAATCTTTTGGAAACAATATTTACAATGATAACGTTCCTCCAGCTTCTAGTAGTAATACAAAAAATGATCATCGCTTCAACGGAAGTGGCTTCATTAGAGATAATAATCATAATTTTGGAATATCCAATGACATTGACATTGGCAGTAGTATTTCTAGCAGTTTTAATATGACTGGTGTTACTGGAAGAAATAATAACAACAATACAGACCATACTAACAGCAACAGAAGATACAGTTATAATAATACTAGAGGGACTGCTAAAGGATATTCTGGTAACTGGAAAACTAACACAACTTCAAATTATCTACAAAAGTCTGGTAAAGGAACGTGGCGTCAACAAGTGGCAAATTTTAACAAATTGTGTGGTGGGTCAAAGAAGAAAAATGCCCAAACTAAATATTAAAACACAAAATTTATTTAAATATATGTACATTATATTAACTAGAATTGATGACATCTTAAATATAAACTGAAGAAAAATTAAATATTAATTTCATGAGTAAACGGTTTTTTATCTACGTCTTCACTCCTAGTCGTTGAAGTAAGTATTGAATATATGGTGAGAATACGAACAAATAATCTGGTTTATAATATGTTTTTACATGTTTAATTCTACGTTTATATATATATTGATGAAAATTATAGTTTGTGTTTTTACACAATTTAGGTGTCGATTTTGGGCTATTCAAATGAGTACATTGTAACTCGATCAACTAACACATTTCGCTAAAACGTGATTTTCTTTGTACTCGTTGTTCACTATCCAAATGATTATATGTTCCAGTTCTAGTTTATGAGTAGAGGTTTTGTGTGTTATCCCTAGATAAAGATATGTATCTGTATTGTGGCACAAATTATTTAAAATATACACATTTTATGCATTTTTGAATTTAATCCTAAAAACACATTTGTTTTCTTTCACTTCTAGTCGTGAAGTTCTAATTGAATTGTAGAAAGAAAATTAAAGGGACGCGCATACTCTCAACATCTTGTTCAACACGCGTTGTCGCGTCCATCAATTGTATTTCTACTGTTGTTATTGTATTGGTTATAATATTCCTCTATAAGCTAACCGAATCATATTGTTTTTAAAAGTTTAATTCTCTAAAATGGCAGATTCAGAAGGCAAGGAACGCCTAACAAATAATGAGTTTCTTGAGCTTATTCCTCATTTGCCTCTGCCGGATCTGTTGAGGATTGAGTATCGCAAAGACAAGTGGTATCAATTAGTAAGTTTGTCCGATCCTCAAAAAAAACTGTATGGTTGCATGCTTTGCTCAATAACTAATAGTAATCTCAAGAATTTGAATGCTCATTTCGAGGGAAAGAAACATAAATTGAACTTACAAGAAGTAAAGCAACTTTTCCATCCTGAGTACACTTATATGAAACATGAGCAAAAACTTGCTGCTGGTGATGCTACTCCCACAGAAGTGCAAAAACCAGTTGCTAAACAGACTGTGAAAGTGCAACCTAAAAGTCAAGGAGTCACAAAGGCAACTGCACCTAATACTGTTAAGACTTTAGTAGCCCCTATCAAAACTACAAATAAACCTGCTACGCCTGCGAAAATCGCAGCAAAACCCAAGCCTTCTGTAAATGTTAAACCCAACTCAACTGCAGTAAAATCAGATGTACCACCAGTAAATGATGCTAAAGAAGGAGTGTCTACAAAATCTGAGAATAGTCCAAATACAGTAATTCTTCCGAAGGAAAATGCAAACTCAAAATCCACAAATACAAATGCAACATCCTTGAAAGATTCCACTACACAGGCAGTACTAAAGCCTAAGCCCACAACTAATGTCAAGACTGCAGCCGCGGTCCAACCAAAAGTTGCATCTAAACCAACAACAATTGTCAAACCAACAGGTGGAGTAAAACCTACCGTTGGTGCGAAACCGGCATCAGTTGAAAAACCCGCCACAGCGGAAAATGCTTCTCAAAGTACAGGATCCGAATTAAAGCCCGTGGTAGGGGCTAAAAGCGCTACACCTGTAAAAACTGCCGCTAGTGGGAAACCTGTACCAGTTGAAAAACCCGCCAGAGCGGAAAATGCTTCTCAAAGTACAGGATCCGAATTAAAGCCCGTGGTAGGGGCTAAAACCGCTACACCTGTAAAAACTGCCGCTAGTGGGAAACCTGTACCAGCTGCAAAACCCGCCACAGCTGAAAATCCTTCTCAACGTACAGGATCCGAGTTAAAACCAGCGGTAGGGACCAAATCAGCAGCGTCTGTAAAACCTACCGCTGATGCGAAATCTGTACCACTTCCAAAGTCCGCTACAGCTGAAACTCCTAATCAAAGTACAGGTTCCGAGTTAAAACCAGTAGTAGGGGTCAAATCAGCTACTCCAGTAAAATCTAGCGCTGGCGCAAAAACTATAGCAGTTGTAAAACACGCCACAGCTGAAAAGCCTTCTCAAAGTACGGGATCCGAATTAAAGCCCATGGTAGGCGTTAAAACCGCTACACCTGTAAAAACTGCCGCTAATGGCAAACCTGTACCTGTTGCAAAACCCGCCACAGTTGAAAATCCTCCTCAAAGTACAGGATCCGAGACAAAACCAATTGTAGGTGCCAAATCAGCTACACCTGCTAAACTTATGAGCGACACTCCTAAGAAAATTACAGGACCAGAGTTAAAACCAGCTACGCCCGTAAAACCTAGTGTGAAACCTGTACAAGTAGCAAAGCTCCCTGCCGCTGAAAAGTTTACAGAAAATAAAGGATCTGAGCTAATATCAGACGCAGGTGTCAAAGCAGCTAACGATGGTGCGAAACCTGACCAAGTTACAAAGCTCACCACCGCTGAAACCACCATGGAAAATACAGGACGCATGGTAAAACCAGTGGCAGGAGTCAAATCAGCTACACCTGTAAAAATTACCGCTGGTGCGAAACCTGTACCTGTTGCAAAGCCCACCACCGCTGAATCCCCTGTGGAAAGTACAAGATCTCAACCTGCCACAGTTACAAGAAAAGCATCCCCATCTACAAGTTCTCCAGCTGCAAAAATTGCTCGAGTTACAAAACCACCTACGCCTGTTAATACGACATCTTCAAAAACTCCTACAAATGCAAGAGCATCTCCAAATACAAAACCTGAAACAAGTTCTAGTTCCGTTTCAAAGACAACTACAACATGTCAAAAAACAGCTCCTCCAGTGAAACCAACGCCCAAAAAGACTGCTGAAGTAACTAAAAGTAATGTCAAAGGATCGGAAGTTATTGCTAGTTCAGCTGAAGTCCCGCAACCTAATACTACAAACAAAGAAGTGAAATCCAGTGATACCCACCCTCTGTCAAATGAAAAAATAGCTTCTGGTAACTCCACTGATAATGCTATTGAAGTAACCAATGAAAAACGGCCTGTAAAGGAATCTAGTTCAAATACAAAAAATTCTACAGTCAATGTAGAAATGATTAAGAAGTCAACCACACATACCGAATCTCGTTTTCAAAATACGTTCAGCGATGATGTACAGTTTGACGAAATGCCTGTTCAATTCGACACGTGCAAGAAATTAGTGAAGAATCCATGTGCCCTATTAAATAAGCGAAATGAATCTAATGCTTTAAAAGCAGTAACTCCTTCGAAAGTAGTTCCGGAAACTAATGCCGATGTAATTATTATTGATACAGTTCAAAGTTCAACCAATGAAACTGCTGTAGCTGGTGATAATTCAGTTGCCACAAAGAATGGTTCTAACATTGCAGATCTGCCACCGAAGCCGCAGCGTATAAGACATCTTAAACGATCTTTAGAAACAAAAACTGATGGTAAATATTCACCATCACATTCACAAGAAAATGAAAATGAAGACGATAATATTAATTCGGAAGAATCTTTGGCCAAGAAATCAAAAATTGTAATAAATCCTGCAGCGGTTTATTTGGACGCTGCGCAAGGAAAATCAAAATTTAATGAAAAGGGAATTGACAAAGAACAACCAAAACTTAACGAAAAGGGAACTGACAAAGAAAAACCGAACTATCAAACAGAACGTATTATTATACCTACAATACATAAAACAAAACCTTACAATTCACAATCATCAGACACTTCGAAACAAAATACTCAACCGAAATTCTCATCGAAAACATATAGTATTAAGCCTAGTGATAATAATGTTATTGGATTAATTGGAGTTGAGTACGTTGTTAAGATTTTGAAACACCGTGACGATAAATCTCCAATATATGAATGTGGCTTGTGCGAAATTGTTCTAGATGGTCGTGCAATGCAAAATCACTTGGTTGGTTATAACCATCGATTGAAATTTTGCGAAAAGCATTTCCCAACTGCGATACGTCATTATAAGCAATATATGGGAAAGATTCCTTCTCACGAACATTTTAAAGTATTAACACCTATCCTTAAAAAATTGGCTGTAGCCATTGAGGAGCACCATGGTCGGGATCTACCTTATGAGTGTTTAGAGAGAAATTATAATATTAATCGAAATGAGATTTTGTCAAAAGTATTTTCATGTCGCCATGCATCTGATCAGCATGGACCTTCATTTACACATGTTGTCGATTCAAAGGAAATCGACAAATATATAGTAGAACGAAGCAGCTTTAGACCACCCACCGGACCATATGAGCAAACATTTAATGTGCGACAAGGAGGTACTACCACAAACAAGTTCACCAGGCATAATTACCCTGAACAGAGACGAGAGCATATGCAACAAAGTCACCATGAACAAATGATGACAAGATCGAATTATATGAACAATACAATACATAAGGAATTTCCAGCTACCACTGAGTATAACACGCCGTATGTTCAACCAATGGATGATGAGATTCACAAGCAAATGGTTGCAGATTTTTTGCGCGGCACTTCAAGCCACCATACAGCTCATCGAACTCGATCTCCACATGATAGACAATACGACCGTGAACGTCGTTCGCGACGATCTCGAGATCGGTTGCGACATCGTTCGCGATCGCGGTCTCATTCTCGACAAAAATCAATATCGCCATTGCGAGATGGCGATATTTGGCAAGCCTATCGTCATCTTGTTGATCAAAAGGTACGTGATCTAAAAGACGTATTCAAACTATACCGAAAGGATCCAGAGACTCATCCAATGTATAACGACGAATGGCAGAAGTTTTGGAAGCGCCGAAAGGATGAACTCATTGCTGCAGGATTAGATCATCGTTCTTATGATTATCAACCTGAATGGGTGCGTTTCTTTAAGGTTCGTATTGAGGAACTTTATACTCAAGAGTTGGAAAATATTAAAATTCAATCGCGAGAACGACTCTGCTTGCCGATGACCAATGATGAATTGGCTGATACGAAATACCATGTATACGTTCAAAATGTCCTACCGGACATGATGCCATCAATGGATGAAGATAACGACAATAACAAAAACCTTGAAATATTGAATAGTTCTGAACCGGCATCTAATCCAGAGGTCGTCCCTGTTTTACGTTTAATGACCGCTTTAGAAGATTACCTGGGTAGTTTGGGTCCCAAGATTATAGAACTTTTGTCGAAAGCACTTTCGGTGGAGAAAATGAATCCCGCTCAAATTAATAACGTAATTTTAACCGCGGAGAATTGTACCTTGCTTGAGACCGCGATGGAAAAATTAAAAGGTGTATTATTTGCTGGTCTTTTAGAGGGTTCTAAGAGCAAAGCTTTCAAAAAGGTCATCTCAGAAACTACAAGCCTGCTAGAGTTTGCTGCCATTGAACGCAAAAAAAATCTAAATTCAAACAAGTTGTCGAATCAAGTGGTTTCTTTAAAAAAGAGATCGTATGTTCCAATGAACATGAATCCGGTTGCGCCACAAATGTTGCCATCAAATGCTCCATCAACAACACTGCCACCCGTTTCAAACTTTTCAAATTCACAAACTCAACCCACTACATCCAAAAGTTTAAACCCTGGTATTGGCGCTCTACTGGCACACGTTGACAAAAAAGAGTTAGCTGTAAAATTGGCGGCGACATTAACAGCCCAGGGTAAAACCGATTTTAATCCAGCACAGTTGGAGCAACTCATTGCAGTTTATACTGTAATGGAAAAGAAAAAGCGAGAAGCTGCAGCTGCAAACTCAACTTCTCTAGCGACGTCGCCGGCGCCGACGCCTTCACAATTGTTAGCCATTCCCACTCGCAAAACATTGTCTGATACTTTGGTTGATTTTATGAATCCTTCTAATCCGATTGCACCCATAATCAATCCAAGTACATCAAAACCGCTTCTAGCGGAGGATTCAAGTGCAAAGCAATCTTATACAGCGGCCACTATTAACCGTTATCTCGACCTAATGCGCCGCTCAGGTGGAGCGGCACCCGTAGCCGGAAATAAAAAAGCGAACGAAGTTTGGCAAAACCTGCAAAATATCCAAAGAGACATGAACCTGGGAGGTCTGAATGCATCTCAAAACATGAATTTAGCAAATTCTGCCTCCAATAGTGGAAGGTCTAGTTTTGGTTTTGGTTCATCTTCAAACATGAATTCGACGTACGGAAATATGAACAGGAGTAGTCTGCCGGGGATGAATACGAGTCAATTCGAATTCAATAACAGCGTCTCTAGCAATAATAACTTCAATATCAATTCGAATCTGCAATCAACATATCGACATGGCTCCGGCGGAGGCAATATGAAACCCTTCGCGAGTGGTATGGGAAGTAACATAAGTCAACAAAATTCTTATGTAGGAAATACAGTTGGTATGAATTCGTTGGCGTCTCAAAATGCAAGTGGAAGTTTGTTTGCCAACAACAATAACAACAGTAGAGTAGGTAACAACAGTTTAAATATTAACCCAATATCAACATCGCAACAACGAAATAATATTCAATACCAACAACCTTCACGGAATCAGCAGCGATCTATGCCAATTACAAATCCTAACCAGAATTGGGTGACGAACACTGGAGGCGGTTTGGGAGGCCCTTTCACCTGGAGAAATCCAAATGCTGGCAGCGGAGGAGTCGTTCCTAGACCAAATGCAGGCGGTACTGGAAACTTTGGAAAAAATCAGAATTGGCGCAACAACTAAATATTTTTAACAACTAATGTAGACTTATACTAACAACAAATACTGTAATTACTTTTAAATGTAAATGTATTATACTATGTATTCATTTACATCATTATAAATAGGAGCACGTATACTAATTTATACGTTTAACCACCACCTTAGTCCTTAGCAGCATTTCATTACTACGTAATTTGTGACAAGTCGATTCTAGAAAGTTAATACATTTGAATTTAATTCTATTATAAAGAAATAATAATAATAAATTTAAATTTAATATAATAATAAATTGGAAAACTTGATATATCTGAACAGAAATAATAAATAATTGGATATTATACAATTGTATTTATTTGAGGTGGAATGTTTTCAAAACACACATTACATTCTGATTCAATCCAATGGGATTCATTATGTGAACTATAGATCCCCATATTTTAAATCATTACATATCTTATTCAAACAACAAAAAGCTGATTGTCGCTTAAATTATTTAATTTTCGCATAATTACCTGAATGGTATGTTCTTTTAAAGTGAAATCAGAGTAGAATCATTACATTATGTTAACGAAATTTTCTGACGCACCGTCTACTTTCGTTATTTTCTGCAAAAACAAAATTTTCACACTCATCGTCTCCATGTTTCGTATTAAGTGAACGATGTAAAAGGTGTCCATCAATGTTTCTCTATTTCAGCAAATATGTTTAGGGGAAAATCTTACTCGGAAACGAACGCGAAGCGAAGTCGCGTGTTCATCAAGTTACAGGTAATTTATAGGTCTTTTGCTATTTTTCAGAGTTTTCGAACTGGACTGCACAAGTTCCATTATTAATGCTTCCATTATATTGAGTTGTACCTTGAATGATTTACAGCATATTCTTCGATATGCAGTGAGTAGAACTAGATAATTTTGCAAATGATATTTGCTTCTTTTTGCAATTGCTTCTAATTGCACCTGAACAGTTTTGAAAACAAATTAAAATAATTGCCTTTGTGTAATCGATAGAAAGAAACCAATAAAATTTAGGCAAAGATTTTTTGTTGAATATTGTGACTTAAAATGAGTGGTATGGAGTTGAGTAAAAACAACCCTTTAAGAAGTTTTAATTAGATTCAACTTGTTTCTGCTAGTCTTTTCAAGTCGAGAGACACGTAAGACCCATATGGGGTTTCTCGTGTATGGACTACGAAAACTTATGACACGTGTCGCGTCACGACATCCACAAATGTGAACCCGTTGGGTTTCTGGTTGGAGCATCGACACACTGCGCCAAATAGTTTGGTAGATGGTCACAAACGTCGAACGACAGGATTCTAGTGTTATTTGCGACTGGCTTCCGATGGAACTTCAATATACCATGAACGATCATAATAAACATGAACAGCTATTTTTCGGTGTACATTAATATACGGCAAGATATGGCATTATGAGAAGGAGAACTACGTCGGGTCGTTTCGCGGCGGTGTCACATATGCATGTTTAACTGTTTCCGGTGTTATGGGAAAACATATTTGGTTGACAAAATTCCGATTCCGAACCCCAATCATCATGACATCCTCGAGCCTTTTATTGTCGCGAAGTGTCTGCCTGAAGGCACTGATTATGTATCTAGACCGTTGTTATTGAGCACTCGTTGCTTCGTGTGTGTGCACCGGAACCTTGCAAATTAAACGAAGACATGCAAACATCGTATAAAATGAAGATACGTTACCATTCCTGTATTTAATTAATTATTAAAGTGATTTCCACATGTAGCTCGATTCGACCATAAACACCTGGATACGGAGGGCAAAATATGAATTTCGATTTTAATTCATTTGTTCTTATATCGAATACCTATATATATATATATACATGTATATATAGAAACTTTTTATTGTACTTATCACTCATCATTTATAGAAATGGTAATTAGTCATAGTTTTTGTAAATAATTATTTTTTTGTGTTTATTGCTATTTCCCTAATTGGATGAGCATTACTTATCATATTACTTTAACATTGTAACGGATAATCGCATAGACACTAATGCAAAGTTATCCGTAGGCGCAATGCTTATCACTTTTCAACACTGAATACTTTGTACATAGAATTGATGTTTAGGAAATGTTTTTCGATAAGTTTTTAGTGCAATAATCAGTTGATTATGTGGCTTCGTGTGCGTAGAGCGAACACTTAAACATTTCCAAAATCAAATACTGCGACGAGTATATCATGTGATGTTAAACTAAGACGTGTTAAATTCGTTTCTGCTGAATGAAAGTGGATCGCTATTTACGCTAATTTGCTGTTCGATGCATTTTATGTGGATAATATGAAAGCTGTCACAAAAGGCTTCAGTGTTACGCTTCATAATTGTTCAGGTACCAGGAATTGAAGTAAACCCAAGAGGTGTAAACAAAAGAAAAAACACTCGCTGAAGTTAAAACATTACAAAACTACGAAACTATTTCTGCTGCATTATGCTGCGACCGTGGGGAACGACATGGAGCATGTTGCGTCGTAAATCAGAGAGCGAGTCAAATAAACACCACAACGTGTTGTTTACAAACAATCCGCCGACCGCTGCCTCTCGACTCCACTCAAACTCTAGCTGCATCGCCAGCCTTCAACTTGTTACCATGTCCATCCATCCATCCATTCGCCCATCTATCCATTCGGACGGTTGGTGGTTCGATTATTGTGCATGCGCACTTCTCGACAATTGCTAGCAGCGGTCGCTGGAGAAGCAAGCCTGCTTCGCGGGCCTATTGTGGCCAACGAGCGCTACTCAAGTCAGTCCGTTCGTGCCGTTCGTGAGCTGTGGAACTTCGTAAAACAATCGGCGGAGCGAGTGGAAGGAGAGTCTTGTCGGCAGTAGTAGCAGTTTAAAGCCAAATGTGGTTGGTCGGACGCCCGAGTCATATATGGACACAGTAAGCGCTTGATGGAATGAATACTTCGAAGGTGACTCATACCGCATAAAGTGCTGTAACTGCCCCACACTTCAGTGGAGGAAAGGCAAAGATATTGTTGTTACTGGTGGTAGAAGTGAAATCTCATTGCCGCCGAAACTCTGACATCAATCGCAGTATCCTATGGAGCTCCGTTTGCAGTAGTTTGTTATTGTGTCAAGCCGCCGATCGCCAGGGTGCTTGTTCTACGTTTCAGGGTCCACCCGGAAAAAAGACCACAACGCTGTCGCCCATTTATCCAGATTGTTATCTCGAGTTGCCGTTGCTTCGTGCCTGGTCCTGCAGGGTGGATTTTAATTCTTGTGTTTTCGAAACGAAGGTGACTAAAGTGATGTAGTACTATATGTATAGTGGTTGTCGCATGCGATGACATATGCCTTGTATATAGGTACGACTATGATTAGGTGTGGTCAGTGGCAAGCTCCTGGCGAGCATTAAAAATAAATATTTTGCAATCGATGATAAAATTATCGAATAAGTGTGTTCTTTACGTGTTGTATTGTCCTTGGGAAAGTGCTCATTAAGTTCGAGCATTTACTGGAAATTAGTACCTATAATTAACCATCGGATCAATTACTGTGCGACCCGTAGCAGCACAGATTTCTGTGCATTGCATGCCAGCTTGATGTTGGATCAAAATTACGCGAATCATGCGAAAACTTTAATTGCGCTCCAAAAGTTTACGCAGGACGCCTAAAACAACTGCTGAAATATCATTCTACATAGTACCGTGTCCTGGACACTTTCATAGTTGTTCCATGAATCGCTCCAATGTTTGCTTGCTTGCTTGAGTTCTCCATTGTAATCGCATCCATCCTTGTCTCTCCTCTTTTACAGATCCGCCATGCCAACCCCCGATTCGCATAGCCTATCTCCGGCGAAACCAACAACTACGTAAGTTCCTCCATCGACGCACCGCCCTAGACTTGTCCTGTCCTCCGCTGGCATATCTTGTGCGTTGCGGTCTTGTGTCATGTAAATACATACCACCTCATTTCTTCATGTTCGAAATGTTCTCCCCAATGGGTTCTGTAAATAAATTTGATTTTATTTTATATTTTTGTTTCCGTTTCTGTTTCTGTACAAACGCCTTGAGCTGTATCAGGTCGCCGATGCTGTCCAATAACCTTAGACTGGCATACGATGATCGTTTGAATGTATCAAGAAAACTATTTAATCTCTCACGGAAACACGTTGAAAAGTTAAAAAGAAATCAAAGTGTGAAACGGTAATTTAATTATTATACACTTTCGATTCTGTTTGCCACAACCAATATCAAACAAATTCAGCTGTACTCTAGGGAACTCCTTATCACACGTTAACTTAAAGGACAAAACCTGTGTACCATCACATAGAAATAGAGTAACGACCATCACGTGTAGAGTTCAAACACTTAATCCTCTTAATTCCTTGACTCCAAGGACTAATCCCCTTATAGATTAGTGAGGCAATTATACAAACTAATATAAAAACGTACCACAATTCTTCATACTACGATGAACAAGATTGAATATTATATTTATTTTCGTCTACAGAAATTACCATATCTAGTTTATATTATTCGACAGTTTTATTCTGATTTGAACACAAATACACCATGACATAATGTAGGAGTAGCACCGTAGTTCTTTATCTTTCCACCTCACGTAGTACAGGGCAAAATACCATACACTATGAGGATTTTCCGAGCACAATATACATGCACAAGTACAGTTTGTTACAATATAATTAACATATAGTTATTGGTATGAGACCTTTCAAGGTGTCAGGTAATTAGGACTTAATTATAACAAATGGTTCGAAGTTTTTTCCTGTCATTATAGCCTGTCACTGTAGAATACACTAAACTCATTTCATTTGTATAATAGTCAAAGATAGATACTATATATGTCCAACATACAAAAGGCCTGGACATATTTCAATTGTTATTCCAAATCCATTCCTTCGAATACATACACTTATAGTCTTTCGCAATTTGTTGGTTTATTACGAAGTTATTATTCCATCGAATTTGACGCCATTATTTTGAATTTCTAGTGTGAGAAGTATCTTGAAGCCAGGTGAGGATGATTGGATCACGAGTGGGAATTTGGGGTCGCGCGACGCGGTGCTCGTATTTCGAACAAGAATTCTTAACAACTCTTCGAGGAACTCCTCGATACACGGATCCTCGTCCAGCAGCGACATCAACGCAGACCCATCCTCGTCATCGAAGGCGCCATCGAGTGGCATATTTGACTGTGATAGGACCCACAGCGACGATGCGATATTTCGTACGAAGAACCTGATGACGACATCGCTGCCGTCATCCAGCAGGAGTCCGAAGTCGAGTAACGAAGAGGCCAACAAAGCCAAAGATCTCTCTTGTCAGAAATCAATGAATAGCTTAAAACTAAAGTCTAGTCCTAGCCCGATCAAGGTTAGTTCAGCACATTCGTTGCCAAAGGTTCATCTGTCAGTGGAGAAATCCAAGAATCATAAGAAGAATCATCTCGTTGGGAGGGCGCTGTTGCACGATTCGCTGTCCTCCAGCGACAACTCGATATCCAGCGAGTGCGATGATCCATATGAGATGGAGGAGGCCATACGGAAATCGGTCACCGTCACCAGCAGTGCTGAGGAGGATGGGAACGACGACGAGGACGACATCGAGGCGGCTGACTCCAGTTTCAATGCGGATGAAACTCCGGCCAGAGACGACATCGACGATGAGGACGACGACGACAAGGAGAATCGGAACGGCGAAGATGAAGACGACGATGATTGCGCTCACACGTCCGACATGCCCGCGTCGCAGCTGAAGATCACCTTCAAGTTCATGTCGACGGAAACCAAACTGCTGCGGAAAATATTCGTCCGACATGGTCTGGTTGAGGTCGAGAACGACGAGAACTTCAATATCCTGTGGACTGGCATTCATATGAAGCCAGACATACTGCGAAATCTGGCGCCCTATCAGCGTGTGAACCATTTCCCCAGGTATGTGCGATTTAATGGATCCGATTGTGATTCCGATCTAAGGACTCTATTGTTTTCTTGCAGGTCGTACGAGCTGACACGCAAGGACCGTCTGTACAAGAACATCGAGCGCATGCAACATTTGCGTGGTTTTAAACACTTCGACATTGTGCCTCAGTCGTTTGTTCTGCCGCTCGAGTATAAGGACTTGGTTTCCGCTCACAACAAACATCGCGGTCCTTGGATTGTGAAGCCGGCTGCCTCCAGTCGCGGTCGCGGCATTTTCATCGTGAATACGGTGGGTAACAATTGCACAATTGCCTATGTGACTGACCTTTATACTGACTCGTTCGTCTTTTCCCAACTGCAGCCCGATCAGATTCCGCAGGAGGAACAAGTTCTCGTCTCGAAGTACGTCGCGGATCCACTGTGCATAGATGGGCACAAATGCGACTTGCGTGTCTACGTGCTCGTCACGTCATTCGATCCACTTATAATCTATCTCTACGAGGAGGGCCTCGTGCGGTTGGCCACGGTGAAATATGATCGGAACGCGGACAACTTGTGGAACCCGTGCATGCACTTGTGCAACTACAGTATCAACAAGTACCATTCGGACTACATCAAATCGAGCGATGCCCACGACGAGGACGTGGGCCACAAGTGGACCCTCTCCGCCCTGCTAAGGCACCTGCGATCGCAAGGTTGTGACACACACCAGCTGATGTGCAACATCGAAGATCTGATCACCAAGTCGATTCTGGCTTGTGCGCAGTCGATTATTTCGGCCTGTCGCATGTTCGTTCCGAGTGGCAACAATTGCTTCGAGCTGTACGGCTTCGACATACTCATCGATGATACCCTGAAACCGTGGCTGCTGGAAATCAACCTGTCGCCGTCCATGGGCGTCGATAGTCCCCTGGATAGCAAGGTCAAGGCCTGCTTAGTAACAGATCTGCTAACGTGCATTGGCATTCCCGCATATAGTCCGGCCATGCGTGCGCACTTCGACAGCAAGTGGACGCGTTTCCGTGGCGTGAGTTACTCGCGACGCACCAACTCAGCCGACACCGTGGGCAGCACAACCAACGCAAGTAAGCGCAATGGCGGGACAAATCATCAGCCTTCTCAAAATCTCACCATCGAAGAGCAGCGCATCATTCGGAATGCACGATTGCAGAACGCGCGACGCGGTGGGTTCGTTCGCATTTTCCCCACAGCCGACTCGATGCAGCGCTACGGTGCCTTCTTGGACACCGCAACAGGAATTCCCCTGTCGACTCCTGTGACGCAGGGACAAGTGTCTTACTCCATGATCCTGCCGCACAACTACAATCAGATGCTGTTCTGCCATTTGTATGGTAGATATTCCAAAGATCATGGCGCTCAAGAGGGCAACTCCTGTGAGGAGCGCATGAACCAGTACGAGCGTGCCTTGGAGACAACCCTGCCCATATCGTTCGGCAAGAAGAAAGTCGAGCAGAAGTGCGTGGAGGAGGGCAAGCGGTTGCGCAAGCAGATCGTCAAGATGATTGACAACGGATCCGAGTTGACTCAATTGCAAGCGAGGCAGACATTCGCCCTGTACCTGGAGGCAATATTGCGCCGTTTAACGCAAGAACCTCGCGACTACCATGAGAAGTTGATTCTTAAGTTTCTGAATCGTGTGGGCGGTTCGATAAAGGCACCTGTTTTCTTTCGGAATCCTCAGAACATTCGAATCATCAGCAAGGCTCGTTCGGCAATGGTGGCAAAACTCCTGGGTGATTTCCTCGAACAATACACACGTGATACGGAGGCGTATGTGGACTCTTTTGACCACTACGGTATGATCCCGACGAATCTGTTCAATGAGTTTTTGGGTCACGCAAACGAGGGGGATCTGGAAGCTATTTTGGCGCTGCACACAAACCTGACCGGAACAATGCCTTACTTGTATAATCGGTGCGGATTGTCCGTTCCACCCACTCCGCCAATACCTTCAGGTTTGCACGGTTTCCTAAAGGCTTTGCCGGCCATGGTTATTAGCGGATCCGGAGCGAGAGATTTTAATAACTTTATTAAAATGAATGATAAAGAAGGGTCTAAAAACGAAGTAACTGCCGCAGGGAATCGAAAATCTACAATGAAAAGATGAAAACTTTAGTCCGTAGATAATTTATTTAATGTATTGAATTAGGTAAAAAGCAAGCATCCGTGTTGGTTTTAAACTTATTTTCCGCACACAGACGAAATTTTTTCTTTTAAGATATATCTAAACATGTGATAAAATTTAAACTCTCTCTAGCACAAGTAAAAATTATAATATTACTGCTACATACTATATTTGCATTTACTCGGTACTCGCTTTATACATTTCGTGATACATTATGAACGTCTCGATAATTTAAAAGTTTACAATACCCATTTATAATATAATTTGCATGCTGGATTTTTTATGCAAATTATTTTTATGAAAATTATATTTTAATAAAGCATTTTCTAAGCATCCCATATACAAACACATTTGTGGTTCCCATGAGAGTATTCATTATTATTATTAATGTAAATTAAATTTTCTAATTTATTAGAAGAAGTTTCGATCACAAAGTACCAATACAACCATTGGAAGCAATAAATGAAAAATTAATAACTGTCTCACACAGCCAATATAATAAAGCTGCGCCTAGAATTTGTTAACATTTTAAAAGTATTCGATAACGTTTTAAATAAATACTGATTATACACATATTATTGTAAGAGCCTAAACACCATCACAACTATTTATATTTCGATGTCTCTTAGTTCTCAAAAATTAGGTAATCAATTTGCATTTATATTTATCTTAAATTATTTTATGGGAATACTGCTTTTTTACTATTTAAAACATTATTATTCCTATTCGGCTTTTAGCATAATTTTCTATATTTTTCCCTATACATACCATAGAAAATTAATTAAGTCCAAAGCTTAGTTCAACGAATTGAAGTGTTCAAATTTCGAAATTGAAATTCCGTATGTGAACAATTTTCTAGTCAATAGAGTTTTGAAAGCATTTCAAGTGTGGATTTGCTTTGCATGAAAAGGCTTTGAATGCATTTGTATCCTACATTTTTGTGATGTTTAGCTTAAAGTAGTTTAAGTGCCGCGTGCGCGGTAATTTAAGCTTTAAAAATACTTTCCAAATATTTAAAGAATTTGTACGAAAGCGTAGTAAAGGATTTCTGATTAAACAGCGAATTTTATAGTATACTTGTAAATTGAATGAAAGTTTCCTTTCGAACACACCCAGTTGATAAAATGAGAGTATTTAAAGAAAACTTGAAATGAGATAGTTTAATGAAACTATTTTGAATACTGCACAGGTTTTAACAAATTTATTCCTACTTCAAATCTATTAAATTAGCACAATCATGACAATTTTACAATAACGAACTATACACATATATTTATAAGAAAACCGATAATTAAATTTATTTGCATTTGCGACATTTCTCGATTAAATATGATAACAATAATTAAAACTAATAATCGCTTTTAATGGCGCTGAAATTCAGAGTGTACTTATGGCAAAGAGCAATTATGTATGTATGAAACTTTTAATTGAATTCTAATAAATCATCGCTTTTCGATTGAACAAATTGATTGACCATTTATTTCAAGGGGTTCTTGTGAGAGCTAACAGTGGGGATACCAAGGAACTGTTATTAGTTTCGGCAAATAATATTCTCTATATGTGTTACGAATTTTCCGCCAGGGAATTTAAAGGATTTGGAAACCTAATTCGAAAGCTGAGCAAAAGCTGCAAAGGCGGGCTGCCAGAGCTTTGGCTTGCTAGGGAGTTTTCCTACTATTCTAAGGAACGGTGATGAGTGTTGTATGGACCATGAAAGCTTTCCACCCACGGAGCTTTTGTGGAGAGGTGCCTTTTGCTATCCAGCTGCTGGGGCTGGAATGGCCCATAGCGCTCGTGCCACCTTTGGCTGGATGCATGGTGAATTCTTGGGGTCGCTTTTGGTTTTTTCGCCTGGAACTTGGTCTTTTGCACGATGTCAAAATCGAGCAAATGTCAGTACAAAGCGAGGCATTGACGAACATAGACCAGGTTGTAGCACAACCACGGGTGGCTGCCTGGAGTGTTGACCCAAAGTTATTTGTTGTTAAATATTAAACAGTTGATCCGGTGTGTTCTCGTGTGGAAATTTGGAAAAGTGCGCCCGTTTGAGGAAATCTCGGTTCTACGGCCTCTTGCGGATTGTGAATGTTGAACTTTCTTTCGTGTTTTCCTTGCTGTTCGTCCAATGTTACATAAACCACTCGAGCCGACAATCCAATGGAGCATCGTCTTGTGTTCGCAATAAACTAAGAACCTGCACCTGCGAATCCCTCTGGCTTCCTGGCATACCGCGGAGTGGAGCCTGGTGTCCGCACAGTGCTGCACCTAAAAGTGTTTTCCAGGTGGATGATGAAGCCGAGTGACTTGTCGTAGAAACCTTGCCCGTGTTCCTGACCGCCATCCAGACAGTTGGCGTTGCATAATCCCCCGGGAGTCACCGACACCGACATCACTTTGGCAGCTCGTCGTCGTCGTCGTCTTCGGTGGTCAGAGAAGTCAACCTGGAGTCCACGGCGCGCAGCACGTTCGGCGGCAGCAGCGGCAGCGGTGGCGGCTTCAATGTCAGTGGCGGCTCAGGGTCGACTGCGGCGGCAGGTGGGGCGACCAACGGACGCGGCGGCGGCGGAATGGGAATCGTCACAATGGCCAATCCGTCCGGCGGTAGCCACAGTGCGCTGCTGCAAAAGCAGATGTCGTTCAAGACGTCCGTCGGCGCCAACCAGTCGAAGGCCGACGAAATAGAGGTCCTCGAGAGCGGCAACATGGACGGGACCCAAACCCGGTACCACAAGGTAGGCAGTCAGTCAGTCATTCCTCTTCTTCTACCCAAAAGTCTAGCAACATGTCCAAACAAACAATTACCACGCCGACATTATCGACAGCATCTGTCGATGGTCGCTTGCCATTTGCCATTGTCCGGGCTGACCTCTGGGATCGTTGACCACGACACCTTCGTAGCGATGTTTCTTCGCTGTCCATTCGCAAGGGCGACAGCCACTGTCGTGTCCGAGTTGTTTGGTTAACACGACCGCGATGGGTAAATAATCAAGCGATTGGCTCATTGGGGCAGGCGTTATCGAATGATTATTGGGATTGCGCCTCTGACTACTGACGGCGACCTCTCAAAGCCCGCTCGGACCCCAGGGAATTCAGAAACGTCGCTTCCGGTGTCCACTATTTCCGATACGTGCCAATGACTACGACAACGACAACAACTGGGCCGCGGCATGTCCTGTGCCAACACGACCACGTGGCTGTCCTCGGCTTCGCGTGCGAAACATTGTGTCGTGTTCGCTCCATCGAACCCCGCATGGATGAGCAGAGTAATGCGAATTGGAATCGGGGCCATTGGAAGATCAACCCTTCGCCGTCTCCCTCGCCCTCGCTGACGTAAACATGCACAGATGAGCAAACGCACGCCTTTTAATTGAACTATTTTTAGTCCCATTGCCCAATAAACTAGTTCTTTCTGCTCCACTGGGAGTTTGGCCGAGGCTGATCAATGGGGTGAAATATTAAGAGAGCCTCTCACTACCGCACTCATACCATCAAAGACACAATTTCCACTGCCTAATAAAAAACACTGAGTGTGTTTGAAGAATGCGCGTTGGATGAATGGATGAATAACTCGCTGATTGGGAGGTTGTTGTTCCATGAGAGCGAGTCTATTTGGCTTGTTTTGATTTGGGCCACGTCTGCCCATGACGCACATGTACATGTTGGCCGATTTATTTAACGGTCCTTGAGCCGTGACCCTCCGACTCCTCCAACTACTGCACAACATATGGGCGGCTGCGACACACGGCGGCCTTAATTTGGGTTTCGTGTTTCATATTAATATTGGATCCTTACACTTGTTTGCCGTGTATAAATGGACTTGCGATTGCCGGAGTCAACACGCGTAACCCGAGTCCTGATTATCCTGCGTACGTTGTGCGCTTGTTTAGAGAATTATGGTAATGCAATCCTTTAAGCATATTCATGGCAAGAAGTTCACGTGGAACATGCGTTGGGTGGTGGCTTCGCCCCTGAATACTAATTGGCAGCGAGGGCTGGCGGGAAGCCTGTGGATGCCCTGGCCTTACCTTATCGCACTGGGTGTGAATTCTCCCCCATTTTCTGCGCACTCTTAACACTCGAGCTCATCACATCTCATGAATTTGGTTTCGTTTTCCTTCCCAGAATACTGCCATTGGATGGATTTGCTGCGCCCCCTGCATTTGGCTCCGGACCTCGGCCACTGTTCACAAGATCGCCATCACGACGGCCACCCTGCTGGTCACGTCGCTGCTGGTGGCCTCGCCGATCCTGTTCCTGATCAGCACCGCGCCCTCCCAGCTGCCCCGCGACTGCTACTCGGAGGACGAGGACTGCATGCCCACGGCCGCCCCGCCGCCCGAGTGCTCGGACCCCGTGTGCAAGGTGGCCGCCTCCAGCATTCAGGCCAAACTCAACTGGAACCTGGACCCGTGCAAGGACTTCAAGGACTTCAGTTGCTCCGCCGGCAAGCAGGGCCGCAGCGTGACCAGCCTGCGGGCGGTGCGCAGTGCCCAGGAGGCCGTCGACATCCAGATGCAACGTGAGCCAATGACTCTTTGTGGGAACTTGGAATGCTCCCGGACTAACGACTACTCATTGCAGAACTTCTCCAACACAACACGACCTCGGGACCCTTCCGGAAGCTGGGTCGCCTGTACGGCAGCTGCCTGCGCCAGACGTCGAACTCGTCCACCATTCGCCTGGTGCTGGATCAACTGGGCGGGTACCTGCCCATCGGCGCTCTCGGCCCCTCCACGATCGCCCCGCTGATCTCGAAGATCTACGAGATCGGTCCGACGCCGCTGATCGACATCTACTATGACCTCAGCTACGGCCGCCGCCCACACGTCCTGCTCATCATCGGCGGCCCCAGCACTTCGGCGCCCATCCTCGAGGTCTGTCGCGAAGTCGAAGTCTAAGCTATTGAAGCAATTCAAGAAATCTTCTCTAAATGCCATTGTAGAAAAAGATACGATGGATGGGCCCCAAGGCGCCCCCCTACCGAGTCAAGCAGGGCGTGCCGAAGTTGCTGAACGACGTGCTCGACAGCTTCCTGCCCAGTGGACTGACCTACGACCAGAAGCTCTCGGAGAAGGAGGCCATCTCGACCTTCATCGAACAACTGAACAAAGTTCGTTTCCACAATGGGTCCAATAGTCGAAATGCAAATATTCAAATTGTTCCAATTTTCCGCAGATTCGAGTGGAGTATTCGAGGCGCGGGTTCTGGGACAGCTCGGTCCTGTACAACATCTCGTCCCTCCAGGAAATGTACCCGATCGTAAGAGCGAAGTCCGTTTCTACCTTCCAACTATTGTGCTAAAGGCATTTGTTTGCAGCTGAACTGGACGGCGCTGATACCGAGCAACTGGAGCGGACCCATCGTCGTGCGTAGCTCGGAGTACTTCAAGGCCGTCGAGGAGCTGCTGAGCAAGTACCCGACGAGGGTGGCCCACAACTCGATCCTGCTGCTGTTCGCTCTGGGCATCCTGCCGCACGACAACCCCGACCCCGCGGTCTGCACCCGGGCCACCATGTGGGCCCTGCCCGAGATCACCTCGGCCCTCTTCGTGGCCCAGCATTCGTCCGACGACTTGCAGGACGTGATCAGACGGGTGAGGAGGGTCCACCAGAGCCACCTCTCTGTAAATGTTAATGTTTCTTTTGTACCCCAGACGGACATCATTTTCAAGTCGCTCAAAGCCCACCTGAAACGAGCTCCGTCCCTGAAGGGCGCGGCCCTGGTGAAGCTCTCCGCGCTGAAGATCCAGACACAGCCCTGGGAGGGCTTCACGAACTTCACGGCCATCATCAAGCAGCTCGAGTCGATCGAAATCACCTCGGACAACTGGTTCGAGAACGTCCTGAAGATATACAAGAGGAACAAAGTCATCCCCAACAACATCGCGCTGAACGGAGACTCCCATGATGCGTAAGTGGTTGGCCATTGTTTGCCAATGTGACGACAGCATCATCGTCATTCTCTACTCTTTCCAGGTGGGCCTATCCCATTGTTGCCAAAATATTCTACGACACCCTGAGTCATTCCATTGGTAAGTGCGAGATCCTCACGGTCGCGACCCTGTTGACCCATTTGATAACCAATTTGATCGATTGTTGCAGTGGTTCCGTTGTCGGTCATCCTGGTGCCCTACTTCGATGCCCATCTTCCGCCGTACCTGCAGTACGCCTCCGTGGGCGTGGCCATCGCCAAGGAGATCCTGCGCTCCATCACGAAGACCTTCGAGGAGAAGGCGATGCGATGCGTCCCGCAGTCGGTCAACATATTTTCCAACTACAGCCGCATGGACATCCTGATCCACTCGGGCGGCATGCAGATCTCCTACCACTCCATGCTGTCGCTGACCGGGCCCATCAAGGGCATGGCCCGCCTGCCGGGGCTCAACCTGACGCCGACGCAGATCTTCTTCTTGGTGTCCGCACAGGAGTTGTGCGTGGAGTCCGTCTACCTCGGCATCGACACCGAGGCTGCCGAGTTCGGACACATGTAGGTTCCTTCCTTCAGTCGCAGTCGACTCCACTCGAATTCCTTACCGACTATTGATTGAATCTCTCTTTTTAGCCTGGGCTGGCTCATGGCGCAAGGAGGCAGCGCCACCGAGGTCTTCAAGTGCCCACCGGGATCAATGATAAATGCTCAAAAGACATGCAACGTGCTTTAAACGCGTCAATCGTCGGTTGACTCCTAATTAGATAACTATAAAGATACCTATAATAGACTACTAACAATGTTACGAAACCTTCCAGTTGAATTCTGTTGCGGAAATACACCATAGCTCAGAGATAATACTTTATACAGAACATCCCTCGCTCAAGGAGATCCCTTGAATACCCAACGAAACAAAAATGACTCCAATGCAATGCCAGAAGTTCATTTTGTCACGGAGTCAGTCACCCAGTCACTCACTCACTCAGTCAGTCTGTCAATCAAGCATCGAGTTCATCTTATAGGTTAGCATCTTTTCGAGAGTTTAGTAGACCCTTGTATATTCATGACATTAACACACGAAACAAATTGAAGACGACCAATAAACGTAGGTATTGTAAGTAAAATGTATTTTCATAGCACTTATGGTACTCTCTTAAGGATGAGGAGGAGGAGCACGATAGGATAGGAAATGACTAATGACTAATGTTTTCGAAAAAGTCTGCGAAAAGCAGTTGGATTTGAGTTAGGAGGAATAGAAAAGCCTTTCACTAAATATTATACCCTTTACATTGTAGTGCCCGATGATCCTTACACCTTTACAGAATACCATACAATTTTAGAAGATACCTATAGTGTTAGTAACGAATCTTTTAATGGCAACTGCTGCCGCATTGGAACGAAAACGGCGACATTGAAGATATACTCTATCTATTGATAGGACCTTGCTTACCCCAAATTGGTCAATTAATTCGTACCGTTTCGGAGAGTTTTAACATAATTATTGTGATAATAAGCGAGCAGGAGGCTCTGGATCCAATACTAACTTTTACTTGTTTTACTCCCTAGCGAAGTCTCAATCTCTTTGAAACCATGTACACTCGTACAATCCATATTTTGTTTAGCTTTTGATTTGATCAATTTTCTGTGATATTTATAGATATTGAAGAGTACTTAAGAAATTATGGGTTCTAATTTAAAATAAGAGAATACCGCACATCGTTATTTCGGTTGATCTATCGTACTAATTGAGTTAGGTGTGATGTTTGTTCTGAACGCCCTCGATCCCAAGTCAGTCCCCAGGAGTTGGTAGATCTTTGTCTCTAAGTGGCGCGTTAAGAAATTGATAATTATGCTAAGTAGAGAGATATATATGTTTTCTTGAATTCATCTCGTTTAGGTAAATATTCATACCAATATGTATCATGCATTCGGTCGATTGTAATTTGAGAATAATAAATTGTTGAATTGATTTTGTTACATTGATTAACGATTAAGTTGTAGCGATTAACTGTTGGACATTTATACGATATATTTTAAGTGTCGTTTGAATTTCGAAACTGAAACCAATAAAGTCACCACATCCTTTTAGAAGAGCTCGGAGTGTGTTTTCTGTACCCATGTAGTATTAATTATCACGGAAAAAAATGGGGTTTGCACATTTTACTTATTAACGATTTCGTTATTTTTGGCATTTTGTTTTTTGAACTCATGAAACGTTTGGCTGTGGGAAGAGGAGTCGTCGCATTGAGTTTCACGAAATTCCCAACATGTCAACAACTTCAGATTTTTTTATTTTGTATCGTAATTGTTGCTTAATTTAAAGTGATGACATTCGGCGTCATTTATGGTGTTCTCGTGATCAGTGTGTTCGTCATCGATACCCGGGGCCCCCACAATGCCGTGCGCATCTCGAAGCAGACGCCGGTGTTGTCCACCAACATCCCGTCCGAGTCGTCGCCAGTGGTCAGCGCCGTGCTGCTCGAGTGCCCCAAGGAGGCCCGCCACAGGCCCAACGTCGAGCCATCGAAGGACCACCCGCCCCGCTGCGAGCAGCAGCTGATGGTCAACATTCGCGTGAATCCCAGCTTCCACATCGAGAAGGTCGAGAAGTTCCTGATCCTCGACGAGGTCTACGATCCGCGGAAGCACTCGAAGGCGAAAATCATGTCGCCCTACCTGATCGAGATCAGCCGCGGCGAGCCCATCATGATGTACCCGCTGGAGTTCACCAAGGTAAGGCTGGAGTTCGCCAACGTAGAACCGGATTCCAACAAGTGCTCAACCTGCTGCTGCTTCCTGTCGCTCCCCTTCCAGTCCGTCAAGTGCAACGCCCCGCCTCCGCAGAAGCCAAGCGCTAACAGCGATACCACCGAAAACAGCAACGTCAGCACCACCACGGCCAACCCGAATGCGAAGCCGAATTGCGGAGCTCCGCCAGCTGCGCCGCCGCCCTCGGCGAAATGCGAGGCCAAGACCGAGCCGAAGCCCGAACCGAAGACCGTGGGGAAGACGTGCGAGTACTCGAATCCGAATGAGCAGAAGTCCGAACCCAGTCCCGAGCAAGAGTCGCTGAAGAGAGGTACAAATTGGGTTCTTTGGGTGCTCCATAAGTTCATTTGGAGGCCACGGGCTTATGGGCGAATTTAGAGCCATCTTAGTAGTCATGATTTCGATTTAATTGTTAGAACTCTAGGGAACACTGTTAGCTTAGTTCGTACTGCGATTAATCTTCTACTACCCGTTTCAGTGATTGACAAAATCGCGGACGCCTTTGCGTCGGCCACCAAGCCGGGTCAGGAAAATGAGGGGAACCCGCCGCCGCCGTCGTCGTCGTCGAAGCACAACCCGCTCATGAACATCCGTAACAACTTCCACACCCTGCAGGAGGTGCCCTTTGCGAACCAGGGTCCAGGGCAGTCGGCGCACGCGGTCAGGATGGTCTACGACGACTACGATTCAGAGTATGACGACCACATGGCGGGGGCAACGAGGGGCCAGCGACGTCGCTCCGAAGGCAACGGCAAACGACGGGCCGACGGCCACAGGTCGGTGGCCAGTCGAAAGGCTAGCAGGACCCTCGAGGCCAGGCCGCGGCTTGGACACTACTCCAAGGACACGCGGGTTGCCCGCAACAAGGCCAAGCACAGGACGAGGGATTGTGAGAGCCAATCGATGGCGAACGTCGGCATCGCCGGCGAACTGGTGGAGAAACTCGAAAACCATTCGAATCTGGCGCAGGTGGGGCTGGTTCGGGCTTCGTCCGCGATCCAGGGGCCGCCCGTCAGCGGCGACGCCCTGGACGACGACGACACGCTCCGTTCGCGTAAGGCCGACGCTCCAGTGGCGCACAGGCGTCGAGCCGAAATGGAGCCGCGGAACCGAATGCTGAGTCTGAGCCGGGCCCCCGTGCCGGGCGCCGATCGGGGCTACGACACGGTCGACTACGCCCTGGTGCCTATGCATAGGGGCGAGTTTGGTCAGGAGCAGCTGGCGACTGATGCCGATGTCGAGGCTGAGGAAGAACCGGGGGAGGAGCAGCTCGTGGAGTACCGGGACGAGGTGCCTGACAGCTTCGTGGTGCGTCCAGCCAGCCCTCGAACGATGAACAAGCACGGGACGAAACGACACAAGGGCCACCTGAAGGCGCCACGGATGCCGCGGACTCGGGTCTCGGTGGCGGACCTGGTGCCGGAGCTGAACAGGTTCGACGAGGAGGAGGAGGACGAGTACGACGAGGATCTGAACAACATGATGGCCCGGGAGAACGACGAGAAGCTGCAAATCGTAAGTCGTTCGGCCGCCCAAGTCAGGCAGCCCGAGTCAACAAATGTGAGCCACACCCTGTTCACCCATTGCAGTTGCGCGAGAGCTACCAGGACCCTGTGTCGATCGCGGAGGCCGCCGCCGAGGAAGAAGAGGAATCAGTGGACGATGCCGAGGACGAGGACGTCAGCACCAACTACCGGACAGCGACGTTTGGACAACACAATCCCCAGGTGCGGGACGACGCCGAGCGGCTGCAGCTGCAGATGGACTTCAGCCCCGTGGACGATGGGGCGGAGGAGCCCGAGGAAGACGAGGACGCAGGCTACCGGCAACGGATGCCCCTCAGAGACCCTCGATACCACTACAACAACTACAACTACAACTACGACAATGACCGGAGACGCCGGGTGGAGGTGACTCCGATGGCCTCCGTCGGTTTTCTATTGATCTGACCCACTGTTGGTTCTCGCCAGCCCTTCACGATAATGGAGATGGACCGGAAGTTCGAGAAGCCGCCCGTCGAGGAGAAGAAGCCGCTGGGGATGCCGCACATGCAGAAGCCGAACGGAGCAGCGTCGCCGGGGATCTCGAGGACGCCGGTAGGCCTGGACGGAGACGAGGCCAGCCTGACCGCCATCGACTGGTCTCAGTACGATTACGAGGACGAGCTCAAGCAGAACCGCCTGTTGGCCGACAGCAACAACATCAACAGCCACAGCAACAGCAATTTCAACAATAACTTGAGCAACAGCAGATATTTCAAAAGCAATAATAATATTAATAGCAATGTAAAAAGTCCTATCAGCAACTTCACTAGCAATCTAAAGAGTTCGTATATAAGTAACAAGAAAAATAACAACTACAATAACAACAAGTTGTACATGCAACTAAAGCGAATCCACATCGGCCGAACCAATCTGAATGGACTCCGGTAAAGATTTGGCATTGGTCGAATTGGTAACTTTAATGTCTCGTCCTTTCGCCCTTAGTAACGACAAACTGCTGCCCTTCCGCAAGCCCAAGCCCGGAGCTGCGGCCAGCGACCCGTTCAAGGGCTTGTATGGGGACGCCGTGAACGACATCTACGAGCCGGGCCGCGGGACGTACCCGGCCGCGAAGGCTTCGAGTGGGCCCCAGAAGAACACCTTCTTCGACCAGAAGTTCGAGCCGGACCAGGCAAATCCACTGCAATCTCCCGAATCGGTCAGTAGTAAACAGAAGTCCCTCTACGACCCCGATCGCAATGACAATGACAACGGCATGGCGGAGCCCGGCCCCATGGGAGTATTCGAAACTGGGAATGGAGCCTCGAACAAGGGGACCTACAGTGCCGACGGCGGCTACAACGCCGACCAGAACAAGGGGCTCGCATACAACAGCGCGGGTCAGAACAAGGGGCTCTACAGCGACAACGCCGACAATGAGCTCAGCTACAACTTCAACCACGTTGTGTACGGCAGCATGAATCCCGACCTGAACAGAGACTTCTCGAACCCTGGCCTGAGTGGGAGCTACGAGAACTTCAAGGGTGGCTCCAACTTCAACTCCAACATCGACATCAACAAGGTCTACAATACGCCGTATTCGAGTTACTCGGACTTCGACCGCAACTACCCGATCAAGTCGAGCCTGCACCCGAAGCAGTTGTTCGAAAAAACCGACATGAGCCTCGGATTCCCGTCACTGTGGGATGCAAGTCCCTCGAAGCCGATCGTGGAGCAGCTCGACCTGATCAACCCGAGCCTGTTCACGGAGTCGCCCGAGAAGATCAATTCGAACCCATCGCCCACGAAGTTTTACTGTGAGTACTTTTCGCATTTTTGGCACAATGACACGGGACTGCAGGACGAAGAGACCAAGGACTGGGGAGGATCCAAGGACTTGGACTCCCGGCAGACTGGGTGTGGGGTTCGCTACGTTCGTCCGTCTGGCCGTCGACGAATTGCGAAACTTGTGCAGACCTCGACCGGGCTCGGGACGAAGCTCCGAGAACTTAATAAGGCTAAACAATAATTCAAACACTTTCGATACCCCATTCAGACCAACCGGCAGTCCTGCAATTGCCCCGGAGCTCGGCACTGCATCTCATAAACCGGGAACCGCCCCAGTTCCTTCCCAAACAACCTCCGTTCTCGCGAATTATCGATGACCCGTACCTGAGTATCAACGATAAACTGAGGGTTATTGACATTGTTGACCCACGACACGGACGCAAAGAGGACTTCCGGAGCCAGCTGTCGAGCGAAATCGAGGACTCTTTCATAATCGAACCATCTCCGATTCCCGTTCCATATGTTCCACCAGTGCCGTCGACAACGCATGTGCGCCGAGCTCCGGACAGCTCCAAGATGAAGCGCAGCTTCGTCTTCTACGACGACCTGGCGATGCGCGACACCCTGCTGGACAACGACTACAACTTCGACGACACCGAGCAGCGGCCGCAGTCGCTGTCGCTGTTGCAGCCGGAGTCGCAGTCGCAGCCCGGTGTGCCGCGGCACGTGGAGGAGGACGTGACGCCGTGCGAGTCCTGCGGCGGCAAGGGCAAGAAGCCGCACGGCAAGACCGACACCGCCGTCCACACCCCGGAGAGCGCGGCCTGTCGCTGCCGCAACCAGCGGCGATCGTCCTGCGACTGCGAGGCGCCGAAGAGGGCGCGCTCGGTGTCCGATTCTTGGTATGTTGGGACAACGGTTGCATCCCATTTTGTAAGATCCAATTGCTTCATATCTAACTAGGTACTCAGTATTCAACATGAGTGCGCCCTTGCCGTTCCTAACGACGAAGCTGCGAATCTTTCGCAAGCGCCATCACACCTGGTGGAAAATTGCACCATCGATAACGTGAGTCGGCCGACACAAACACACACATCATCCCCACTACCACTACCACCATCAACCTTGCAGCCTGAACAGCTTGTCCGGAATCTTTGCCAACGCGAATCTCTCGATTTTGTTCTCGTCCCATGTCGACATATTCCAACTTGAGAAGTCGCTTCGTCTCCAGAACCATCAGCTCTTGATACCCAAAGACGACAAGCCCCTCGTGCAGAGCCCGAGCCAGAATCAGACTCAGAGTCAGCGTCAGCGTCAGGAGCAGATGCAAAGTGGTCAGAGCAACTCGAAGAGCAAGACACAAGGGACGCGGGAGGCCAGCCGGGCCACTGTCGACACCAGGATGCCCGATCTGAGCTCCTTGAACCTGAATCCCAGTCACATTCTGGCCATTGACAGCTCCGAATTAGGCCAGGACTCGAGAATGGCCAAAGTCAGACACATCGTCGCTCCCAATCACGGGGCTGGTGAAGGCGAGGCAGATGGAGAGGGAGACGGAGAGGGAGGACGCTCCGCTCGTCTGGCGGACGGCGAATCCAATGCGCCAGACGCCTTCCCCACAGAGCTGGACGTGACAGCTGGCTTGAACGAGCACGCCGACTACGGCCGGAGCGTGGGAGGCGTCGACAAGGGCGCCGGCGCCGGCTCCGGCCCCATCCACACCATCGGCGACCTGGGCTACTTCCCGGCCACGATGAACCTGCTCGAGCGCTGCCCCAACGACAAGAACCGCCTGTGCCTAAATATGCTGGAGGACCGCGTGCCAGGTGGGTCGAGTCGCAGATCGAAGTTGAATGTCGATAATCGTTCGAGCTTCATCCGCCCTCTCTCGTTGTGCGCTCCAGCGTACTCCATCAAGGTGAAGATGCCCTTCAGGGAGAACGCCCTGATCCACCGGAACGCCTTGAAGGTGAAAATCGCCCGCATCATCACCGACGCCACCACCAGGGATGTACTCCAGGTGTCGGTGGACGTCATCAACGAGGGCCACGTGGCCCAGGAGTTCTCGATCTGCGTCTGCAACTGCCCCATGTCGTGTGCGTCGGCGGCCAAGACCACCGTCGACAAGATCCTCCTGCCCCACGTCGGCGAGACGGTCACCTTCCTGCTTCCGCTGCTGCTGGAGTCCGGCCAGAAGCACAAGAAGTTCAACTGCGATGGTTCGATGCCCCACCCCCATTCACTCCACACTCGCCGTCACCTCCATCTTTGTTCCAGTTATTGTGAAAGCCGTCACGTCGAATGAACCGCCGCCCGAGACGACGACGCCGAAGGTGCTGGTCCGATCCTCACCGCCCCCCGCCCGTCCGGCGCCCCCGAAGAAGAAGATCGCCGCCATCCGGCCGCTGACGGTGGAGCCGGACAGTCGCTGCTTCTGCATCTGGGAGTGCGGCTGCCACTGCGTGCCCAAGCTGGAGACCTACGTAGACTTCCACGTCTGCCACAAGCTGCCGCTGGCGGCCGAGAAGAAGGCGGGCCTCCTGCTCGGCTGCGAGCCGAACGAGTACGGCGACGAGTCCTGCGACGGCTCCGGCGACGACGACGACGACGACGACGGGGGAGCCGGCGAGGAGGACGGGAGCGGGACGGCGCGAGGCGGCTTCTGCGCCTTCCTGCACTACGCGCTGATATTGGTGTGCTTCATGCTGTTCCTGGGTACGTCCCACTCGGTCATCCACAGATGACTGAGTTGACGGTGTCGTCTCTTGCAGGCTTGATCAAGGCTTTTCTGGGGCTGTGTGTGAAGAAGGTGGGCCGTTGTGGCTACGGCTACGTGCAGCCGGGCCGGTGCTACGAGGCCGCCAGCACGTAAGACTCGCAGTCGATCCTGGTCGATGAGGTCACGACGTTTACGAACGAGACTCTCTTTTCTACTCCCGCAGATGCCGGCGGTTTTCGGTGAACACGGTCTTCTTCATCATCTTCCCGTTCCTGTTCTGGTGCAAGTGCTTCACGCCGTCGGAGGAGGACCTGCTGGTGGCCAGCACCGAGTGGCAGTGCTCGCTGGTGCAGAACTCGCGCCGCAGCACCGACGACGACGACGACGACGACGAGCCCGGATACAAGGGGAGCAGGTCGACCCAGTTCGACGACGACGAGGAGGAAATCATCCTGTCCCAGGTATGGTCGCGCACCCCTGCTCACTTCGAACCCGAAGTCACGTCCCGCGTCTCCCCTCCGCCTCAGCACATCGACCGGCAAGAGAAGCGAGGCTCCCAAGTGAGATGTTGCGGCAAATCGAAGGCTCGACTCGGCGGAGGTCAAGACGTCATCGGCCTGGACACGCATCTGACGGACTGGAGTCTCGCGTTCCACGAGGGCGTCTTCGACGAGGACGACGACGCCGACGAGGAGGCGAACACGAAGTACGTCCTGCAGGCTTTGGTGGAGAGCAGGGAGTCCCTGAAGAAACTGGTACGACTAGCATTTTCTGTTATTTCTCCTGGGTTCTGGGAAGACGCTCCAACGAGGGCGGCCAGCTCGAACGACCTTGACCCACCGGCCCGGGTGCAGCCAACGGAGGGAGGAGAGAGAGAGAGTCTTGTTCGGATTAGCTTTGTCGGTGGATTCTGCGAAATTGCACCAGCCCAGATCCAGATTCAGCCCCAGATCCCTTGATCTGCGACGCGCGTAATAATTAATTTCGAAAGCAACAGTCCTCCAAGAATCCCCGCCATTGTCCGATGTCCATTGTCGTTAAACAAGAGGGCCCCGGGCTGGAGCTCTAAATAAACAATGCTCACTGTTCAAGGATTTCGCAGAGAAATGTGTCCTGTTCCGGTGGTGGAGGAGGAGAGCTGAGGGGAGCAGCGAATAAGGAGGAATGCATCTAGAGAATTGCTCTCCGAGCGCAAACTTAAATTTAATTGAAATGGGATTTTCTCCGCTCTCATCCTCCCTCCTCCTCTCCTCTCCTCTCCTCTCCTCTCCTCACCTCACCTCTCCTCTTTAATGTATTAGAGCATTGTCTTGTTTCGGTTAACGTCCTCTCTGACTCTCTGTGCCTGGGTTATGAGGAAAGTGGCAATCGACGAAGTGAGGACCGTGAACTCGGGGCCCATTCAGCGGAGCAGATCAAGCACAAAGTATTGGAAAAGTAAATTGTATTAAATCCGACTTCCAGCTGAGGAACCACTCCAGTCAGAAGCTGAACCTGGTGCCCGGGGCGGAGGACCCGAAGGCCAAGGAGGCCGAGGACCTGGTGCGCAGCCTCAAGGCCGCCCAGATCGTCTACCGCACCTTCGACCGGCCCGTGGGCAACGTGCGGCACGTCCCGCCCGGTAGGCGGTACAGCGTCCAGGGGTACTTCCTGCCCTCTCTGGGGGCCGAGTACGAGTTCGTCAACTACAACCCGATGGCCCAGCACCGCGGCTTCACCGAAAACGTACTGCTGAGATTCCTCACCTTATCGCAGGCTTTAGTTAATGATTTCTCTTTGGCTGCTTCAGGGCACGGCCACCGAGGCCCTGCGTCCGCCCGTGATGCTCTGCCCCAATGAGTTCTCCCGCGTCTATGCGAACAAGACGGCCGTCCTCGAGGCCGGCGATCTGTCCGTCGGCCTGCCGCCCGACGCGCCCTGCATCAACATCTCGACCATGGCGGTGGTGGCCGCGTCCGTGGCGCGGCTGGCCTCGGAGCCGAGCGGCCGCGGACCCTCCTCGCGGCGCTCGCGCACCCGCGCAGGCCCCTCCAACACCTCCGTCGATATCTCGAAATCGACCTTCCCGCCGAAGGAGGCCCACGCAGACGACGAGCAGGACGAGGAGGCGATGACGATAACCGAGGTGAAGGCGGCGTTGGAGGAGGAGGAGGAGGAGCCGCCCACCACGTCGCAGGCGTTCCACCATTTCTCCATCTCCGAGGAGGACCAGCTGGACGACGAGTCCAACGACCTGCTCGACGACATCAGTCTGGACGTCAGTACGTTTCGCTTCGACAGAGGCGAGGAGTGAGCCGCAGGTGGCGCTGGATTCGTGGCTCTAGCATGGGCCTCGAAGGGAGTCGACCCTCAGGAGGACGGCGTTCTTTACAAGGCTAAGCAAGTTATTCGTTCCTATTTATTTCATAATGTTGTATTATATTCCCAATTTATTTTGTACCCCTTCTCTTAGACTCTTGATAAGACCTATTTATCTATAAACACAAATACACACTGAAATATGTCCACAAATATTCCGCTAACCTCGAGTTCATGGAGGTTTTTTGGAACGACAGCAGGCACCGACTCGTGTTGGGCAAATGCCGACGATTCCATTTGATCTTTCGTCATGCGTGCGACTGGAAACAAACACACAGTCCACAGTCCCGTTGCCACTTCCTCAGGTCTGGGCCTGGGTCTCGGCTCGGGTCTGGGTCTGGGTCTGGGCTGGCGCTGGTCGCCCTCTCCATGCGCCGATGTTACATCACAGCCACGGTCTCTCGCCGAAAGAAACGGTGGCGAGAGCTTTTTATTGCCACCTCCCGCCATAATGAGATGTTTACGCTTTGCTGACTTGTTTTTCAGTTTGCCATTTCTTCAATTTTATTAACTTCGGCGTGTTTGTTCGCCCGTTTAAATGACTGTCTCTCTGTGGGTTTGTTTGTCAGTCCGTCTGTCTGTCTGTCTGTCCGTCTGTCTGTCTGTCTACAGCACTCTACTGCGGCGAGATCCCACTGCTTACAACCAATAATCCATTCAAATCGCGCCGCGAGGCCGACTCTGGAGACTCGCCCCACATGCGTCTGCGATTCGATTCAGAGGCTTAAAGTCGAATCATGGGTATTCGAGCCATTTGCTCGTGTAATGCTGTATAAATCGATTCCCGTAGAACTCGATATACGAATGGACCGTTTAATCCGAATTTATTATCAGCCTCCGTAGGTCGGAATGAGGGGACAGAGATTTACGTAACCACTCAGCACGACAGGACTCAACAGGGGACGACGACTAATTGAGAAACCGGCGTAGAAAACGAAACTCAAACCCATCGATCCCCGCCTAAAATAGCCGACATTAAAAAGGCCATTGGTAGGGTGTTCGCATCAGACGCGATGACCGACTTCGGGCTCTTAAATTCTTTCCACTTACATTTGATCGGGCAGCCGGCCGCGTCAGCTGCGCGCGTTGATTGATGGCCATTGAATGTCGACGAGCTTATCGGCGCTCGGATATCCACCCGATATATAACCATATAACCACAGCCATGAGTGATTCGGTCAAGACGACGACAATTCGCTCGGAGCTCTCTAAACGCGATCTCCGCACGAGCGAAAGTTCGAAATGCAAATCTCGCGATTGGAAGGTATTAGAAAAAGGCGTGGACCGACTGGCAGAGGAAAGTGGCGCGATTCGGCTAAGTCGGCTGAGTGGACGACGTAAGCTCGTTAGGTGGCGGACTGAAGCCTTGGCCGAGTCGCCTCAGGACCTCATGCTCTTGACATTGAACGGTCCCGGCCGCAAAGGTTCCGGAACGCCGAGCCCGAGTCGATGGGGCGCCCGGCAACCAGACATTGCTGCCAGTCATTTCGCGAAGGTGTTGCGTAAACTCCGAGCAGGATGCAGTCGAGTCGGCGGCTCGTCGGAGGGTCGGGGAGCGGGAAGCGGGGTCTTCGCTGGTGACTGGAGTGTGTTCGCCGACTTGTATCGCGCTCGCCCGCCTGCGCCCCTCCTTGACGGCGGTTCTTCCGGCTGCTCGCCCGCCAAACCCACGTCCCGAACGCGCACAGAATCACTTTCACCCGAGCGAATATCTTCGAAATAAACGAAAATAAACGCCGCGAATTCGGCGGCCCAGAGGAGGCAGTGAATGAGCGAATGAATGAATGACATGATCCAATGGTGGAGCAGGGCGGGAAGGGAAGGAAGAGAAGGAAAGGAAAGGAAGGCAATGGGAATGGGAATGGAGTGGAGCAGAGGGAGAAAACAAACCAGACGCAAAAGAGAGTCGCAGCGGGGCAGGAAAGCAAGAGTATTTGAGAGTTTTGGGAGACGAACAACACAGAAATCCAAGTCGCCCATTTGAATATTCAATAAGGTGTTACCTCATGCCTCGGCTCCCTGTGCACCCCTCGCCGCCGCCCAGGCCTGCCGCCGAATACAAAACGTACTTAATTTGATGGCCGGTCGCTCGTATCTCTCCCAATCTCGAGGCACAGGCGTTCGCATCGCGAATTCGGCGTCTCGGCCGCCGTCATCGTCATCGGCATCGACGTTGACGCGACGTCGTCGTCGTTCAGCCCGGACCGGGCGGAAGAAAGTGAGCAATTATGATGACAAACGATTTTCAATAAATTCAAAACAAATGTGAGATAACTTCTCGCCCCCAGGAGCCCAGCCCGAGTCTGAGCCCGAGCCCCATGCCAATTAGGCGGCCGACTGGCTCCGATTGAGCTGGCTCTGATTGGGCTGTTTCTCGCAGAGAGGTCCGCCGCATTTGGCCGCGGTTAGATAATAGTCGGGGTAGTTCGTGGCTCGGTTCTGCCGCCGACCCGGAACGGGGGCCGGCAGCCGGGTTAAGGGACACCGTGGGTCGGTATTTCGGGGTCTACGCAGCCGGATGCCGGCTATTTCGAGAGGTTATCTAATGCATTTGCATATCGCATGAATAACTCGACCGATTTAATCTGGCCGCGGTCTTGCGGACGTGCTCGGACTCGTGGGGCACTCGCGAAAATTCACCGAGTGGCCAGCGACGGAGGTTCCCACTTGCATACGACGGGCGTCCGGAACAAAGCGTTTTAATTGGGCCTCGTGTGCACGGGTGGAGACGTTGGAGCTTACGTAGTCGCATCGACAGCTCTTTATGCACCCCAAATCTGTCCAAGAGACCCACATTTCGGTTACCTGCGTTTTCCCACGCTCGCTGGAGCCCCTTCCAGGTGCCTTCGTCCGGCCAAAGTGTGATGTCTTGCCATTAATATTAATAGCGGAATTAACCACTAATTCACATTCACTCAATCACAGCCACATTTGATGCGATGACATGGAAATAGCATTGGCATATGTTGTTATAATTTGGCCAATGGTTATTTGGACAGTGGATCCAATGCACGCCCGAATTCGAATTCGCAGACATGTTAATTATTTCAATATTATTTTATAGCATCATAAATCCGCCAACAGCAGGAATGGCCAGTCTTGTGGAGATACATCAAATCAAGACCCGACCCAATCACCTCCGATGTGAAAACAAAAACGCGACTTTTACAAATCATTATTGTCTCAAACAATATTATTACCTTTGCATTGATTTATGTGTGAAAACCCAGCCGGCTCGGCTCCGACCCCGACTCCGACCAGACGCGCCCCGACTTCTGGCTTCTGGGGTCTTCTTCAGCTTGACCTGCACTAACGAGCCGAGCGATTAGGCAACGATCTCTCCACCGGTGGCGGGATCTTGGGCTGAAGTGGACTTCGCGGCTGTCCGACTGACGACCGGCGACCCTAAATGAATTCGACCCCCTGTCCCCATCGTCGGCGCTCTGCGGCTGTGACGCAAGAGCGGAAACGACCTGAGCCATCCATCCGACGACGAGGGCCCAGGCGAGGGCTTAGCCACAGAAAGAGGAGTCGTCCACTTTCGGAAGATTCCAAAGCGCCGCCGGAGTCTCGGCGCAGTCGCGAGCGCGGGCGAGATCTGGGCATGCGCGCACGCACAGCCGCCACTCGCTCGTTTCCGATGCTCCACAAGTGTTTTTCTCTCCTCGCGCTGTTTGTTGGCCTTTTTCTGCTCCATTGTGCCTTTGTGGCTTTCTGTTTTTGTTTTGGTTTTCGTTTTGGTCTCGGTTTGGGTTGGTTTTTGTTTTGCTATTTCCCTTCTTTCGGCGCCGGAGCTGTCCGACGTCACCGATGATGATGGCGATGGCGACGGAGACGACGACAACGGCAGGGACTGCGTGTCAATCGGCCCGACTTTCTCGGTATAAATAGTTTGGCGAGATGTGGCGAGACGGTCATTCGGTTACATTCATTCGGCGCTCGCACTCGCACTCGTCCTCACTTCCGCTCCAGCTCCACTTGTCATCAATCACCACCACCACCACCATCACCATCACCAACATCACTCGCACCGCGCCCCGATCCGCGATGAAGCTTCTTGTGCTGCTCAGCGTGGCCTGCGCCACGGCCCTCGCGGCGCCCGAAGGATACGGCGGAGGACACAAGGAGCCGGCGCCCGTCGTCGAGCACGGCAACCTCAACGGCTTCCAGCCGATCGGGTTCCCCTGCACGCACGCCTCCCACCACGCCGGCGACTCGGTCGGCGCCGCCGCCGCCCTCATCCAGTCGCAGTCGACCGGCCGCATCCTGAACCACCCGCACCACCAGCACCACCATGAGGAGCACCACAGCCTGGAGGCGGCCGCCAGCGGCATCCACTCGCAGTCGCAGGCGGTGACCGTCAACAGCCACATCGTGGTGGGCGACAGCGGCTCGGCGGCCTCCTCGGTCTCCGGCGCCTCCCAGGAGTTCCACGCCGGCCAGGGCTACGTCCAGGGTCAGCAGCAGCAGCAGCTGCCGGCCGTGCAGTCGACTGCGCCCCAGTTCAACCCCCTGCCCCAGCTGCCGCCGCAACTGCCCGCCCAGCCGTTCAACCCCGCCCACCTGGTGCCCGGCAAGGTCGTGCCCTCGCAGGTGCTCGGCGGCCAGACCCAGGGCTACGTCTACAGCCAGGCCGCCTCCCAGGGCGCCCAGCATGTCCACCACCACTACACCCTCCCCGTCTCCGGCCCCGGCGCCATCGTCAACGGCGTCGGCAAGGTACCGCCCCCTCCTGTCCACTTCGCGCCCGGCAACAAGTTCTCCGGCCCTCCGGCGACCAGCTACGGCGCCCCCGTGCGCGGCCCCAGCCCGGTCTTCGGTGGTCCCGCGCCCTACCGCCCCGCCGGACCCATCGCGCCCGGCCCCGTCGGCAACGTCGGCGCGCCCCGGCCCGTCCAACACTTCGGCGGCTCGGCCGGCTTCCAGCAGGGATCGAGCGCCGGCTCCTACGCCGGGTCCTTCGGCCACAGCACGCACGGCGCGCAGTTCGTCCAGACCCAGGGCGCCCAGTTCGCGGGCGGCGCCTCCGGGCACTTCGGCGCTACGGGCGCCGGAGCCTCCCAGTTCGGCTCCTCCCACAGCGGCAGCTTCGGCTCGGCCTCCACCAACTTCGGCTCCTCGTCTGCCTCCCATGCCGGCTCCTTCAGCTCGGGCCTGTTCAGCGGCGCCTCCTCGGCCAGCGGGATCCTGAGCGGCCAACTCGGCCACGTGATCCGCGAGACGTTCGCCAACGCGCCCCTGGACCCCGCCGTCGAGAAGCACATCTACGTGCACGTGCCGCCCGAGGACCTCGAGGAGAACGCCGGCAAGCACGCGGCGGCCACGGTCCTGCCGCAGGCGCCGCCCAAGAAGCACTACAAGATCATCTTCATCAAGGCGCCGACGGTGGCCCAACCGAACTACGCCCAGCTGGCGGCGGCGGCGGCGCCCCAGACCGAGGAGAAGACCCTCGTGTACGTGCTGGT
Organism: Coelopa pilipes; assembly: GCA_947389925.1. Classification (NCBI taxonomy): domain Eukaryota; kingdom Metazoa; phylum Arthropoda; class Insecta; order Diptera; family Coelopidae; genus Coelopa; species Coelopa pilipes. The sequence continues at coordinate 40,427,975 of OX376697.1, read as the reverse complement.
GAAGAAGCCCGACGAGCCCTCGCTCGAGGAGATCCAGCAGATCCAGCAGGCCGCCGTCAAGCCCAGCAAGCCCGAGGTCTACTTCATCAAGTACAAGACGCGCAAAGAGGGCGACCAGCAGCAGCACCATCAACAGCAGTTCCAGCAGCATCAACAGCAGTTCCAAGCCGGGGGCGACCAGTTCGGGGCTCTCAACCAGTTCTCGAACGTGGGCGGCTACTCGAGTGGCGGCGCGGCCAACGTCGACGCCGGCATCGACCTGCGGCTGGGCAGCGGCAGCGGCAGTGAAAGTAGCTCCGTGGTGAGCACTTCAGCCTCCTACAGCAGCTCGGCGACGGCGTCGGCGTCGTCGGCGTCCGCGTCGTCGACGCTCCTCGAACACGGCGGGTCCGAGGGGCCCAAGCACGAGCTCTACGGCGTGCCGCTGGAGTGATCGACCGGGACGCGGACAAAGAGAGGCAGGCGACTAATTTCCCATTGTTGTGATTGGCGGCATTGTGCGCCAGACCCGGCCGCGGGCCGCCAACAGTCCACAGTTATTACGCGATTCGTGTCATCTCCCAACAAAGCCATCGTCGATCCACCGTCCACAGTCAACCGTCCAGCGTCTGCCGGCGATTCGTGCCAACAACACGCGACGAAATCATCTAATTTATTTGTTATTTGCGAGCATTCACCGCGCATTGTCACCCAAGTATTTATTTACACATCAACACACACACACACACACATACACCTACTCACACCACAAAGAAACCTACTCTAAGCCATTGTAGTTGTAATTGTATTTTTATACTTGTCGAAAATGAACAAAAAGAAAAACAAAAAAAAAGAAACAACCAATAAACAACCCAAATATTGAGAAACTATCATGGCATTCTTCTCCTTCTTCTCATCCACCTCCTCCAACCACCTCGTCCACTCCTTCTGCTTCTCCTCCGTGCAGTGATTGATGGGAACTTGGAATCGCCGCCTCCAGGGGTTTCGGCCCCAGGAGCCCTGCCGTGCTTTGCGATGCCTCCCTCTGGCCACCATTACGGCCAGAGAAATGCATCCAAATCCGAATGCAGCCGGCCCGACTGCCTTTGACGACTGGCGCGTGGCCGAGTCGACGATGGTCGCTCGAGGTGCGACGACCTCCTGGACGCAGCGCCCCTTGAGTGCAAAAATATTGAGTTTCTGCAGAAGCAGTGCCCAGGGATCTGCCCGGGACACGCAGTAACGTGGGCGAGACTGAGTCGGAGGCTGAGGCTGGGGCGGCGGCCTCGTGTGCACGCAAGGAGCAGCTCGTCAAGTGCGGTCGGCCGTCGGGGGGTCGGTTGGGGGGTGGTGGAACAGTAAAGCTCAGGCCACGAGCTTCGCACACAGTCGACATGGACCGCAGGCATGCCATGAACGGCAGCTCGCCAATTTGTTGCGATTCGATGAGGAACCATCGGCTACTGCAAGACGCAAGCCCGACCCACCCCCGCCGGCGGATGCCACAGGACGCCGATGGCAGGTGACTGGAATTATTTCCGAACTTTATTTCCTGCCGTTTCGTGCTGCAACCTCCAACGGACCCTTGCTCGTGGTCGTCCTAGGAGTGAGGCAAAGTGAGGCTGAGGTGTGTAAAGTTTGGGAATTTATTCCCCGGTAGGTTGACACGTGCTCCCAATGGGCAGGGAGTTTTCGTTTGCTTCGTTTGGCCGGTCCCGAGCTCGGTCACTGGCCCACGGGGTCTGCTGCACGCAGTGCTCGGCAGTGTTCGGGAAACTCGCATTTAACTACCTGGAAGTAAGAGAGCCAGGAGCCTTCTCCTGTTGTGCAACACGATATCAACGTGGTTTCGGTAATTGCTCAGATCATAAACATATCGATTAGGGATCGCGTTAATGGCGTCTTACTGAAATCACTCAAACTCTTCAACAGCATTGCACTGAACCCGTTGTAGTATCACGTTGGAATATCAAATCGGCTCTTTATGCAAATTCGTAAAATCTGTGCAAACAGATCACCAGTGGCTCCTCGCAACTACTGTTGAGCGCTCGATCGACCGATCCATCGACCGCTCGATGGGCTCCGTGCGTGGCGGGGGCGCTCGAAGGCGCCGGTGTGGAGCAAGTGAAACGAAGTTAAGTGAAATCCGATGCACGGAGCCATGACCGAGGCCCGCATACGCTGCGACGGAAAGAAAAGCCATCATTGTTTGGCCAAAGTCGATTGCGTCAAGAGCGGGCGGCGCGAACCGTTTGGCGCGCCGTTTGGAGGTCGCCGCCACCATCGCCGTCGCCGTCGCCGTGGCCGTCGCGTGCCGGACGTTGCCCACACCGGACCGAGCCACGCCGCGGCACAAACGGAGTCATTATGTGTGGCTCCATTGATGACTTCTGTGTTTATCACCGAAAACGGCAACGGCAGCAGCAACAACAACAACAACCGCAACGAACTATCGAAAGCCCCATCTTACAAACAACAACAACAACATGACCAATAACAACAGAAACCAAATCGATCCAAATTAGAGGCTAACGAAACCAGCTTCGCGATTTTCAAGGTCGCCGTCGCGTCGTCTCGCGCCCATGGGCTCGTCGTGAACCCTCGCCGCGGACCCTCGACGTCCGGACTTTCGAGGTGTTTTCCAAGGGAACGCGTGACGATGCGGTGCGGGCGAGCAGGCGGCCGACGGAGGCGAGAGGGCGGAGGGAGCCGAGAATGCGGGCTTCGGAATGCGCTTTCCGTCGGCGCCGCTGCACCTGGTCGGCTGCCCGGGTCGATGAATTATTCAGCAGCTCCAGCCAGCTTCAGCAGCCCCGCGCCGCGCTGGACCAGCCGCGGTTGCCCACCGCGGATGGGCGCCGATGGCGCGAATTGCCCAAGATCGGGCCGTTCATTGTCAAACGGTGGAGAAGAAGATTTCGTCGTCGTCGTCGTGGTCGCGTGAAACCGACTCCCATTGTGCGCATCGAGGCGCTGGCTGTGGTCATCGATGGACGCAATCAGTCGCCGCGTGAAGCTTTGTAGCGCAGCACCGCGCGCTCTCCGGCTGGCAGTTGGAGGGCGAGGAGGGGGCTGCGTCGATGGCTCCATCTCCGACTCCGACTCCGACTCTGCCTCTGGTCCGACGACTGCGGCTGGTATAAAAACCAAAGGCCAGCTGCGTGCGCGGTCAGTTCGTCGGTCTGTCTGTGATCGAGAATCCGTCAACCGTCAGCCGTCAGTCGTCAACGCCGTCATCGATCGCGAACCACTTTCGACACTCACGCACACACACTCACACACTCTCACGCATCCCTCATGCGACCGATGGCGACCACGTGCGGGACCAGCTTCCAGATGCGAGGGTTTCTCCTGACCTGCCTCGCGGCCCTGGCGGCAGGACGACAGCAGGCGAACCAGGCCAGCAGCGGTGCCTACGACTACGGCGTCCAGCAGGCGGCGCCCGTCCCGAACCTCGAGGATACGAGTTCGTCGCCGACGGCCGGGCTCCTGTCGGGCCTCCTGCAGTCGCAGGACCTCAGCGCGGCCCAATTCGTGCAGCACCCGCAGGGCGCCCAGAGCTACTACTTGCCGCCCACGCTGCAGCAGCAGCAACCACTGGCCCAGGTCCAACAGCCTCAAGTGGCCCCATTGCAGCAACAACAAGTGGCTCAACTGCAACAGCCACAGACGCAGTTGCAGTTGCAGTTGCAGCAACAACAGTTCGCGGCCCCGGCTGCGGTCGAGCCCATCCAGCTGCAGATCCCCATCCCCAACGACGCCGTCCAGGAGAAGAAGATCGTCCTGCGCCTGCCGCCCCAGCAGTACCCGGTGCAGCAGCCGCCGTTCCCGTACCGGGTCCCGCCCCGCAAGCACTACAAGATCATCCTGGTGCGCGCCCCGACCCCGGCGCCGACGCCGCCGCCCCAGCCGGCCGCGCCCGAGGTCGAGGAGCAGACGCTGATCTACGTGCTGGTGAAGAAGCCCGACGAGCCCAGCGCCGAGCAGCAGCAGCAGCAGCTCCAGCAGATCCAGCAGGCCCAGCAGGAGGCCGTCAAGTTCAACAAGCCCGAGGTCTACTTCATCCAGTACAAGGCCAGGAAGGAGGACGCGCCGAACCAGCCGCCGCCGGAGCAGCAGCAGCAGCAGCAACAGTTGGCGGCCTCTGCGGACGGCGGCAGCGGTTACTCGTACGACGGCTCCGCGAGGGCGGGGCGTCGGCTGAGCAACGAGCCCAAGGACGACGAAATGATGATGGAGTGAGGGAGAGATTTTGATTTCTCGGACGTCCCTTCACCACACGAGCTTATGGACTTAGTTGTTGTTGTTGTTGATTATTTTTAAGTGTTATTTGTGAAATAAATTATCTCAAAAGCCAGCGAGTGTCTCAACCCGGTGGTCCCAGGGATTACCCCGAGCAGGTTGCGTAACCAGTGGACGCTGCCCCGCCATCGCCATCGCCATCGCCATCGCCATCGACATCTGCATCTCCACGGGGATATCGGGTCATTTACATACACATGTGCGACCCGTCGTTGACCCATGCGACCGACGCAAGCCGACATCACCGCCGAAATTTCCAAATTAGCAGCTATTTCGAGCGCGGACTCCAGATTCAGATTCCGATCCAACCAGCAGTCGTCGGCTCAGCTCCAGCGCCATCTGCAGCTCCAGCCAGCGTCGCGAATGGAAGTCAAAACAATGCTTGACTCCGGGACATTAACATAATTTGTTTGCCCAGTTATCATCGCGTGCCCGCCGCTGTCACTCCGGCCCTCAACGTCTCTGTTGTTTTCGTATTCATAGCTCATCGTTGTTGTTGTTGTTGTTGTTGTTGTTGTCTCTGTTGCTACCTCCAACCCATCCCATCCATCCCATCCCATCCCATCCCATACCGTGCCATTCAGCCGAGAGATGAAAGACACAACTTTTACTTTTTATTGTTCGCCCGACCACGACCACGACTACGTCGACGATGACGATGACGACGACAAAACATTCTCTGCCTCGACTTCGAGTTCGGTTTCGGTTTCGGCTTCGGCGTGGACTGGAGGTGGGAGGGAAAGAAAGACGAACCGACTCTTGTCGAGCCATTTGTTGTGCCGTCCCTGCTCCGTGGGCTGGCCCGAAGTGCTTTCGTTTGGGACGTGAGCGGTGGAGTGGGCGTGGCACTCGCCACTCACCTGGCTCCGACTGGGCGGAAAGGTGTTCCTGCAGTTGCGGCGACCCCTGCCCGGCCTGCCTGCGGCCCACGGCCACGGAGACGTAGACGGCGGAGGCTCGCCGACAAATTGGGAGCCTCCCCTCCGTCTGACCATCTGTTGTCGGTGTCGACCACTCGCGACACCCTCCTCCCGTCCCTCCTGACCCCATGAGGGCGGTTCGAGTGCGGGTGGCGTCGACGGTGCGAGTGACGACTTCTCAATGCCGCCGAGCCGCTCGAGAGTCCGTCCGTACCGCACGCGGAAGTGAAGCTGGAAGAAGACAATGGGCAGCCGTCTTTTTGTGTGCAATATGCAAAACACAACATTTATGGAAAATCAAAAAAGCTGTCCACAAGCGGATTCGCCGTGTTTCGACATGTCGATCGAGTTTCGGTTTTTATTTCGTCTTCTGTCGAATAAACCGAAGGCCTCGGCCGACGCGTCGCCGATGGCGATGACTGTGAACTGCGACGAGCTGGGTTTTGCCGTGGCCTTTGTTCCAATTCCGCTCGGCGTGACTCATCGCCCGAGCTGCTCGAGATCGAGCTCGAGCTCGAGCGCTGGGGAGTCGGTCCGTCCACAGGTGGTCATCGCCCGGGAGTCCATCAATTGCAGTGTCTCGGTTGATAAATGGTTGGAAATTTCACCGAATTGGTAGTAAGTGAAAATTGGCCGAAGCGGTGGAGAATGGTTCGTATGCGAAACAAGTTAATTGTTCGAGTTTCTCACACTCGTAGCAAGCAAAGATTTCCTGCCTCTCTGCGTGACGAATCATCGTTGAAAGGCCCCGAAAACCCGCAACAATTGTGGGAAGACTAATTTAGCAGATGATGCCTGAAAGTATGCAACTATTTGGTACCTTGCAGAGCCATGCTAAGTGAGGACAAGAACCACACCTGTCTGCCGTTCCAAATGAACGGCTCCAATCTAGAAAAGTATCACAGAAACCTTAAATCGCTCTAGCACCTAAACTAGAAGAGATAGAGGGCCAAAATTTGAACGGGTCTAATGCTGAAAAGTCCGAATTTTTCGACTGTAATGAAAATTGATTTTTGATGATTACTACATTTGCAACCGGCAAGAAATGAGGCTCTAGAACGATATTGGAGGAATGATCCTCTCTCATTTACATAGGCCCAAACCTACTTCTATAGCCTGCTGCCGTCGGGGACTTCGGTGCGAGAACCGGTTACTTGGGTCGCCAGGTCGCTCTGCAAAGGGTCTGGCCAATTACGTCCCGCTCGTTCGTCGAGGTTTCTGCCACCGCGACGCGGCGGAGGGCGGATCCCTTCAGTTATCATTTCGGTCGTCCGTTGCGTCACCACGACATTTTCAGTCGTCTTCTTCTGCGTCTTCGTCTCCGGCTTCTTCGACTCCGGGCTTCGGTTCTGTGCTCTTGTCGCGGATCAGATCGGATCGGCTCAGCCCAGCCCAGCTGGGGTCGCCGCGGCTCGGCTTAGCTCGAACTATTTTTACCCTGGGCTGCGCGAAGACCGCGTGCCTGGATGGACCACGGGCGGCGGGCGACGGGGGCTCGAAGTCGGCGTGGAGTCTGTCTGGGTCGGCCTCCGGCGTGTCGCTGTCGCCGTCGCCGTCGCCGTCGCCGTCGCCGCCGAACCAGTCGCTCCGGTTCGCGGCGGCTGCGTCCAACGGAAGTCCATTCCGTCCAGATATCGCGATTCCAGTTAAACAGACGCGGCCGCGATAGCGCGACACTCGTCCGTCCCGCCGCCTCGAGTGGGCCGCGCGGACTCCGGCTGCAGCGGGGACCCTCTGAGGGTTCGTGGCGGAAGGAGGTGGGGTCGGTGGAACCTCTCACCGTCGGGTGCCTGCGCCAAGAATCGCGCGCTTCCGTGTTTCCCGAAACTTTCGACGCGATTCGCACAATCGGCCCAGTCCGCCTGGCCATTGGAAGGCGACCATTCGAATGGAGGACGGGTTTCGGGTTCGACAATGGCAGGGAGTCGGACCAGCAGAGCGAGAAATGGAAGGACGGACAGGCGGACGGACGGCCGAAGGAGACAATTGAGTAGTCGAAACTTCGGCAATGAGATGGAGTCATCTCGGGCCTCGGGACCAGCTGCGGCTCCGTGGGAAACGGTAGCAGTGGGCTTTTGTCACGCTGCAGCAGCGAGAGAGCGGGGGAGGGGAGAGGGTGAGCAGAGCGGAAGAGAGGGAGAGAGAGAGAGAGAGAGAGGGAGGGAGGAGGTGCAGATGGGTCCCAATTTGAATTTTGAGTTTTCTCAAGTTTCGAACTCAATGGGTCGATGGGTCCAACGTCGGTGGATTAGACCAAGAACAACAACAACAGCACCACCAACAACAACTTCGCCGCACTGAGGCGCGACGAACGCATCAGAACGCAAATATTTTCATGGAAAACTGACAAAAACTTGAATTGACACAGAAAACGCTGCAAAAACTTGATTTCACTTCCACAGCAACAACAACCACCATAACAACAACCACAACAACAGCAGCAACAACGACAACGTCAACAAAAATAATCAACATAAGAAAACTAAAAACCATTGTAATAACACCAACAACAAGAACAAAAACAATGCACGATGAGCAACAACAGCAGCGGCAGCGGCAGCGGCAGCGGCAGCAGCATCAGAAACAGTAACAAGAATAACAACAAAGTGAAAATAACACAAACAACAACAACAGCGAAGTTCGCATGAACGGCCAGCAACGGCCGGAGCCACAAATGTTTCTTGTATCTGCAGCCTGCACGCCACGCTGCCGGCCCACTCGGAGAGCGGCTCCAGCGCGCGCCCCACCGGCGATCGCGGCTCCAGAGAGGCGGAGCGTGCGAGTGTGTGTGTGAGAGCGAGCGCGGTCGAGCGATGGGCTCCCGCGGCCGACCGGTTCGGCGCGTCGCGCTCGACGTGGGGCGCTTCAGTCGATCGTGCAACGCGAGCGCGCGAGGTTCGTCCGTTGACCGAGTCCGCACCGAATCCGTCGAGTCCGTGTTTCTGTGGCTTCCACTGCGCCGAGCCGCCGCCGCCAACGTCTCCAGCAGAGAGAGAGTGAGTGTGCAAAGGCGCGAGGGAGCGACGGAGAGAGAGAGAGAGCGGGAGTCGGTTCGCTGCTCTCGCGCTCCGTCGTGTGTTTATCGCTCGGCTGGAGTTCAAGATCGTTCGCGCCGCGAGGATTGTTCTCGCTGATCTGCGCTGCTCTGCCCAGCTTCAGCTCCAACTCGACGTCAACTCGACTTCAGCTTCGGCTCCAGCCAGCTCGCCTCAGCTCAGCATCGCATCGCATCCGACCGACCGACTCGATCCGATTCGCGCTGCTCTGCTCTGCTCTGCTCATCGCCGCTGCATCCGTCGCCAACTCTAGGTACCCTCGGCCGTTCGCTCGCTCGCCCGATCGGTCCCTTCCGCCGAACGAGCGACCGACAGACCGACCGACCGACCGACCGACCGCCCGGCGTCTCGTCCGTCCCTCCGACGGACCGCCGGCTTTGTTTATATTTAAACTTCGCCTCGCCGAGACAAGTCAAGAGCCGGCCAGAGCCAGAGCCGACGAAGACGAAGAGGCCGAGGCCGATGCCGATGCGAGAGTCGTGAGCAGTCGTTGTTGTTTATGTTGTTCTCGATGCTCGCCGCTCGCTGCTCGTTTCTTGTTTTGGTTTTCGTTTTTGTTTCTTTCTCTCGTGTTGTTGTCGGAATGTTATTGCTGCTGCTGTTGGTGTTGTTGTTAGTGTTATTGTTGCTAGTGTTATCGTGGTCGCAGTCATTGCCGCTGTTGTTTTTGTTATCGTGTTTTCGGTCTTGCTGGTGTTGTTGGCGCTGCTCCGTTCTCTGTTTGCTTTCCCTGCGATGCGACGACGACGGTCTCGGGCTGCCTGGCTGTGTGTGGTGGGGTTGTGTGACTGAGTGTGTGTGTGTTTGTGAGTGAGCGGTGTCTGTCGGTGCACGCCGAGCCCCGACGCCGTCTAAGTCGCGGGCGCGTCGACGCGACCCGCTGGATGGGCTGCCATTAGAAAGCGTTTATCTGCGGACCACGCCGCGGAGCGAGCAGGCGGAGGCCGAGAGAGAATGCCGGAGAATCGAACTGAATGGAATGGAATGGAGTTGAAGTGGAGTGAGGATGGAGTTGAGGAGTGCAGAGGAGTCTAGTGAAATGAAGTGAAGTGAAGTAAAGTGAAGTGATGTGAAGGAGGGAGAACAGCGTCGTCGAGGTCCGAATTTCGGTTTTCGAAACGAACCCAATCGAGCACGAATGTTTTCGAATCAATCTCGAGTGCACGCCTTACGGAACGAAGCAAACGAAACGAAACGAGACGAGACGAAGCGATCGATTCGTGAGTGCCGGCGAGGCGGACGGCGGGGGGTGCGCCGAGCTGCCTCCGCATGGCGGCGGCCCTCGGCCGAGGCGATCGGGCAGGCGGGCGGTCGTTCGTGAGGCTCTGGGTGTGGGTGGCGAGTGGACACACGTTCACACACACACACAGGCACATGAGGGCCCGTGGCTGCGCCCAACGTGCCCGAGCAGAGCCTCCGACGACCAGGCCGAAATTCCAACGGGCCCGCGACGCCTCGACCGAGTGATTGGCGCATCCGCCGCCCACCGGGCAGCGACGCCAGCAGCGGCCGCGTCCGCGACTGCGACGGCGCTGCCCAGCCGAACGTGCGTGGCTTCGGGTCTGTGTTCGTGTTCGTGCGATTGCGTGTGTGTGTGTCGAAGTCGTCATCGTCGTCGTCGCCGTCTTCGCCGCCGTCGTCTCTGTCGTCGATAACTCAATCGCATAATGTTCGACTGCGATTGCATTTAATTCATTATTTCGCTTTCGTCGTCTCCATCCGTTCGTCCGTCGCGGCTGTGGCTGCCGCTCGAGAGCGGGAGAGAGGGAGAGAGTGAGATGGGGGAGAAGGAGACGGCATGCGAGTCGGTGGAAGTGCATCGAAAGAGTCGTCGTCGTCGTCGCCGTCGTCGTAGTCGCTGTCGTCACAGTCGCTTCCTGTGATTTGCGTCGAAATTATAACAATTATCGTGTGATCGTTGTGTGAATTCGCCCTTCCTTCCAGTTGCACCAGCGCGGAAACTGCACACATACACAGACGAATACAAATACAAACACTCGCACAGGAATAAACCTGCCAGCGCTTCGTCCGCTGCCACTCAATTCGATTTGGAACGAAACGAAACGAGACGGATTTTCGCGGATTTTCCTCCGGTTTCGCCGACGGCGAAGCTACGAAAATACGCGACAAAGTGCGCCGACGGGAGTGGAGTGAAGAGTGCAGAGAGAGGAGTGGAAAGTGCGGAGTGAAGTGAAGTGACTTCGTCCCGGGCGGATACGAGTTGACTGATCGCTGCGCTTCGAATCACGTTCATGCTCATGTGAGTAGCGTGGCCGCCATTTGCAAAGCCCAAACTTCCCAACAGGAAATTCGCCCCTGCACCCTCCCACCTGTCCCGCCGCATGGCATCGGCAAATCCAACTGACGCCCCACCCGCACCCCCCAAAACACGTGCCGCTGCCTCGGGCTCTCGCCCCGCAGAGGATCCCTTGACGTCCGCCCAACCGCCCGCCGCCCCCTCCCTGCCCAGGGCCTCGCGCCAGCTCTCGATGTGCTGCCATGTGAAGTAAATAAATCACCTGGTTCATGTGGTGGTAACTCAATATCCACGCTCGTACCGCGAGCGCTCGCCGGCCGCCCACCACCGGCCGCGCTGCCTTTTGTGGTTTCGCTCGACGACTCCGGCTCCGGCTCTGGCTCGGGCTCTGGCTTTTATTGTCAATCGAAGGTATTCCGAACTCTTTCGAACCCATTCTACGCGATTCCACTAAGTCGACAACGACGACGACAACGACGACCATGACGACGACGACTCTCGACTGATCGTGCGCATCGGATCGTGGTCTGTGTGGGTCGGCAGCGGGCTCTCGACGACGCCCAGGCACCAGTCCGGGCCGTCGTTCTCGGGAAGGGAGTCGAACGAGTCTCGTCCCCGATCGCTGCCGACGACGACTGGCGAGTTTCGGTCCAGCTCCGGAGTCAATTAAAATGCACTTAGGCGCAGACGGGCAGAGGACGCTGGGGCTCTCGAGCAATTTAGACGCGGCATGGTGCGAATTCCGAAGGGCCGACGGCGAATTCAGCGCCACATGTTGTGGCTGGGACTGGGCTTCGGAACGAGTTCCAGTCGTGGACAGTCGAGCCAGGCAGGGGGGATGGGGAAGACTTTCGAGTCCAGTTCCGGCGGCCTCCCAAAAGCCGCCGCAATGGGCACAGGAATTCGGGCCACCTGCCGAGGGCCCGGCGCTTTACAGTTACGCAACCCAGAGGCGACCGGGAGTCGCGAGTAGCGACGCCTTCGCTTACGCATGACTCTCACGAACTCCCATTGTAACGAATTAGGACCGGGCCGGAAATCAATCAATTCCTCCAGTCGTCCGCACCGGCACTGGCTCTATTTTGATAGAATTCGAAAATTGAATTCTCCCCTCCTCCTCCGACGGGGCGGGGCGGGGGCGACCGCGAGGTTGGTGTAAACAAATTTTACGGCCAACACAACGGCCGTTTGTTGGGCAATTACCAGCCGGCAAGTGTCTGTTGATCAGGCGTCGAATTGAGGAAACGGCCGGTTGAAGAGTTTTGGCCATATTCGGCCGGGTCCCACCCTCCGGCGCCCCGGGCTGGCCGTGTGCGGTCTCTCATTCGGCCGGAGAGACCTCATTACGCCAGGCGGTTCCGGCTCCGGCTCCGCTCCGTTCCGTGCCGACTCGACCCAATCCATCGCGATCCCTCGCCTTCCGCCCGTCCGTCCGCATCCGGGCCCCGGGCTCTCGGCTCTCGGGGAGAACCGCCGAAATTCCTCCGGGATGAATTGCTCCGGCTGCCACGCCCAGCCCAGTCTTACATCACCAGCAGTCGGTGATGCCGAGGCGTCGAGGAGCGGGTCGCGCGGCTCTCAAGGCCCACCGGCCCCCGACTGGGATCGAGGCGTCGCGCCGTCGACATCCAATTGCTCAGCGACGACGACTGCCGGCGACGGCGGCGCGGGGGGATGCGTTTGGGATGAGGCAATAGCCAGAAACAGCGCGAGCAGCGCCTCGTAATTAGAAAATCGAAAACCACAACTCACTGCGAATCGTGAGGAGCTCCGTTGGTCCGTTGATGGTGGGGCCGTCGGGAGACGGTGAGGGGTTGGGGCTGCTGCGATCGAACGCCTGGCGAGCGGTGAAAGTCGGCGAAGTCGGGCGGTCGGGCCGTCGAGAGGCTCGAAATGGAATGGGAGTGAGAACTAATGGGGAAAACTAAGACCAATCGCGAGCGGGGCCACATGAATCACGCCGAAACATCGCCGTCGTCATAATCGTCATCGTCATCATCATCATCATCATCATTATCATCATCGTCGGGTGGATCAGGTGGAGTCGGTCGGATCGTGTCGAATTGACTGACGGTCGTGGGGAGCGCGGCCCGGCGGCCAGACAGAGACGGCGCTAATGCAATTAGCTCGGCTCAGCGCTCGGTGCAAACAATGGCCACAACAACAACAACAACAACAACAACAACAACAATAATAAAAACAATTACGAAAGCGAAAACATCAACAACAACCTCGACAACAACAGCGAGAAAAGCAACAGTAGCGAAAACGCAGTCTTTTTATGATTCACTTTTAGTGGATTTATTATCAACACAACTTTCATGAGTCTCCTCCACGCTCCACGAAACGGGCGACGCGACGGCGACGGCGACGCGACGGCGAAAACAAACCTCTCGTGAATCAGTCAGTCCCAGTCTCCGGACTCTATTTTCGGTGAACTATTTGAGGTGAACTGATTTAGAAAACTCGTCCATCCGCCCATTCACGGATCCTTTGAAGTGCGCGTGTAACTCGAAACTAGGCGGGCGCTAGTGCCGTGTTTACACATCTCCGGCCAGTCAACGCTTCGAAAACACCTAAAAATAACTTCCCCGCCCCCAGCCCGAGGTGCTCCGGATCAGGAAGTAGACGGGCAGCTCGCAGCTCAATCGGCGTCCCTCCCAGACGCACAAACAACCAGACACAGCCCGGGCCGGACCAGACGGCGGCCGGCGCAACCGGGCCAGAAAGTGTTCACTGGAAGGCGGCCTCCATCGACGGGGCCCCTGGACTGATTTGTCATCGATATGCCCGATATCTCCGCTTAAGTGCCACTAGGCTGCACTTAACGAGCTCGTCGTCCTTCGTCGCCTTGGCTCCGGTTTCGCTCCTGAAGGGAGCAGGTCCAGCCTAAGTGGTCTCATTTTCGTAGCCTTTCATTATGCAGCTCCGGCATTCTGCGTTCTAATTCAAATCCTTCGCCTTCGGGATGATGTCAGTCAGTCAGTGATGACATTATTGACTTCCCGGCTTGCATGTAGTGGACATGTACACATGTCTAATGCCTCGGTGGATGTGATTGTGGTGTGGTCGTAATTGAATATTTTCGAACAATGCTTCAATGAAAATTACTGAGCCGCGAAGCTATTGTTGTTTTGCGCTTATTTTGATCGCTCTTTGGTGCCTTTGTTCTTGTTTTGTTTTGTTTTGTTTTGTGTTGTTGTCATGATAAATAATTTATATAATTCGCTATTCCGATAGCATCTAATTCGCCGTCGGAGAAATCGCCGTTTCATTCATATGCAAGCAAATGTACGAAAGTAGTTTTCGAAATCGCTGCAACGACTTTCAAATGCCTCTGAACGGACTCGATAGTTCTACAGAACCAGAGCTGCCGGACTTTGGGAAGTCTGGGTTCAGACTCCCCGTAAAAGCCGAGAGGAGGTCGGGAGACTTCAATTTAATGCTTGCATGACTCACGCTGTTCTCGATTAAATATGGAAATGACGGAACTCGACTCCAAATTGGAAATCAAATTTGAAACCTCCACATTCTGTACTTGCGGAGGGGGGGGGGGGGACCTTGAGGCGATCATCATTTGCTGCCTCTCAGGCCCTCGATTCGCTGCTCGCAAAGGTAATGAGCAGTGAGTTCGCCTTGGAGCCCTTCGCCACCAGCACCGGGGGTCCCAGCAAGGTCGTCGCCGCATGCGGCGAACTGACTTCCTCGAACACTCACGGCGCTCCGAAGCCCGAAAACGTCGCGGGCCTCGTCAGTCGCCAGATTTATGAAGTCAACGGGAATTAATCGGCAATTAAGTCTGATTAAATCACTCCCAGCCGAGTCGAGTCGAGTCGAGTCGCACGAGAGCCTCCGAGGGACCGAGAGGCGACCGATCATCGGTTGCTAATGGTCGCAGCCGTCGCCACCGTCGTCCGATGACTGTGATTTCCATCGATAGTCGGACGTCACCACCCGCATGGGGATTAATGACGTGCTTCCCCATATTAATTGCTCTTGATTCATGTCAATCATCTCGCCTCCGGCGGAGTCGTGGGTCCTGACGGCTGTCCCATCTCACGACAATGACGACGACGACGACGGCCACGCCAGCGACAAAGACGACAATGAAATGTACCGGGCATCCGATCCGATCCGATATCTGTCCGGACGCACTCCCTTGCTGTCCGTTTGCCTTGCGGCTGCCGCAAGGTGTGGGGGCCGGGAGGGCACTGAATGGACCCACACGAAGAGTCCCGCTGCACGGTGTCGATTGTGTGGAGGGCAACGAGTGCCGCCGGCAGGAAGAGTTCAATTTATGAATCTCGCCTTTCTTCTATTTCCCTACGTTTTTCCTCCGTTTCTCCGTTTTCGTTTTCGTTTCCGCTTCCATGCGAAGGCAATTTCAGTACGTTCTCATTGCCGCCATAAATAGTCGCAGTCCTTTGATGTCAGCAGCACGCGGTGCCGCCAACAAAGCACCGGCAGCCTTGACAAAGCCCAGTCCTCATTGTCTGCCTGGGACGAGCCTCGGCGACCTCCCGACCGCCCCACTTCGCCCCAGGGCGGGACATGTTGCTCCAATTGGCAGTGCGGCGGTGGGGCCCGTCGCCTGGCGAAATTTGGCAGCCGCGCCAGGGGAGGGCGCCGCCACTCACCGTGGAGGGCGATTGACAACACCCAGTCATTGACTGTCGTCTTGCGGCCGATGGAATGCGGTTGCCGGCGGACCGAGCTGCATCGCCGAGGACGACAGTGTTCTGCATAAACATTGTAACTCGTTGTTGTTGTCGGCTGTCTTCGTTTCGTTTCGTTAGGTCTGTTGTTCCTTCCTCGCTCCATTATCGTGCGCTCGGTGTGGAGGGACGAGGGCGAAGGCGACGACGACGACGACGACGACGACGACGACGACGACGACGACTGGGACGTGGACTGGGAGGGGAAGCGACAACGTAACGAGCGAACGAGGAACTTGTTGCGCGCGAGTGTGGACGCGAGGGCAGCGGGGGGGATGGGGCTAACAAGTGGAACCAGTCCTACGCACACGACGAACCACTCGCCATGGAGATTATGATGGACCCAGGCGTGAGGAGGGAGGGGGTTCGGGCTGGGGCTCAGAGGAAACCAAGATTCGTCCCGGTTTTGGTTTGCGGATTTACAAGGAATTTCAAAATTATCTGTAACTCGGAAACTATCGCCGGTCTCGTCGTTGCCTTCGTTCCTTCTTTTGTTCTTCTGCTGCTGAGCGGACGACGACGTTCCGGATCGAGCGGCGATTGCTTGGGACTTGGATTCCGAGGACGAACTCTCGAGGTCTCGTGCGAAGTCCACGACGAGCCCGCTGCTGGGGCTGCTCGAGCTGCAGCCGGAGCCGGAGCCGGAGGCGTTGCAGCGACTCCTTCCCTCTCTCCTTGGCGCTCGCAGTGATTTATAGAGCTGGAAGGGTCGGCCACGGGGACGGGGACGGGGGCGGATGAGCTCGAGTAGGTGTCGCCGTGCGGTGTCGCGGGGCGGGAGTGCGATGCGGTCGGACGTGAGTCCAGCATCCAGCAAGGAGTGACTCACGATGCCATCAACTCGCACTCGAACTCGCTCTTCGATGTTGTCGCTCGATCTCCCTCGTCGAGTCCCGGGGGACCTGCTGTGGGTTTCTCCTGCCAGCGTCCCAGACACGATAGCGGAGCCGTGTAGAATGTGGACGACGGGGCGACGGATACCGGCTCTGGCTTTCTTAAAGCCGGCGCCGAAAGTGGGTCAGGAAGCAGGAACTTGAAGCCGAGTTGCGGCCGAGACTTTTCCACGGCAAAGTCCAACTTTCAAGTTTAGAATGCCGAGTTCAAACTGCATTAAAGTCGCAGTGATTGCGCCATTGCGAACGGCAGTTTCTCCAATTAGGCAATTGATTTCGATAATAACCGAGCGACGATGAATTATTCATATTTCGGCTCGTTTCGTTACGGACAGTTAATTGCAGTCGTTGGGCCGGGCCGGGTCGAGACAACTCGATAGACTCGTGGATGCCGCGGGCTGCGGGAACCCTCTGCTCTTCTTCTTCTTCTTCTTCTTCGCGATCGTGAAGCACCGCGAGGTGTCTAAAAATAGATCGCCGTGATGAGTGAGTGCGTCGAGAGGTTGGGGAACTCGGATGACATTTTCAAAATTAGAATCAAACTCAGAGCCGACGCGGTATGTGTCGGTGGGTCGTTGTGTCGTTGTGGCGGTGTGTGAGGGATTTCGTGTTGGTATTGTGTGTGTGTGGGTTGGGGCTGTCAACCCAAATTAACCCTGTTCACTCACAGGTCGGCCCGAAGACAAGCGCCAAATGAAATTCTGAACATCAATCGCCGGGTTCACGAACGCGACCGTCACGCCCTCGACCCCGCAACGCCTTTCGGAGCCGGAGCCGGGCCCGAGCCGGAGTCGGAGTCGGAGTCGGAGACGTCGTAATCGCCGGCCCGCGTCCGTCTTAATTAGTCGTCAGCGGTGGGGCGGGGCGATGCGAGAAGAGACAGGCGAAGCGGGAGGGTCGAGCGGTTCGGCTCGGTCCTGACATTGCTCTTCATGGCGCCCTCTCCGGTCCCCCGGTCCCTCGGCGCGGGGAATTCCGACCGGAGCATGGAGAATTCCAAACGGGGCAGGGCTCGTGAGCGAACCACAGCCAGCAGCAGCAGCAGCAACGGGGAATTTGCAGGAATTTGCGGCATGCAATTATTTTTAAATCGATACCAAAAGACAACACTTTCAACAGCGTGCACCGAGACTGCTCTGATATCCACACACACGCACGCACGCACGCACGCACACCCGCTCACACAAAGCGACGACAACCGAGTGGGAGCCGGAGAGCAGTCGGACAGGCAGACAGACGGACGGAGAGACAGAGAGATAGAACGTGAGATAGACAGACAGATGAATGGGTTATTCGGTCGCCTAGGTTACGATATTCAGTTGGAATTCCGAAATGGGGTTCCTTTGGCTCGGTTTGGATACGTTGGATGCGCTCGAAACGACTTCCGCCGCCCTTTCCGCCCATAGGCGAGTTCGTGGGGCGGATTCGAGGAATTTTAATATTTCATTATTTCATGCGAATATTTCGGAGTAAGACATTTAAATTGATTCCTCGAAACCCTACCGCGACCTGGCCCAGGGCCAGTGAAAACTATTGCAATGGAAAACCAATATTTTCCATATTAAGCATTTCGGGCGGACCCCTGCGACCCATATGGCGATTCCACACTGCATGGGTGGCGGCGACGATGATCACCATGATGATGATGATGATACCGAGTGTCGTTAATAGCCGGCCGGGTCGCAAAGTCTGTGCGCCGGGCGGTGTGAACTAATTATTATTCAATTAAATCAATTAACGGCTGACATCATTTAAATACGGTTACATAAACATCGGACATGCAAGTGCCATTGTAATCGGCTGCAGATATTCCCGACAAGGAACGCCATTTAACTCGATGCTATTTTAATCGCAGCCGCACAACAACTCGGGGCCCCTGGTGATGCTAATGTCCTGTGTTCCCCTGTTGCATGTTCTCGTTGTTGTAATTGCCACACAACGATTGTCTTTCGGCTGTAATTAGTCGATCCACTCGGCTCCCAGGCGAACGGAATAAAATGTCGATGACACGACCCCTGACACGACCCCTGACACGACCCAATCGCCCGTCCCCGCCCACCCCGTGCCTTCCCGCAAACATCCCAGCTCCATTAGCGCGGGAACATGAAGGCCTCGGGGCATTCCCGACAACGCTCCCTCCTCTCTGACGCTGATCTCCCTCTGTCTTCTCGTCTGCAGCCGCCTGCTCCGACATCGACGCCGCCGCCACCAGCACCACCAGCACCAGCACCACCATAATGCAGTAGAGTGCGGGGAGCGCGCGCACCGCCGAAGGATGTAAACGACAATATGTCACAATTGCGAAAGTCTGCATCGTTCCGCTCACGGATTCCAGTTAGACGCAATCGCATCGCCCAGCGGCGCTGCTGCAGCCCCCAGCCGTTCTTCGGCGACGCCAGCGGCAACCTGGGCCCCGCCTGCGGCTGCGCGCCCTACTACAAGCTGAGACCCAATCGGAGCTTCGCCTTCGAGGGACCCCAACCGCAACCCCATCGCAGCAACAGCCACCACCACTTCCACAACCAGCGGCACCGCCAGCATCACCACCAACACCACCAGCACCCGTCGAGCCAGCGGACGCACCACAGCAGCGACCGGCGCTACTCGTCCTCGTCGTTCTCCAGCAGCGATGAGAGCTGCGAGTCCGAGGCGCCCCATCAGGCAAGTGCGGACTCGTGGCGGCCCCTCGGGCTCCCCTGAGCGCTGGTCCATCCGCCATTCCGTCGAGAGCCCTCCCTTAGTGACCGTGACCGTGTTCTTCGTGTTTTCAGAAATTCGCCCGACAAAGCCAGAAGATCCCCGCGGACAACTGCATGTACGTGTCGACCGACGCCATAAGTCTCGACGGGCTCCTGGATTCGGTGAGCTGTGGCAGCTTCTCGAGCCCGCCCTCGCCGGTGCACTACCAGAGTGAGTACAGTGGGAGTGGGAGTCGCTGCCCGTGGGGCGTGTCCTGACCGCCTGCCCCCCTCCTTCGTTGCAGACACCCAGGAACCGCTGTGCTACCGCAGCTCCAGTTATGAGTCTCTGGAGAAGTACAACATCGCCCTGGAGAGTTTTCAAATATCCGAAGCCGGCGCCGGTGCCTTCCTGCCCTATCCACTGACGGCGAATGTGACGCGGCTGACCGACCGATCGGTCCCGACCAACTGTTGTGAGTATGGCGGAGTCGACAACGACTCGACAATGACTCGGTGGCAAGGTTGCGACGTGGCAGCAATGGGTGCGAACGAGCCATTCGCACCGTAATCGAATGGGCCGAAGAACCCCAAACACCCGTTGGCTCGACTGCTGCGGGAGCATTAGGCACATTAGGCACACCCTGGCAACCCATTTAATGTCGGAATTATGGCTCCGAATCGGTCGAGCGGCTCCTCCTTCACGCGTTCTCGAGGCGTTCTCGACTGTCGTCTTCCGTCTCCGAGCTGGGGGGAGACAAGCGAGGCCTTATCGCCAAACTTTCCCCATAAAAACAGCATCTCATCCCCTTCTCCCATTGCAGATAACAACAACGGCGGACTTCGCAACAACTACAGCAATAACAAGAATCGAGACAACAATCGAGAGCAGAATATTACGGCTAATAATAAGTTCCGGACCATGTCCTCCGAGGCAGGAGGATCATCAGCAGCAGCAACAGCAACGACCTCGCCTCCCGCCCCGACTCACGCTCTCATGACCAGCAGGTCCGCGACGGGGATGGCGCTGGGCGGCGGCCTGTCCAAGGAGGACGCCAGCAAGAAGACCTTCTACATGGAGAAGCAGAAACAACTAAGTGATTGGTATTACATTAAGACCAAAAAGGACGTCGTCGCCACCGACGACCTCCATGACGACAAAGCCAACGGCAACGGCAAGGACAACGACAACGACAAAGACAAAGGCTTCGAGAATGCGGACGACGCCTCGGCCCTTGCCTCTGCCTCTGCCGCCGCCTCAGCCCCCTCCTGTGGATCATCCGTCCCGGGGGCCGGCGAGAAGCGGGCGAACGGCGGACGGCCGGAAATTAATGATGGCGAAAACTTCGTCGGCGTCCAGGAACTCGACGAGTCATTGTTGCTGGACCATAATTACGTTAACAGCACAAGGCAGCGGCAGCAGCAGCAGCAGCAGCATCGGGAGCGGCAGCGACAGCAGCAGCAGCAACATGCAACAGCTGCAATTAATTCTAGTCAGCCGACGTTCGCCTCGCTGACCCGGAAGACGGTGCTGGGCAGTGCGCGGTACGCGGCGGCGGCGCCCCCCGAGCCCGGCGCGGGCGGGTCGGAGGCTCGACAGCAGCCCATCAAATGGAACAACTTCGCCCAGCTCCAGCAGCAGCAGCAGCCGCAGCACGGCGGCAGCAACGTTGCGTGCGACGGCCGGGCCAGGCTCAACGGCGGCGGCTCGGACGACGGCCCCCAACAGCATCAGCGGGACAACAAGGTCGAGCTGGAGGACGAGTACGTCGAGGCGGTGGACGCGCTGTGCCGGGGCGGCGGGGGCGTTGGCGGTGGCGGTGGCCGCGAGAAGCCCCTCTGCCCGCCCTACTACTGCCCGCCCACCTACGCCGCCGCCCAGCAGCCGGGCGCGGACCACGTGGGCCTGAGCAGCGTCAACGTGCGTCTGCTGAAGCAGCACTACCAGCAGCAACAACAGCAGCAGCAATTTGGAGCGGCCGCAGAATATGCAAATATGAGCTTCCGCCGGCGTGGGGAGCCCGGAAGGAGGAACAAAAATAAAATCGAATTGCAACTGGAACACTGGGAAAACATCGGCAATGGCCACAGCGGTGCTGGGGGCGTCGGTGCGGCTGACACTGGGCCGAACAAGTGTCAGCGGACAGCGATGGACGGGGGCGGTCATCGCCACGTCACGCCCCTTTCGCCCGAGGATGAATGTCCAACGATGCCGCCCCGCTCCCAGCAGCAGCAGCAACAGCAAAAGCTTAATCGCGGCAATTGTTATTTCAACAACAGCAGCTCTGCTGCTACTGCCACCGCAGCAAATGGCAATAACAACAACATCCGGGCCAGCAGCAGCTCGGACAACTTAAACAAACAGCACAACAATAGGTCAAACAGCCTCAATCAACAACAGCAGCACCACCAGTTTCAACTTCAGTCCCAGCCCCAGTCTCCGCAACAGCAACAACAAATGCTGAAGGAGACCCACCAGCAGCTGCAGAGCCCACCAGAAGGCGGCGTGGCCTCTCCGAGCTCGCCAAAAACGAGGCAGCAACATCTGCCCTTCATGCAGCACCACCAGCAGCAACAACAACAACAACAACATGATGCGTGTGGGAGCCAGCCCGCAGCCGCCCCTCGCCGCCTGCTGTTCCCACCGCCCACCGCCACCCCCCGGACGGCGCTGAGGTCGAGGCTGGTGCAGAAGCGCTCCGACGAGACGAGCTGCAGCAGCTTCGAGCAATTGAATATCGTCGGCATCCCCACTGGAGACGCTCCCGCCGAGGACGGCTACGGCTACGGCTACGACCACGACCAGGACGACGACCAGGAGGACGACCGTGAGCTGGATCTTGGGTTCGAGCACGAGTTCCGTGGCGACAGCGGCGGCGACGTCCCAGGGGGTTCTTCGAGGATGCTGCCGCATTGTTATGGCCTTAATGATAAGATAGACGCCGATGCGGATCCCGCATCCGCCTCGCCGCCCTCGGCCAGCCCGATCCTGCGGCCGGGCGACGAGCGGTGCGACCGGCCGAACCCGGCCTCGTGCGTCTTGGGGATTTACGAGAACCAGGAACGGCGATTGGCCTCATTAGGAGCCGGCGTCGGCGTCGGCGTCGGCGATGCGGGGCCGGCGGAGGTGGGCCAGGAGGCGGGGCGGAAGCAACAGCCGAGGCAGGAGCACCCGACGGCGATTGACAGCTCGAGTAGGCCGCTTCCTGACATTCCCAGGCAATCTCAGCAGCAACATCAGCAGCCGTCGCAGATACAACTACAGCTGCAGCAGAATCCCCAGACCCGGCAGCTCTTCGGAGTTGTGGACAGCGAGGTGAGTGCAATTGTGGAGGTGGGGTGTGGGGCACTCAGTGTTGGGAGGGAGCAGTGGGCAATTAATCGAAAGCCCTGTCAGCAGCCGCAACTCGTTGGCCGTCGGCGGCAACCGAAAGTTCATTGTGTTGCGGCTCGACTCGGGACGATTACACGACATCCCCGAGACCCCAGTCGGGAGAGCGACGGAGGAGGGGGGGGCAGGTCCTATGTCGTCTACGGCCGTGTCTACGGCCATGTCTGCGGGATCGCGACCTTAAACGATTCTAATGCGGCCGACGAGGCAGCGGCACCAGCAGCGGGAGCAGATGCAGCAGCAGCACCAGCTCCAGCCACTGCAGCGAGGAGGGCGACAGGAGGCGGACGACAACGGACGACCTTCGTTAGGTAACGACAAGCAACCAGATACCGTCGTATAGTATCTGGTACTATACACACGACGTGGACGCCCCCGGCCCCCGACCCCCGACCCGAGATTCGGTAGGTTCAGGCTCCCGTTGTTGTTGCCATTGTTGTTGTCGTTGTCGTTGTCCTCTTCGCCGCCGTCTGCTCCACGCGGGCGATGCTTAATCAAATGCCCCAAACGGGGTCACCTCTGCGTCTGCACATCGAGTATCGAGAGGCGATTTGCGAATCGCGAAAGGACGAGCGCGCCAAGTCACGAGTCATTGTAGTTGTCACAACACGGCCGAGAGCCCAATGAAGGGCAGGTTGGGAGAGTCCTCGTCCGTCCCTCCGCCGCTCCGTCCCTCCGTCCGTCCGCCGTCCACCGGCTCAGAGAGAACGACAGGATCCCATGCGACGGAGAGCCGCGGCTTTCGGTTCGTTCAGTTCCACGAGCACGAGAGAGAGAGAGAGAGGCGGTCAGTACGCATGGCGTTCTCCGGACTCGGTTGCCGGTCTCTGGCCTCCGGTCTCCGGGCGTATCCAAGAGAAAATGCTCGTCTTTGAAAGAAAACCCACTTTCAACAGGCGTTTGTTTAAGAGGCTCCTGTGCCGTGGGGACCTCGCAGGAACCTCGATGCAGCCCTCAGCTGGAGGGACTCGGACGATGCATTGGGTGCGCAAAGGGAATGGCTTAGGGACATCAGAATAGAATAAGGATCGATGACGATATTTGTCGGGGAATTCTTTGAACCTTGTGAGTGGGTCTCTGGGAATGCCTTGGCTAAAAGTTTTGGACAATCGCACACGAACGGCGATGGCAACGCCGGCGATGTGCGAGCACGGCGAGAGGACGACGTTGGCTCTCTCGCTCTCGTCCTCGCCCTCGCACCTGCGCAGGCGGAGGGTCTCGGAGCGGAGGCCAGAGGTTGTGTTATCAGTTGTTAACTGTTTTTGCACATATTTTGTGTATCTTTATGGCGGCATTAAAAGCCGGCCGAGAGACCGACCGAGAGCACGTTCGTCCGGCGCGAGAGCGTCGTTCGTTGAGTTCTGCAGCTCCTTGGATACATTGTATCCTGCATCCGATGCTCAGTTGATTTTCCGAGCTCCGACGACAACGTTCAGTTTCCTCGTAGTGCATCGTTTTTCTCGGACCTGTTCTATCTCTTCACATCCTTCACAATATTTTGTGTTTTAATTTGTGCAAACGTGAGACCTCACAACGTTGCGATTGGGTTCGCGTTCGCAGTTGGCCAGCAACTCGGAAACCTCGCGCCGCCCCTCGTCGCCGTCCTTGTCTCTCGCCCGGGAGTGCGGTACACGAAACCCCTCGGCTGTGCGGGGCCTTCGCCCGACAGCGAGTGTGGACGCGGCACACGAATCGAGATAAAAGAATAGAAGAGCAAACAAAAGACTCCTGGAAAATGCGGCACGTACTCGGAGCCGTTTGATCGAATCGAATCGAGTCGCAGGGCGACGGCCGTCGGCGAGGGCAGGAGGCAGCTTTGGCGATGCGACGCTGTCTGAGGAGAATAATCCCCCGATATTGGCGCCTCGCCCTCGCCTCGCTCCCGCCTTCGCCCTCCCGCCCCTCGACATGGAGTCGACATGCGACGGCTTCAGCTCGACTAAATGTTGAAATAAAATATGGATTAACTCGACACACGTCGCCACTATAAGCGGATTATGGGCCCGTCACGACGCGACTACGGATAATAAATATGTTTAAAGACCGGAGAAATTGTCTGCATACGAGCAGCGCCGCCCGTTCCCAGTTTTATTCCCTCGCCATCCCCGCCCCTGCCCAGCCGTTCCTGAGCGTCCCGTCCGTAGCCGTCCATATGGCAGCTCATGAATTTTACATTCGATCAGAGTGCTCTGAGTGGCCGATTGGGAGGCGAGGATGGGCCTCGAACACATTTCCTCGGGGGGGTTCAGTTCAGCTCAAAATTTCAGTCGGACCCGGCCATGGACAGCGGAATTCCCCATAATTCCCTGTCATTGCGAGTCCGCTCTCTCCGCCGTCCACCCATCGCTCACTCTCTCCAGCCCGACATTCCTGGAGCGAGCGCGGCCAGGATCGTCTCCACCTAAAAACATTGAATCCTTTCTGGCTGGCGAAGGGTCCCGTCCCACCAGTGGCCCTACTCGTCGTCCTCCGCCCCCGGGAGGCGTCGATGGGTATCGGTATCGATGGGCCTCACGGGACACTACCTGTCGAGGAGGGACCCCAGCAATGCCTCTTCTCCTCCGAATTCCGGAGGACCTTCTGGTGTTGTCGTTTCTAATTTCGGCCCTCGACTGACGGGCGGCCCTCGGGCATTCGTCCTGGGCTTCGTCGACTGGTTATGAAGCTTCTGTTAATTGTGCGTTCTCTTTGGGAGCAAATTTTCAGCTACTCCAGCCTCCTCGCATCGGCTGCAGTGGCTGCATTGAATTATGATTGCAGTACTTTAACCGGTCGCCTCCCCTCGGGGCCTGGGGGCCGACTCTGGCGTGTTTGCTCAGACCTTCAACCTACTGCCTTCCATGGACGAGCACCCGCACGCACACCCGTGCACCCGCACACGCTGCCCGTTGTGTGGATACCTAAACATACACACGGACACACACACCCATGCGAACGCACAAGCTCAGGCACTCGACTGCATCCTGCTGCTGCTGTCGAGTGATGCGGTGCGAGGCGATGCGAGCCGAGGCGATGGGGTGGGCTGCGTTGCTCCTCTTGTGCTCCATGGCTCACAATTGATATCCTTGAAATGCAATGCATCCGCACTCAGGACTGTCGTCGTTTTTGTCTTCGCAGGGTACCTTGAAATAAGACCTTGCTTATGAGCTAACAAAATGGCGCAGGCACGAGGGCGCGCGCCGGAGATTCGCGCAAGAGGGAGGCGGGGAAGAGCGGAGGGCGATTATGAACTCCAACGACTGGAGGATTTCCTAATAAATGGGGCTTAAGCATACTAAGTTCCTCCCTGTCAGCTGGGTGGGCGCGGGTCGGCGGGTGGAGGACGAGTGGGGTGCGGGCTTTATTAATTTTGCTCTTCTCCGAAGTTGGCAATTGGCGCTGGATGTCGGAGACCTTGTTTGATTTCCGGTCTTCAGTCTTCAGTCTTCGATCTTCCGTCTTCCGTTTTCGGTCCGCGCGGTTGGCCGGGCGAAGTTTCGGGGGCCGTGATAAATTGTACAAATCGACAGCAACGACAAAGATTAATGTCAGTTCGCGGCCACGAGGCCGCCTTGTTCTCGCTCTCTGTCACCTCTGGCGAATTCTGCGCGATCCTTGCGGGCTGTAGTTGATTTATCTTCCTCTTCGCCCAACTCCTTCTTCGTTCGTATCACTTCGGTCGGGGATCCTGGCCTGCCTTGTCGTAGCTGCCGTCGTCATCGTTACCGAGCCTCCATTTGTTGTTTTTCTTTCTCTCAACTGCATTCTCTCTTGCATCGTCTCGTTTTCGTCCTCGCCCCTGCCTCCGGGTGCATTTGGGGACGGTCACGAGCCCATTCAGGATTTCCAGGAGGCTCCCAAAGTCTCCATCATTCTTCAGTCGATTTGCTCCAAACTCCCCGGACCTCACTGGCGACCGGCTGGACTCGATTGGACTGGACTGGACTGAACTGGACAGCACGGGACAGGACAGGAGAGGATCCCAGTTTCGACAGCGTCCTCGGTTAGCCTGCGATACATTTCCCCCCATTGTCGCGTGCACCAGCAGCCAGTGAGTTGTATTGCGAAATGCCCCGGGCTCGCTTCTGGCCTAGATTCATCAATCATCTCGAGGGGCAGAGAGACAGATAGCGAGGGAGGGAGGCAGGTCGAGACAGACCGTCGGAGCGAGGGAGCAGGATGGGGGAGTGGGCGATAGTGGTAGAGAGGGATTTTATCTCCTGCATCAAAGAGCTGTATTAATAATTTTTGGAATTTTGGCATTGTTCTTCCCTGCTGGTGAAATTCATTTCGAAATTCGTCTCATAACTCGTGTTTCTCTTAACGAGAAGCGCTTCCTTGCATTCTGAGAGTCCTGTCCCTTGTGTTGTTATTATGCATATAGAGATATATGCACATTGGGTGGTTCTGCAGATTGAAACGGACTCGGGGGAGGAGGACGGGACTCTTGGCCCCACCAAGAACTGAGCTCTGAGATCTGGCTGGAAGCGAAGCGAAGCAGGCAACGAGGGCTGAAGGGTTGTGGAGGGCGGTGATTTTTATGAATATTGTAGAGTGGAGGGCGTGAATAAGAATCCACTAACCGAGGCGTGGTGGGGGTGGACGTGCGACGGCGGCGGCGGCTCTGGTGAAACCGCGGTGAACGCAAGTGCGAGGCGTTAACATGGGCGTGCGTGTTGATTGGGATTAAGGTGGAAAATGGATGGAGCTCGAGGACGGGCCTCGACGCGACACAATAGCGCGGCCCTGAATAAATGTATTCCGCTATTATATCTGTATTTATTTTTTAATAGCTCTTTGCACTTTCGAGCCATTTATTTCGGCGGCCGTCCATTACCGCGTACATAAGTTTAATTGTTCCTTATTTATCGGTTGCTTAATCAGACACTTCGGGCCATAACGAGACGGCCGAATCGACGTCATACACGAATGCACACGCACACCGATGTAGGCCTTTGTTTGGCGTGTGTGCGTATGTGCGTGGGTGGCCGTGTGTGCCTGTGACATCCCCTGATTGGGATGTTGATGTTTCCGAATTAAGGATCAGTGGGCCCGAGTGTTGCAGAAATAATAAATCAATCAATTCATTCATTCACTCGCACGGGAGTCCGGTCGGAAAGGTTCGCAGATCATATTGAAAACGCCATCAATATCGAGGCACGACCACGGCATGGCCCTGGACTGATGAAATGTCCCAATTTTCGTGCATTTGTTGGCGCCCGGCCTCCCGTATGCAAATTGAAACAAATTCAACGCAGTTGCCCGTGAGGTTCGTGGGGCCGGAGCGTATTCGATTATGACCATGAATGTCCTGATTACATGCATTTGGTTTGCAGACAATAAGCGCCAAAGTGGAGTCCTTGATTGCGGAAGGACGCTGCGATGCGATATGCGCCCATTGCGAATTGTGGTAATCGCATTGAGGACACGATGATTGAGTATTGACCACGTCCGGAAACCGTTTAATGCCGTCCAAAAATCGTCTGATTCCGACTTAAGGTCCGACGTGAGGACTCCGTTCTCATTCCACACTCAACACCCCAGTGGTCGGGGCCAGTGGTTCAAAGGCGACCGTGCAGCTGACTGCAGCAATTTCGGCCCGCGTCAGGACCATTCATTGCCATCGCCATCGCCATCGCCACCAGCTCGGCCACGGCTGCGACTACGACACACGAGCACCGCCTGGCGAATGTGTGTCAAGGATTATGCCTTTTTTCGTCGACGTGGTCGTGGTCGTCGTTGTTTTTGCATACTCGCCTCTTGCACGGAACGTCACGTTCCACGGGTCCACGAATTCCGCAACGATCCGCCAAGAGCAAAAAGCACGAGCGCCGCGAATTTTCGCCATCGCCATCGCCACCCAACCCACCTCGTCCTTGATACTGAACAATACCCATTGACATTGATGTACTGGCCGCGGACGGACCGACCGAAACCTGCGGCGGGTCGGGCGACGGCACTTCATAGGGTCCGCTCCTGCGACCCGAGCACACTCCAGCATCCGCGAGCGGATGATTGATAAGCCAGGGAGAGCGGGAACGCCCGGGAGACGACGACGGTTCTCGGAATTCATTTGTTCATGTGCGTTGTTTACACGGCGGCGGTGATTCTTGAAGGAGCTCCCGAGTCTCGTGTTGTTTCTCGCCGCTCGACGGGAAGGGGGAAGGAGGTCGTTGCTAGAGCTCCACATGTAAATCGCCTCAATCGCTACACCTGTGGGAGGCGGTCGGTGCCGCCGCTCGGCGTGCACTCGAAACAGCTCTCAACAGCTTCAACTACACCTGCCGCCCTCCTGCTCGCCTATCGCCCATTGTCTTCACGCTCGCCCTCTCCGCCCGCCCACTAAAGGGGATAGTTTTACTTTTCGGAGATTTATGACCGCATGCGGGCGTCGAGCGCTGGGCGTCGGGCGGGCTGCAGTTGACTGGAGCGAAGTTTCGGCGTGTGGCTAAAATCGCCCAATTTGTCAAGCTTGACTCAATGCTCTGGAAGTTATTAACAATTAATAACTTTCATAACTTGAGATTGCGGACCAGCGCCCCTCGTCCCTCGACCCGCTTTTTATAGCCGCCCATAGTTCGGAGCGAATGGTTTACTCTCGAGATAAATGCCCATAATTAGTTTAGTGTTTAGGGGACCGATCGAGCGGCCGACGCGATTCCCCAGCGACTCGCCTTCGTCGGCTCTCGTCGCAAAGTGGCAGCTGTTGTTGCTGGGGCCAGTTGTTACTGGATCCTCTTGGGTTTTGGGAAAAATTCGTGATTTTTACTCCAACTTCTTCCGTTTGAAACAGCAGTTTAGTTAATTACGAAATACAATTATCAATTCGCCGCCGATTAAATTAAATCGTCGCAAAGTTTCCCAACGAAGTTTAAAATATCGACAAAAATAGTAACATTCGTCCGACAATAAAGTGAAGTAGCAAAGTAACAAAATCGCGACCATTAAGGAAAAATGAAAAATAGATCGATTTCAAGCGCGGAGCCACAACAGCGACATCAGATGAAATTGTCCACGGAATTCGAGTTCGCGTCCGGCGTCAAAGTGTGTTCGTGTTAATAACTCAATTGCGGAGCTGTGCGGACGCGGCTGCCGGACTTCCGGCCTTCCGTCTTGAGAGCGAAACGTGGGACGTGCCCCTGTCAACATAGGTTGCCCGCAGTCTGTGCTCGGTTGCCCCCTTGGGGAGCCAATAACTCCGAAAACGTCCAAACCGTGCGCATGGCCTGAACCTGAACCCGAGCTCCCTCTCGAATCGCAATGGGCTGATGGCGTGACCGAAGGCTACTGGGATCAAGGAGGACCATGGGTACGTTCGCAACAAGCTCGAGACATGCTCGAAACAAGGTCGAAACTCCACCAGGGTGTTTTATACCAGATCAGGGTGTTTACCAAGTACATGGCTTTAAGATCTCGAACTAGAACGGCAGCAACTTTGACCCGACGAAACTTCCGACGGCAGCGACTCCGGCCCGTCGATCGTCGCGGGTGCGCGCGGGGAGCTGCCGTAACAAGACCATTAGCGGCCGGAAGTAGTTGTTCGCCGGCGACTCCGACATAATTGGCCGCGACTTACACTCTCTGAGTTGGCAACTGGCTGTAATTGCTAAAAGAAGCCATTAAACATGGTTTGTGTACCCCGGTGGACGGAGTAGCGCTTATTATGAATTCACTCCCCAGAGGGTCGGCAGAGTGTTTTCACCTTTTTGCCACTCTGGCGACAACTTCCGCCGTGTCCCCGCTTGGGCTTTGACAATTTCGCCTTCACTCACAATTGAATTACTCTTTCAGATGTTCCCACCAAAGACGACGCCCTCGTGCAGAAGCGACTGTGAGCTGTCCGGCTCGTACGCCTCGCTGGAGTGTCCCTCGCCCCCGGGACCGCCAGTATGCCTCCCGGAGTCCCGCCGCGACCCCCAAGTGAGTCCCACCCCGATTGAGCAATCGGGCGATCGTTCGATCTCGGAGCCGAGCTTAACCCGAACTCTCTTAACGCCGTCTCTTCCGCTCCACAGGCCCGTCTCGGCACCTACCTGAGGACCTTCTACACGGACCTGTCGCTCAAGGAGCCCATCATACCGCAGTGGGCCATACCTGTTGCACCGGGGGCCCTGTGCGCCGCTCGCCTGGAGCCCGACCTCCGACTGAACGTGAACTCGCACGGCTTCAGCGACTCGCTGACGGTCGACCAGATCCTGGTGTCGCTGCAGGTGAGTCGTTGCTCCTGATTCTCTCTTCCTCCCCGCTGGAAATGTGGCCGCGATGAGCAGGACAGACAGACATCCATACATATGTGCGGACAGGTTCTCGTAATTTATTCAATATGAGTGGAAAATTGCTGGGCTGGTAGAAGTTCGACCTAGATTTTAGGCGCTGTAAGCGCATTAAACACTCGACTAAGCCGAGGGTCTTCGGCTCACACACTTTGCGTCCGTCTTTGTGGAGCTCATATGAAAATTAATAATGTCTGAACATCTCTTCAATTTCGTCACGTGGAGCACTTGAAGAAGCCCCAGACCCACAATGTGTAGAAACGAACGCATCCAAAACCGACCCAACCCAACCCATTCCAACGCATCCCTTGCTCTGCTCACACAAGTCCTCATCGTGAACTAGATATTGTGGAGGAGCGTAAAATGTTCTCGAGTGGATTAATTTTTATTCCACGCTCTCTCCCTCGGCCCCGGCGGGAGGAGGCGCCTCATTTGGAACGGACCGTTTAATGAAGTGGGCTGCGTCCGCCGCCCTCCCGCTCCATCTTCGTCTCCGTCTCCATCGCCGAATCAAACACTCGCACACTTCGGTTTTAATTAGGATGCGCGGCGAGGACGCGGCCGAGGCTCCAGTTTCTCCAGCGGGAGTCATTACAGGACCATCGCCCCATCCCGCCCCGCCACCGACCGCCGAACTCGGCACTGAGATCCGGGTTCACGCATTGCGCCCAAGCGGAACGCACAAGTTGGAAGAATTCCGACTCCCGAATTCCTTCGCGCCCTGCACGGTGTCCTTCTACCCGAGCAGGGGTCCTGTGATTGAGTGAGAGTCTCGCTGCAGAGACGTGTCGGGCCAACGGACGGAAGGACGGAAGGACCAACGGAGGATGGACGGACGACTGAATGAATGAGCCGGGCGAATCGTTTTAAACGAATTTTTCCGTTTTTTAATTGCCAGACGAAGGAGGGCAGCTTCCTGGAGGCCCCGCGCCGCTGCCTCATCGAGTGCCCGGCCTGGGCGTCCCGCAGCAATTTATGCTTGAGGATTCTGCACGCGTGGGCCAAGGAGCCGCCGTGGCCGACTAAGGGCACCCCCGTGGCCCTGGCCCTCTTCATCCCGCTGCCCGAGGTGAAACGCAGTTTCGCCAACTACGTTGAGAAGGTAAGCGACCGCCGCACCCCCTTGTGCTTCCCTCCCCCAACCCACGACTCACTCAACCGTGCCCTCACTAGGAACTGCTTCCCAAGGGGCCGCTGAACCCGTTCGCCAGCGGCATTGGCGGCTTCAGCGCGGCCTGGAACTCGCTGGAGTCCCTCGGCCCCAAGCTGCTCATCATCCTCGACGGCTACGACAGCCAGAAGCTGGGCAACCCCTCGGCCGGCGGCGGCACCCCCAAGAAGGGCAAGTCCGGCGGCGCTCTGGGCGTCGGGGGCGGCGGCGGCAGCAAGCACCACTACCCGACCGACGTCCACGACCTGCTCGACGGGCGGCTCTTCCCGGAGGCGCGCGTCATCATCACCACCTCGACGCCGAACTGCCCCGAGCTGCTGCCCATCATCCAGCGCCACATCACCTACGAGGGCCTGACGTGGGGCCGCTCGGCCTCGCTGCTCGGCGGCGGCCAGTGGGGCGGGCCGTCGCGCCTGCTGGACGCCATCCAGGAGAACGTGCACATGCGCAAGGTGGTGCGGACGCCGCTGGGCTGCCTGGCGATCACGGCGATCTACGAGGCGACCGGCGGCGACCTGCCCGCCGACGAGCTGGACGTCGTCGAGTCGATCCTGAACTGCGTGGCGCCCGAGGCGTCGACCCTGCACGTCTCCGAGCTGGGCCGACTGGCGCTGTTCTGCCTGAAGATGAAGCGGGCCTCCTTCACGCTGGCCGAGATGCGCATGTACTGCTCCAGCCCCGAGTCCGCGCTGCTGGGCTGCCTGGACAAGAGCCTGCTGCTCGGCAAGTCGGCCAAGAAGAAGTGCGAGTACGTCTACAACCCCATCTGCCCCGGCATGATGGAGCTCCTGGCCGCCAACTACATCGCCTCGCTGGCCTCGCGCCCCGGCCTGCTGGCGGCCGAGATCACCGGCATGGCGGTGGGCGATGAGCTGGACCCCGACCTGCTCAAGGTGTTGAAGTTCGCGATGACCCTGCTGGGCGAGCGGGCCCACATCCTGCTGTCGCGCCTGACCCCGCTGTGGCTGACGCCGCAGATCGTCTTCACCCTGGCCCTGGCCGGCGGCCACACCGAGGACAACCTGGCCGCACTCTGTGATATACTCGGCATATCGAAGCACCCGCCGATCTCGCCGCTCGAAACGAAGCCGCTCTGGGTGCAGGTGCGTTCGGTGCCCACCGACCTGATGGGCTGGGGCATGGCCCTCAAGAGTCCGACGTGCACGCTCAAGAACCTGGAGGTGATCTACCAGCTGGAGAAGCACAACCTGCTGGAGTCGCGCAAGGCGATCGAGATCTTCCTGGACTCGATGGTCAGCAACGAGAGCGTCTCGACGTTGCGGCTCTCCTCGCTGATTGAGATGGACGTGAAGGACTCGGAGATTAGCTACTTGGCGAACTGCGTGGCCAAGCTGCTGCTGAAGCCGCGCCTCGAGAACTTCGAGCTGGTCCTCACCCTGCTCGAGGAGGACCCGCCGATCCTCAAGCTGCAGTCGGTGGTCGCCGCGCTCTGCCGCACGATCCCCCGCCAGCCGCGGCTCAGCTTCCTGCTGCTCGACCTGACCCTGAGCACCTCGCAGCTGGTCCAGCTCTGCGCCACCCTCGAGAAGTGCCCGAACGTGACCCGGCTGTCGCTGCCGCATCTGCGCTGCGAGCGCGGGGCCATCACGGCGCTCGCCTCGCTGCTGAACTCGCGGCCCATCAGCTTCCTGTCGCTGCCCTCGTGCTGGGGCGCCCGCGACGACCCGCCGTCCTCGAGTGGAGTCAGCATGGGTACGTATAGCGTTCGGAGTCTCTGAAATATCGCCCGGTTAACGAAAGCTCTTCAAGGTTCGGGCAGCGGCAGCAGCACCGGCACCTCGGGCCTCATCAAGCAGGGCTCCCTGCCCGGCGTGCCCTCGCCGCGCTCCTACGCGCCCGGCATCTTCTCGTCCCTACCGCGCGGAGTCTTCGTCCCGCAGTCCTCGCTGGGCCGCTCGGCCACCCTGCCGCGCCAGCCGCTGGAGCAGTCGTTGGACAAGCGCTCCTGCGACTCGGTCGTCTCGAAGACCTGGTACCCGACGCCCGCCTGCGACGGCGGCCCCCACAACTCGGGCACCCTGCACGACCTCCTCCTGGCCGCCCGCGAGTCCTACTCGAAGCTCCACGGCCTGGACCTGAGCAAGGCCCAGCTGTCGCTCGAGGACTCGATGTGCCTGGGCGAGACGGTGCGCCTGTCGAACACTCTGCACACCCTGAAGCTCGAGGGCTCGTCGCGCCTGAGCGAGATCCTGCCCTCGGTGCTGGGCGCCAGCGAGTCCTCGTGCCTGCAGATGCTGAGCATCGGGTCGCCGCGTCTGAGCCTCGAGGACTCGGCCATCGCGATGTGCGCCAGGGCCCTGACCAGCTGCTCCACCCTGCGCCTCTTGAGTCTGGACGGCTGGAGCTTCCGCATAGAGGTGAGATCGAACACATATCTCTCTCTCTCTCTCTCTCTCTCTCTGACTCTCTCTATCGCTTGTACTCCTTTCAGAACACCTCGACCCTGTCGATAATGAGGGCCTTCCTCTCGCTGACGTCCATCAGGGAGCTGAGTCTGGCCAACTGTCGCCTGCAGATCGGGCTGATCAGGAGCGAGACCAAGGTGTCGCACGCCTTCGAGTCGCGCTCGGTGGTGGTGCTGAAGCTGGCCGGCGCCCAGGCGACTCTGGCCGACGCCAACATCATGCGTGGCCCGCAACTGCTCCAGTACATCGGGGGCTTCCCGTGCCTCCGCGAACTGGACCTCTCGGCACCGGCGCGTTCAGGCCTGGGCAGCGCCCACACGACGCCACTGATCCTGGACGACAAGTGCATGATCAACTTCTTCCAGCACCTGCACTCGCACTTTGGGTGAGCATCTGGACACCTTGGGCAGTGATGGGTTTACTGATTGCGATTCCGATCTCTGTTTCAGACTCTTGAACACTCTGAAGATCTGCCACTGGGTGGTTCACTTCGACGAGATGGCCAAGACGCTGAAGACCATTGCCAAGTGCATTCGCAACAGCCCCATCAGCCACCTCAAGATGGACGGCATCTCCGTGCTGGACCGGCCGAAGAAGCAGCGCAGCGAGGCGAACCTCGTCCACTGCTTCATCTCGTCGCTGCCCCAGCTGCGGTGGATGGGCATCAGCTTGGCCGGGAAGAAGGAGGACCACATTTCGGCCATTGGCAATGCGGTGTTGGACCTCAAGGGCTACGAAATCGACATCAAGTAAGTCAGACCGACGGCGGCGGCATCTCTTACGGAATGAATTTCATCTCCATTTCTCTCCCACCGCGCACAGATTGAGCGAGTCGACGATCGAGCAGGCGAAGTTGATGGCGCAGGCGATCAGTTTGGACGGCAAGTTCGACATCAAGGTCTCGACATTTGGAACCTCGAGCGGAATTCTGGTACACGCCGAGAAGTCCGGCACGAAGAGTCTCACGCGCAAGAACAAGGATTAGTCATGGACATAAATCGCCTCGGTCACTGACACCGGAGCCCGGTGAACGCTGGGCAGCTGATGGAACCGGGTCACCGAAGCCAACCGTCCCATGGCGGTGGTTTGGCTTTCGAACTCGATGCCAAGATCAAGTGATTGCGGACTGCGGATGCGACTGTATGGATGGTGCCGAACCGGTGGAGCCCTCGGGTCTCACGCGAAAAGACTGACTGGAACTGTGAAGAATTGAAGTTCTTTTTTTACTAATACGATTGGAGTGGGACGGAACAATGGTAGGCTGAGGCAGCGACTTGGAAGCCAACCGACTCATGAGCAATCCAATCCCTCTGCCTGGTCGGAGTTAGGATCAGATCAGATCAGATCGGATGGGGTCGGATCGGCTCGGTTCGAATCGGAATGGATTGGATTGGATTGTAATAGACTCAGTCTGACTGGGTCTTTAGGATAATTTTACAATTTTGTATGCGCTGCCGACTATTTGAGAATAATTGTAATTGTTGTAATTATATTTGATGTTGTTGCATGAGTACTCAGAAGTACTGAATTATTCATCCATTAGTGAATATCGGTGTCTTGTTAATTATAAAACAAAAACGATTTTTAACAATTCATACAAATCATTACAAAGAGATAGATAGAGACGAAGAGAGAGATGAAATTTGAGATTTGAAACAAAAGTCTATACGAACAAATTTGACGCATTTGATGCAACCATATATAGACATAGACATATATAGATATATATATATATATATACATAGATATATAGACCATAAGAATATTTACAATTTTATGTATGTTTATCCGCGTAGTTAGAATATAAAATGTGCATTTTATTCAAAATCCAATACAAATACCACGGACGCTCGCATCCGACGACGTCCGACTCCAAATCGTTTCCCTACTCAAGCGTTTTACTGATGATCTAAAATCGGACGGTTTCTGAAGACAAACTATGAATGAAATCTACAATTACAAAATTATACAACTAAAAGGTTTACAGATCGACACGATCGCGTACAGTTGGTTGGCGGCTCCCTTGGCGGCCGGCCAGAGACGTTTTTTACTCACGAAATCCGACCGAGTACCATTTGCCGGTATAATAATATTTTGAATAGTAATTGAGAGAAACACATCATGAGAATAACCGCTAACAAACCATAGACACAAGTAGTTAAGACACTAAACACAGTCGGCCCAACCGACGACTCTCGATCGTTGCAGAAGAAAGGTTTTCACGATCTTCTCACTCTCACTCTTCCACTCTCTACTCTCTAAGCTCGACTCTATCACTATATTTCGCACATATTTCGCTCACCGCAACCTTTGTATGTATTTGTTATATCGTAATGTGAAGATGTTTTAACTAACACTTAGTTGTAGTAGTCCCGACTATAGCACGGTTCTAGTGTACATAATTGACGAACGCTTGGATGCCGAATCGGTCGCTCTCGAATTCCCTTGTTCCTTATAGTGTTTTCCACAAACTTCACATATCCTACAGTTATTATTTACACATGTATTCGTTACGTCCATTTGAATCCTAGACGAATCCTTAGACGAATTAACTAGAAATACTTCAAGTTATTTACAAATTGTTTACAAGTTCTTTAGTGAAATGCAAATGGAAGTAGCAGAAATTATAAAGGAAAATGAAAATACGTTGTACAATTGATTAATTGATCGATTCATTTACAAAATTCAAGATATTTACGAATCAGAGGACGAACAAATATTTATTTATAAATACATATTATATATAAAAATATAAAGAATATTATATGGCTGTGTGTATACTGAATGAAGTCTTTCAGTTAAATTATGAAATATGATATTATTTAAAGATGAAATTTTTGTTAAATTGCAAACCGAGTCCTTGAATTTCAATGTTGAATGAGTTGAAGTTATACGAAAACCAAGTGAAACAAATTAAAGTAATATTAAAATTGAATAAATGATGGACGATAACGATCTAACGGTCTAGTTTGTTTATTATGTGACAATATTTAAAAGAATACAAAACTATAGAGGATGAATTAAAATGTTCTTATTTATTGCAATTATACACACGAATTAGATGTACTGTATGATAAATATTATTATTAAAGAAACCTATATATTGTGAATGTTATCAATGTTTTTAGGCTAGGCATTTATTATGCATTATTAACGATTATGGATTACTTTAACATTATTATTATTATGCTGATTGAATATGGAATTATATATTGTTTAGCTGAATATAGTGCATTAACCACTAAGATTTGTGCACCTCGATCTTTGATACGTGAGAACAAATAAATCAATAAGTAAATAAAATAAAAATTAATAAAGATACAAAAGGTTGAACAACAATAATTGATATTGGACGACGGATTGAGAGATCGAACTATGGCGAGGAAAATAATTGTTTGTAACAAATGAATATTATGTGCAACTTATGAATATTATTATATAATATCTAAGAAAGATTTACAATGTTAATAATTCAATTAGTGAATAGAAAAACATACTGAAGACATTTGTAATAGGAGTGTTTTCTGAATGGCCATCCAGAGGTTCCGCCAACATCAGATGCGATGGGCTCTGGATCCCCATCAGAACTATGCAGGACTCAATGCTTCTCACCCACACACACTCGTACTCATGCATGGGCTCATGCACACTGTGCAAGCAACATTCGATATTTTGAATTTCAAAACTGTGAAATTCACATATATGTATATGCAAGTGTGTCAGTGTGTATGGCCGTGCACTTTTGCTACATTTATGAATACAAATACAACAATACTTAAGAAAATCATTGACTTACCCACACTCTGTACGAACTCGCTCAATTTTCTTCAAATTCCAATTAAATGAAAATTTTTAAAATAAAGGTTTTCCAAAGCATAATGATTTAATCATTGATTTACGAAATAAGCTCAACTAAAATACAAAAATACAACAACTAATAAATAAATAATTACACGAAATCTTATATGTAAATAAGTTGAAACCATCTTTTTATTTCGAAATCCTACTGGATCGAGGGATTTTGATCTGGGTTTATTTTGATTCTGATAGTAACAGCTAATAAAAAATGGGGACATTATACACAGATATTTATATCATACTTTATATATGTATATGTGTACTACTAAATCCAAGGGTATACTGGCCTTGTTTACGAATTTAGACTTATTCAAAGTCCGTTCCGATGAAACAGTTATTTTTTCTGTTCAAAACAATGTAGAATATCTCATGATATGCGCAACGGGAACCACCAAATTTAATAAAATTCGAAAGTTCATAAAACGAATTTTCATCTTATAGCATTAATTGCTAAAAGCGAAAGCATTTGATGTGTTTCGCCTTTAAGTAGCCCCAAGTGTTCTTTGGATTCACATCATTACCCCGTAACACTTTCAGCGGCCCTACAAAGGTGGGGAAAGTGAAAAGCCGCCGATGCAAAGCAATGGGAGTGGCGAGGGGATGGGATGGGTTTGTGTGGACAGGCCAATGAATGGAATATGTGTCAGGAAGATAGCCGTCGTAATTGCTGTTTAACTTGTTTCCTTGCAGCTAAAACGGCAAGTAAGCAAACCGGAGCCTTGTTTTGAGGTTTTTCAAAGTAACTTCACACTGTTTGTTTTTCCATTCACTGGGGTTTTAATCAAAATCTTGATAGGAGTTATTCACTGAGATTTGCCTATGATGCTGGTGAATATAGAACATCATTTAAATGATTTATGTCAGTGTGAGTTATCATTATATAAAGTTTTCCAAAATTTAAATAGTTACAAATTTCATAGATCATATTCAAATTCCTTATTGTCGACTTGCTCTGAATACACCCAAATCAATTTTGAATTTGTCGCTCCACTCACTTCTTTTTGAACACAACCCACTCGATCTTATTAAACGAAGCTAAAATCAACAGGTGTCTACGAAGTAGCTCAGGTTTGGTTGGCAACTCTAACGCTGTGTAATCTACTTCCATTTTTTTGTGAACTAGACACGGCGTTTTTTCTACCTGCTTGAAATATATTTCTGATATTTTAGACAGAGATGTTTTCCTCAGGTTCGGCGTCGCCACTGCGGTGGACTCTATTGCTGGTGGGGATTCTCTACACAGTCGGGTCTTCCGTGGAAAATGTGGATGACACGGACTTGGTGCATCTTCTTACCGGCGAAGATAACGTCATCGCCTTGTTTAGTGAGTAAACAAGGTTCATAGTTGAGTTTGAGAAAAATGTCGTAATTTCTGTTTAGCCAAGAATAATTGTCCGGAGTGTGAGGAATACGAAGTAGTTCTGGATAACATCCAGGCTGATCTGAAGGAGACCCTGGGAGCGGTGGTAGTAAAAGCCCACAATAGCCATATGGTCAGCATTTATGATCCGTCCCGTGAGCCTTCTCTGATCTATTTCCGCCGCGGCATTCCGCTGCTCTACCATGGCGACATCAAGGAGGATGAAATTGTGCACACCTTCAGCGACAACCGCGAACCTGTTGTAAAGGAGTTGGCGGACAACAGCTTCGAACATTTGACACAAGCAGCCACTGGAGCCACCACGGGGGATTGGTTCGTCTTCTTGTAAGAGAAAAAATCATCCAGAAGAATCGACATTTAAAAATAATTTCGGAATATATAGCTATTCTGCAGATTGTGTGTTGTGCCAGCGGCTCTATGCCGTATGGGAGGCGGTTGGTGCCAAATTGAAACGCCGACTGAATGTGGCTCGTGTCAACCGCTTGGAAGCCGGTATCTCCACAGCAAAACGGTTCGGTATCACTGAGTCGCCTGAATTTATTTTGTAAGTTAATGTTCCTGCTCTTAAATTTGCATTTCTTAATGCTTTATATTTCCATTAGCCTTCGACAGGGCAAAGTCTACCGCTACAAGACTAAGGATTACTCCCCGAAAAGCTTCATCGAGTTTGCAGAGAACGGATATCGCAAGCAAACGCATCCAGAGGCTGTTCCACCTGAGGCCAGTCCAATGTATGGAAAATTAAATTCGAGTGTAGTTCGAAAAGAAATGTTAATGTTTTGTTTTGTTTTAGGAACGATTTCATTGCCAGTAATTTGAAGGTGCTGGCCACTAACCCACAGTTCATGACCCTTGGAGCCATCGCAGTGGCAATGACAATTTTAATTGCAATCATCATCAAATGCTTATCTAAGAAACAGACAAAAACGACTGAGAAAAAAAGTAAAAAGGCTAAATAATTTCAAATACTTCTTGTAATTTATCGTGTTCTGTTTTGTAGAAATTATTTTAAATGACAAATATTCTATACATATGATTAGTATACTATAATTTTATAAAGTATGACAATAAATATATTTTTTTAATAAAGTTGGAGTAAAGCAGCTGCTCATGCATTCACATTTCCCCCATTAAAAGAAAACAAGTTGTTGTAACACAGACACTAAAACACCCTGACCCACAGGGTGTAGGGTATTAAACTTTATCTCGGCGGCTCGATCCACAAACCACGACGACTCAATGAAACACACGGCCTCATCACACAGAATGTGGTTTGTTTTTATGTTCGATCGTTTTGAGACATGTTCGATCGTTTTGAGACATTGAGTCAAGTACTTTATGGAGCACGAAACGATTCTGTGGAAGCTTTATTGGCTTCTGAGTTATGTGTTGAATTAATCTGCCCATTTACATTCTTGAAAACGAACAGCTATTGGCTTCATCTACGAGCAATCATCGTTACCTTTAGGTTGAACAACTGCTGCTAATGCCGCAGAGGGAAAACGCCGCGGAGAAAACTGATGTGATCAATGACGGTCGACGGTCCAACGGTGGAATGGTGCAGACCGCGGTGGATGGCGGGCGAAAACAAGATGACGAGGCCGTATACTCAGGAGCTCAAATAGATTCTAATTACAATCATCAGGAATGCGCGCGATCGGTCTAAAGTTCAAGCCAAGGCATGCTCGGCGGAGAAAACTTCGGCATCGCGCTGCGGAGTCGTGGCACAGAATCGAGAAAAGACTCGAATGATCGGCGGCAGGCACAGACGGACGACCGGACGGACGAAGACACGATTGGCTCAGACAGAGCTGACTCGTAGTCGCATTGTCTGCAGGCATCTACATATCTGTCTGCAGTCCGTCGTTCTGTACGTACGTGGTATGTATGTACTGTGGCGTGGAAAATTTTGCATTTCGTTCAATGACACAAACACGCACACGCACACATGGGCACTTTTCGGGCTTCCCCCAAGAATCGATACCAGTTTCGACCAGATGTATGTATGAATGTGGATTTGGCCAAATCTCAATCTCACGTATTACGACACACAAAAACTCTACACTAAGAAAATAAACACCGACGACTTCACCGACAAAAACGGACGTTTATTATCAGTTTTCTGTTTTGTTATTTCATTTTATGCACTTGCGATTTCGTCTCAAAATTAAACTTGACCTTCCTTCAAGGCTTCGCCACCGCGAACCGTTGAGCCTTTTTATTGAAATGGGAATCCCATACATCGACGCCAGATGCGCGAGCAGGAAGATTTTTGAAACACTTTTGGATTGCGTCAGAAGGTAGGGACCAGGTGGAAGGTGGAAGAGGAAAAGTTATTGGAATCTAATGGAATGGGCATGTGTAATTGGTGGTGGAACCGTGGTGAACGATCTTTTTGGTTGGTTTTTGCTCAGTGTATTTTCGGATTGATCGTGCAGTGGATTTCGCGACCGCAGCGACTGCTTTCGGATGCCATGAAACTGGTCGAAGGTTTGGTTTCCGCCAAATAGTTTCATCGCAAATGCTTCCAATAATCAAAAATATGTTTATGAAACAACTCAAAACTTTGCTTGACACTCGATGCCGACGTCGATCTTTCAAGTGGCACAAACACTCGCACGAACACATGAATAACTCTTGAAACATTCACACACACATACATACTCCCGTACGTGCATTGCAAAGTTTAAACGAAACAGATTTTCACCACAAAACACCTGACAATCGAGCATTTCTACACTCGACGGCTAACGGACGATGGGCGGCCGGACGAGACGGGACAGGACGGGACGGGACGGGCGGACGCCATTCATTCACTCACTCAGTCGCTCATTCATTCAATAGAATTATTGACTGCATTGACTGCCGATTGCCTTCGCCAGAAGCACAAAAGCTCTGTGCGATCGACGGCGGATGCGAGTGGCGGCGACTGGTGAGCGGTGAGCGACGAGCGACGAGTGGCGAATGGGGGGCGGTCGTGGGGCGTCAGTGGCGTGTGGACGGCTGCAGCGTGTGGGAAGCCGGCCTCAGTGGCAGCCAGCGAGGTGGGCTCGTCGAGGGTCCGTGTGTGTGTGAGCGACGGTCGCTTGCGTGGTCGAATTTGGATCATGGTATGCAGCGTACTTTCTTTCTTTCTCGCCGGCCGTTCGTGCGCTGCCGCTGGAGCTGGCGCACACGCCACTGGACGACTAGTGCTGCTCCAACTAACTCAATTGTACAGCAGCAAATGTACAACAAAAATAACAGAAAATAACAACAACAACCCCGACAACCGCAGCAGCAACAACAACAATCAAATAGCCAATGAAACACACCACACCGGTTTCGTTTGTACGATCGTAATTTCCACAGTCGGGCAGTCGAGCCGAGCCGTTGCTTCGCTCTGCGCCATCTCGCGTTAGTGCTTGGAAAGCCTTCACTCTGCATTGACACAACACCGAAGCCACGAGCGATTCGCGCGTCGACGTCGCGCATCCGCCAGACACGATCTTCGCGCCCACCGACCGTCCGCCGCCCGCCGTCAGCCGCCGTCAGCCGCGCCCCGTACGCGTCCAGGGCCCACCGTTCGCCGTCGCGGCCCGTCGCCACCGCGGAGTCAGAGTTCAGTTGTCCGCGCGTCCCCGTCGGTCATTTATCAGCGGTTTTGTTTTGATTTCCATACCTAGTGAACACACTCACACGCACGTAAGCATACAGAGGAACAACTCACGCACACACGCACACCTGCGCAGAGGTCTGGCCGTCTGCGCGCCTGCGCCGCGTAACGAAAGCCGCCTCATCTGCCGCCACCTCCCCCTCCCGTCCCCCCCCCCCCACCTCAGCCCACCGGCCGTGTCGCGCCGTCGGCTGCTGTTGCTGGTGCCGTGATTTACGCCACACACATGATCGTTCGTTTAGCGCTTGTCTGCGTGCGTCGCGACTCCATCATAAATATCCCAGATAGTTTTCTCTTTTAACTGTAGTCCGAGTTTAATATTTGCGATCGATTTTCGTAACACCGCACACAGGCTCGTCGACGACAGGCCTTTGGGAGTCCCCGCAGCGAACCGAACAAGTGGTTCCTGACCTCGGGACTCCGATCGGGCACCCGCGGCCTGGGCCAGTTGCGTAAGAAGCGGTTGCACCCGACCGCGGGCTCGACAAAGCCCGGCCCCGAAGGACTCCTTCGCCTCCGCCCTTGTCCGACCGCCTGGCGACGTGTTCGGCGGAACCAAATGCAGCCCGTCCCGGCCCAGTGCTGTGAGTGGCTCCAGCGTGACTTCGGTGGAAAGTGAAAATTAAATCGGAGGAAGTCTATTGTGTCTGTGCAGCTGGTCGGAGTGGAAAATGGAGGCTCGGAAAGTGGAGCCGGCGATGTGAAATGGAAATCAGCGACTCGACTCGACTCGGCTCGATCGAGATTTAAAAAAGTCATTTTTCGTGCCGAAATTCCTCTGAACTACCAGCTCAATTGGGGAGATGGGCTGATGTTCAACGCTTCATTGCCTGCCCCGCCTCTGCGGCGAAATTGCTTGAGTCATTATCCATTATTCTCTCGAGCCCAGAACGAGGAGCCGCCGGCGACGACGACCAAGTGGAATGTCCAAAAATCAAAATTCCGCAATGTCTTCGCGATGTAATGTGGAGTGATGTGAAGAAAGTCCGTCCGTCCGACGTCCATCGCCCGGAGACGAATACAATTACAATTACTCGCAGTCACCACCGTCAGCCTCAACGTCAACGTCGACGTCAACGTCGCCGCTGCCGCCGCCTCCTCTACCCAGCCTCCTTTTCTCGGCGAGCCGATTTTTTGCTCGCCCGGAGCTCGTTGAAAGTGGTTCGGCGGGGGTTTTTATTTTGGCATCTTTTTTGGCTATTTGTTTTGTTTTGTTTTCAGTTCGGCCCCAGCGCGATGACTGGGTCTGTCGAAACTGAAGGACCGCGTAAATCAGACTCGCGACCAGGGGCAAACCTGTCTTCGCAGCATTCAAATGCCGCCGATGGTTCGCCGCCGAAGCTCTGCCGACGCGGGCCCTGGTCGGGCGACGATCGATCGTTGACTCGCGCCGATCGCCAAAAACAATGCCACTTGCGACGTCATCATGTGTGTGCCGTGCTCGTGAGTCGTCCACGCCATCCATGCGATCCAATCGGATGCCAGGCTCTTGTTGTGTAGTAATTAAAACCACAACAAACCGAGCCAACAACAACACAACAGCGCCAGCAACAGC
Organism: Coelopa pilipes; assembly: GCA_947389925.1. NCBI lineage: Eukaryota > Metazoa > Arthropoda > Insecta > Diptera > Coelopidae > Coelopa > Coelopa pilipes. Next base: position 40,383,486 of record OX376697.1, on the reverse strand, counting down.
GACAAGATCAACACTGGCCGCCGATAAGAAGTGTGCTACTTCGGCCCGCTCGGCCGGGGGTTGAGGCTCGGCAGCCGGTGCCCGGTGTCCGGTCGAGTCGAAGGAGCCACCACAATCAATCACCAGTCAGAGTCGGAGTTGGAGTCGTCGTCGTCGTCGTCGCGGTCAGAGTTAAAGCTGAAGTCGGAGTCAAAGCTGAAGTCGCCGTCGAAGCTGGAAGAAGCGACTCGAGTCGACACTACACGACACGACACGATCGATCGGGCCTCGCCGTCTCGATCCGTATCGCGTAAGCTCTCGGATCTCGCCACAGCTGAGCTGGGACTCCGGTGGGGCTGCGCTGGGCCGGGCCGGGCCGGGCCGAGTCCCTGGCGGCGCGGCTGGGCGAGATTATGTCAAAAGTGAAGGTTTTCGCATGATCGTCGTCGCGGCTGCGTGAGCGCCAGTGTGTGTGTGTGACCGCGGGCTTTGGTTCGGCCGGTGCGCGAGCTTCGGTTTCGATATCGGTGTTGGTTTCGGCATCGGCGTCGGGTTCGGTTTTGGTTTCGGTTTCGGTTACCGGGGCCGCTTTATTGCATCTACGTGGCCTCAACATTCATCGGGGATTTAAACGTGTTTCGCTCTCGGTCTCAGCCTCGTCGCTCGTGTCGGCTCGTCTTGCCTGAGTTCTCGAGGGGATGCGCTGCGACCGCATGAGTTGTTTGTTTGTTTGTTTTAACATTTGAAATATTGAAATATTGAAATTTCGATTTTAATGGTTCCTGTTTTCCGATCGACGATTCTGCGAGTGGGGATTCGAGCTGGCGAGGTCCTCGGGTCGGTCGAGAACTCCAGCTCGTGCTCGAACTCGATTTCGGACGCGGATTCGTATTCGGATTCAGATTCGGATTTGCATTTGAATTCAAGCAGCTTCTGCGCAGCATCTCGATTCAGTGCCCCGCGAGCGACGACGACGAGAACGACATCGACGACCACGACGACCCGCGATCGCGTGCCCCGAACTCGCACCCGAAACCGAGAGCCGACAGCCGAAACCCCGACCCAGAACCAGATTCCCCCGCCCGAGCCGCGTCCGCCGTTCCTATTTTCCGATAATCAGAATCCCAAACACCTGTGTCCCCGTCGCTGCGTGTGCGCGTGTGTGCGTGTGTGCGTGTGTGGTTAGCCTTGTGCCTGTGCGTGAGTGGGCCGCACAGACTGGAGGATTAATTGGCTGAAAATTATCACCTCCCACCCCTAGCGATTGAGACCGTACCGAACCGGGCCGACTGTGATCCCGCAAATCGCGCTCCCCACGACCGATCGATTGTCACCCGATCACACGAGCTGCCCAGTGAAACCAGCAACCGACAGCTCGCTCTTGCAGTGCCCAAGTGAACCTCGTTATGCAAACGCCGATCAGGTGAAAATTTTCGGAAAATAGTGCTGAAGAAAAGTGCAATAAACCAACAGTGATAATACGGCAAATGCCAGTGAGAACAGTGCGATCAGTGCTTCCGTGATCGTCCCGAAGAAGAAAACAGAAGGAAGAGAACTCAATTTGTCGCCGGCCCTCGGGAGGAGGATCCGCTGCCAGCCGAGCCACCGCGCCCGAACCACCGCCCTCGAAGGCCCGGACCCGGCCCAGTCCGCAGCAGCAGCGCCGTCGTTCGCCGTCCATCGACCATCCGGCGACCATCGAGAGTCTTGAGGTGCAAAGCAGCGCCGAGCTGCTCCGAAAGTAGGTGAGTTTGATTAGATACTCGGCCGGGCCGTTGACGCCAGCCACGGCGAGTCGGTGTGCGGAGTGTGTAAAGTGCATCGAGCACGGAGCGGGTCGAGCGGGCCGAGCAACTAGATTGAGTCCGAATGGGTCCGGCACCTGGGCGACCGGTGGAGAGGGCTCTCGACGGGAGTCCGAGTCCACGCCAGCGACCGCCGGCCGGCCCCATTGGGCGGAAAACCTCGGTCAGTGGGCTTGTGGGCCGCCGGTCGATCGGGCCACCCGAGGTCCATAGGTCCGCATTCACTCGGGGTTCTTAGCTGCAGTCGTCGTACGTCGTCGGAGCCCAGTTATCTGGAGCTCAAGTTTTAATTGCGGGCAAAACTACATGGGAATCGCATTGCGGCCAGCAGTAAAAAGGCGAAACGATGTTAATAACTACGTGCCGGAGTTTTCAATTTCGATGGCAGTCGCCGGCGGGAGCGCTTCGGAGGCGGGAGTGATTAATTCGAGGCACTTTAAATTCTAGCCGCATCCGAACGACGTACTCGACGTTGCCTTTATGTAAAACCTGTGCTTACAACGCACTCGCACTCGCACCGAGCACCGGTTCGAGCCAGCCTTGGGAGGAGACGCGGCCGACTCGCCCATTGATCTATTGGCCGGCGAGTGAATTCGAATTTGAATACGAATTCGAATTTGTGTTCGAGTGCACGCCGACCTCAAATGGCGAGCCGAGAACGGCGTCATGTTGGAAACACGCACACATCCACACGATCGACGCGATCGAACGGTCACCCTTTCAACCGCTCGGTATCGGAAAACTCGACGACTCCGTGATCTGCTCTGATCTCCGAGTTCTGACGGCCGATCGAACAGACGGACGGACGCGATGTCACGTGATGATGCATTAATTACGGTACTGTGCTCGATCAGATCAAATGGGTGTGCGCGGCTTCCTCCCCATCCCTCTCCCTCTCGCACCACCGCCGCCGACCTTCAAACGCCCCAGTTTGGAGAGTTCGCTCTGCTCCTGGGGTTCTCGGAAGCCCAGCTTGCGCAATCGCTTTGTTAGCGGGAAATTTTACACGATTCTATTACGATGCGACGCCCTCGAAATGACTCCAACACCCCACCCCGCCCAAGGACAGAGCAGGGCGTGTCGCCAGAGTCGCAAACGTTCCGCCAACGCCACCTGAACCTCGTCATCGTTGGCTGTTTGATGGGTTTCGTGCGCTTGACAATCGGTACCGATTACTCGGTAGACCCGCCGCAATTCATGGTCAACCGTGGTCGGCGGCCAAACGATTCCAAACGACTTGATGTGCGACAATTGCGAGCCCACTAACGTGTGTGTAGACTTTTTTCGGCTAGCGTGAAAAGCGCACGAATGAAAGTGAAAACAAAACAAAGCCAAACAAAGCGAATCGGATGAAAGAGCCAACAATTGTCGAACGTCGAAATTGGATAATAGTTAGTGGACGCGCTGGACATTGCAGCAATGAGAGAAAGTTGTCTGGCTACCAGTTGAACCTCGGCTATTTTCGTTGTTGTTGTGGCCGACCTGAAGAAGTCCAGACGGAGACTCTCGACCAAGATTGAGTCACGAGCCTGGCTCGGGGAATCGCCAGGACCACCAGAGGCGATGGGAAGACGTGGGTCAATTGATGGCCATCGAGGGTCGAGGGATCGGGATCGGGATCGGAATCGGGACTGAGTCGTGGAATCGCGTGATGACTTCATCGCGGCGAAGATTCAGGAGACGGCCAGAGGAAGAAGAAGAAGAAGAGGCTGCTCTGGCCGATGTGGTTTTGCTTTGGTTTGGCGTTGTTTCTGTACCAACTTCTTGCCACGCGAATAACGGGTTTATTGCATATTGCCAAACGAGCCGAGTCGGGCCAACTTGATCCATGACTTGATCAAACGTGTCTGCTGGATTTTGAAACTTCAATCGTTTCGTTTCGTTTCGTTTTGTTTCGTTTAGTTTATGTTTTCTAGACGAAACAAACAGTAAAACCCGAACCAGAGAATAGATTAACAGCAACAACAACCAACAACAACAAGACACAATTAGCAAAGACATCAGCAGCGATCTTCAACACAAACAGAGGCGACGCGATTTAAATGCGTCGGACTCGAGCGCGCCGCGAAATCAGGTCGAGCAAGTGACGTCCTTAGGTGAGACATGGCAAGAGCTCCGAGTCCATTTCGGCCATAAAATATTTGCATATCGAGTCGAGCCGAGCCGAGCCAAGCCGAGTCGAGTCGTGTTGAGACGAAACGAAACGAGACGAGGCGAGTGGAGTCGAGTGGAGAAAAATTTGACGATGAGTAAATCGCGGCTCGTTTCTGTTTTGCAAGATTTTGTGGCTTCTTTTTTGTTATTTATAATTTTTTCCCAATTTGTTTTTGGATTTTTAATGTTTGTTTTTGGATTTGTACTTCTTGTTTTGGGGTTTTTACTTTTTGTTTTGGTTTTTTGCCTTTTGTTTTTTTAATTTTTTAACTTTTGTTCTCTTGTTTTCATTTCTGTTTGCTTAGTTGTATGTGTGCTTTGTTTGCCTTTGCATGTATCGTTTTGGCTTTTGTTTTTTGTTCTCCGACCCCGCTCTGTTGCTTTATTTACCTGGCTTTATTTGTCGTTCGGATTCGGATTCGGATTCGGATGTCATGTCCTCCCGAACGGAGCTGGAGACAATCGGCCGCAGAAGGCACAAGGTCAATGAGTCGATTATCCGAGTGACGAGTGGGAGGCAGGGGCGCAGGGCGAGAGAGAGGGAGGGGGAAATTTCTGGACCCCCGGGGACCCCTTGCTGGACAGATGCCGAAATGCACCGGCGACCGCGCCCCGCGACCGTTCGGTCCGGGCAGCCGACTTTATTTGCCCATCAGTGGCCGTCCTCGCGACCGAGAGGCGGGGAGCCGACGGCGTTCCATTAATCTCACCTCGCTCATTGATGAAAACGCTCCAAGTCATCGCGACGCGGATCGGCTCGTCTCGTCTCGTCTCGATTCGACTCCATTCGACTGTTAGACAACACAGCGCTTCCTCACGTTAACGCAAACACTCACGTGATCCGAAGGTTAGCCCGACTGGGGCCGAGACGAGTCGCTACTGGTGGCGATAGGCGGCGAGCGATGGACTGTAACCATAACCGAGTGAAATAATTATGAAAATGTATGCAAATTGTAAACCGAAACTCATTAACATTTAGCCACTCGATTCGACTCCCCTCGCCCGGCTCGCACTTGGCGCTTAGACAATGACCCGGAAGAAGTTTCTCTGACGCAAAGGCGGCTGCTTCGAAACACGTCCGATTCGAGGCGAGACGAGCTGAGCTGAGGCGAGGTGAGGCGCAGCGCTTGCAACACGCCGGACGCACTGCCCCGATCACTGGGCCATTCGTGCGGCTGCGTCACACCAACCCCCATCCCCGGCCCCAGCTCCAGCCGCTCCCCGATGCGTTCGGTCGGTTCATTGCGAAATCTATACTAAGCAGCAGTTGTAGGTAGTCGTGGGGAATGTGCAGTGGGAACCAATTACGAATCATTAACCTCTAAACGGGCTCTCGTCGGAGTCCGGCGCACGCGAGTCGGATGCACCGCGAGGGCGGGTCGCTGGAAACGGAGGCTCGGCCGGCTCTCGACTAATGGCCGTTTTCTCCTCTCCTTTCAGACACATTCGCCCGGGTCCCGATTCCCGTTTCCGTTCCCTTCGTCGTCGTCCGCCAGCCCGCAGCCCAAGGCCACAGCCCGATCATGCTGAACTGCACCGACCTGGCGTGCGTCCTGCACCACCACCACTTCTACGCCCACCTCCACCACCTGAAGCACCATCTGCAGGATGACAACGACAACACATGTGAGTGACTCATTCTTATATGTATTTTTATAGTATATATTTAGCTACGACCTCGACTCGCGCTTACCGCCATCATTAGGCAGCGATCTGTTCTCGATCGCGACTGTGCATAGCTAGATAGAGCGCTAGATAATAGATTTAAGAGGCTATAAAAAGCTGCCTCGATCCACGGCTAATGGGATCTGCCGGCGCTGGAGATCGTTCCGGCCGCCAAGGCGACACTGGAGGCAGTCCGTCCGTCTGTCCGTCTGTCTGTCTGTCTGTCCATCCACAGATTCGTCTAGCGAGCGAATCGATCGCTCGAATGGTCGACCGTTCGAGCGACGGACCAGGGCGGCCGTGTCGCGCCCAGCTGCAGTGGGGCTCGCTGCGGTCGTGAGGCTCCCCAGACAACTTGTCACTTCCTCGTCTGGACACACCCGGGAATCTTCTAGACATCGAGTCGCAGTCGCAGTCGCCGTCGCCGTCGCCACCGCGGTCGCCATCGTGGCCGGTGTCGTGATCGCTTGCATTGGCCTGGGCGAATGGCTTCAATTAACACGACACGATACACAGCAGACACTCCATTGTGCCGGCGACGCGTGCGCAGATTCGCAGCGACCGGCGGAGGGACCGAGGGACAGACCGATAGGCAGAGAGTGAGATGGATAGGCGGAGGCAGGCTGGCGGTTGGTCGCTCTGTCGCTCCGTCGCTCCGCGGCTCTGGCGAGACCGCCAGCCATCGCAGACACTTACGTTCAAATCGCATGCTCACCTTGACTTAATTAAGGTGCGTGCAAAACGTACGCTCATTTTCTGCAGACCCATGTCGTTGTGCTCGGCTCGGCGCGGCTCCACCGGACCGGGGGCCGGGGGCCGGGCAGTTGAGCCACCGCCGCAGCCCAATGAAATTAGTAGTGCGCAGCTTCTGAATCTAGCGTTTGCATGGAGTCTGTCGTCCGTCCACTGTCGCCTGTCGCCATCGCCAGTCTCTGCGCTCGCCGAATTCATACGCCATGGTTAACCACTGAGGTGGATTCGAAAGCTTGGGGAGTGGGCTGTGGGACGGCAGTCGAGATCGGCTCTATGGGAGATAGGAAAAGGAAAGGCATCGACGGACAGATAGACAGATGAAATCCCAGGCACAAAAACAGCGCCAGAACAGAGACGGAAAGTCGATGATTTGGCCAACAACGAAAGCTCTCGCTCTTCACCCTGATGGCACTTCAGTCCCAAGTTACTGCCTCCGGTCGATCACTTCAGAAGATCTGTGCGGCGACCCCGGCCGGAAGGAAGAGCGGGAGAGAACGAGAACGAGAGCCCACGATCGCAGTCGCCTCTCCTTCGTCGTTCTCCTCGCGGAGCAGGCGAAACGCGAAACGGAAGTGCGAGCGGGCCGCGAGATGGCGCGCGCAACGCCCCGATCTCCGCATACATTTAGGCGAAATATTAATGGCTACGACCGCCGCTCGGGCCCGAAGCCGAGCCGCGGCGAGACGGGCCGTCTCGGCGAACCTCAGGCAAAGGTGGTTCTTTAGGCAAATTGACCATAACGAGCAGAGACCGGGGTGGTCGGCGAGGGACGAGCGCGACTTCGGCTCGTGCTGAATCAAATATTAATTTGCGAATTATTTCTGCAGCCCGGTTCTATTTTTACCTTGCCGTTGGGCGGCCTCGCTAATTCTCGGGGGAGGGGGAGGGGGCGAAGGCGTAGGGCGTACGGCGTGCGGCGTGCGGCACCGGACGAGCGTTTTCTATTTCGAATATGTTAATGGGCTTCACATGACGAGTGCAAACACGGCCCAGCCATGGGCGGCGAGGGACGGCGGGGGGCGGGGCGGTGCAGCTCCGATTGTTAACTAGTTTTCACATCATGCTCGCAGGCGGAATGTTTTCGAAAACGAAATGTAAACACGGATCGGTTCTCAGTCTGCGGTTTGCGAATCGATTGGAAGGAACAACAAGAACAACGTGAACAACATGAACAACAGGAACAACAAGAATAACAACAACAATAACAGCAAAAACAACAACCCCAACGCCGGCTTAAATACACATTATCTCTCGCTCCACCTCAGTGTTTTCGTCCGGATTTCGGCTGCCATCTTCTGGCCTCGCACTCGGCGTCGATCGCTTCGCCCCGGGGGAGTGGGGAGGGGGGCTAAGAGGGGCTAATGCATATTCAATCGAATCTCTAACTTGACTAGAGATCAGGTGCAGACCACGCGTGCGACGAGCGATCGCCGGCCAAGCACAGAGGGAGAGGGGTTTCAATTATTGTCATTGTTGTTGTCCAGATTGTTGTTGTTGTTGTTGATAATCTTGCCCCACAATCGGTGTCGCCCGACGAAGAAGTGACGAACCATGTCAAGAGCAAACACCACAAAGCCCAGTAATATATCCGCTGTTTGCCCAACTGATAACGGATAGCGAGAGCCCGCTCCAGCGCTCCATCCCCGCCAGCAGCCGTGGGTGGGTTCTATCGCGAGCCATGTCTGTCTGTCTGTCGACGAGATGTCCCAGAGATTGACTGACATCCGCGGCTCGGGCGCGAGCGCGAGCGCGAATCGTCGGAGTCGTCGGAGTCGCCGTCGTGGTCGGAGAGCACGCGATGACGCAAACGCGAGTCGCGAGCGCCTCTGATAATGAGATAATGCGATTGTCCCACTGTGCGGCGGCGGCGTCGTCGTCGTCGTTGTCGTCGGCTGGATTTTCAATGTTAACCCAGTTTGATGAACCCGCGGTAGATCAGTTCAGTTTTCTCGCCGATCTGGCGGAAACTTCCGCGCGGATCTGCCGCTCAGCCGCTCGGCCGCTCGACAACCTTTTCCACCTCGTCGCTTGCGATCGGCGGCGCTCGCGCGCTCGCATGTCGGCGACGATTCGCCACTGATTCCGCAATGCTCCGTAATCTCTCCATCCACTCGGCTCCACACCTAGAGATCGCCCACAATGAGGCAAGAGCGGCAGGGTGGGGACGCAGAGAGAGAGAGAGAGCGGACGTTTGTGTGACTTGCGGAAACGAGGCGGATGAGTGACATTTTTTCGGCGACCGCCTCACGGCCATCTGCACTCATTGCGAGGCAGGGCTGGCGGCTCTGCGTCCACTTAAGACGATTCCATGGGTCCGGGGTCTGCTTGGCGGCGACCGATCACAGCCGCCCGACCTTCTCCAGGACCCCCAGCACCCTCATCACCCCACGCTGAGAATCGAGTCGTCACTTCGGTCGCCTCTCGTCGCCATCGATCGTTCAATTTTACGCCCAGTGGCAGATCGGCGAAGCCACGACCGCTGAACCCACGATCGCTTCGGTAGTCGGTTCAGCTCGGCTCAGAGCGAGCCCGCCCGGCACATGTGTGGGATCGACTGCGACCCCCAACCCCAACCGTCGTCAGCTGTCGGCGGCTTCCCTGGGACGATGAGCCGAGCAATTATTTATGCTCGCTCAGAAGCCGGAAACAAACCTCGCAATCAAACGGCGCAAAATTCAGAGACAACGGCAATTAAAATTTGTGCCAGCGAAATAAACAAGTAATAATAGTAGGAAAATGGGGATGCGGGTGTGTGAGTGGGTCAGCCATACATTGCAGCGCACACAGACGCACCTGTACGTGTGCGCGCCAACGCCAACACCAACACCAACAGCGGTACCTGCGAGCGGTGACAGCGGCAATAGAAATTTCTGTATTGCGTTCATGCTTGGCCGAGAAACCCCCAACAATGCAAGCGTCGGAATGAGCGACGAGCGACGAGAGACGGGGGGCGGCGGAGCGACGGATGAAACGCTCGACGATGCGATTCGAGCGATGCGAAATCAGACGGAATCGGACGAAACGAATTGTAATGGAGTAAACGCCCGTAGGTAGGAAGGTGTGCTGGCGCGCGTGTGTGTGTGTGGGGGGCACTTCGCCTGTCTGTCTCGCGGTCTGTCCGCAGCACGCTCGCCGCCGTTCACGCCAGTGTAGGCGCTGACGCCGCGCCTCTGCCGGCGAACCACTAACCGACGACGGCGGCGGCGGCGGCGGCGGCGGCGGCGTCGGCAATAAATTACGTCCCTGCCCGGCGAGGAGGCGACTCGTCCCTGGTCCGCCCCCGGCCCCAGCATCGGGAGGAGAAAACTTTCCACTGCACAGCACGGCACGAGGACCTGTCGTCGCGATGTCACTGGAGCGAATTCGTCCACCGGCGGCGACGGCGTCTCGTCGCAGACAAGTGGAAATTTCCCTCCATCGATCGGACCGCACATGGATCGCACGCGATAAGCCCGAGTTGTCCGCCGGCTCCGCATCAATGATCATTCGCCAGCGCTCGATCGCTGTGGATCGAAACGCTCTGGGCCGCGTTTTCCCGACGACGGCGGCGCAGCTGCAATTATATCGGATCAAATCGAATCGAATCGCGCTGTTCCGTTTCGTTTCGTATTGCGTTGTGTAACGTTTCGTAATCGCAGACCCTTCGGACCCGGCTTCGCCCCAGCCAGTCACACAACCGGCCTCTTCCTCTGGGAGGCGGCCGTCCTTCCCTCTCTCCCTCCCTCCTTCCACCCGTCCTTTGTTCTCCTGCTGACCTCCTTCGACCGGCAGCCCTTCGAGCCCAACAGCTTCGGATCGGCGTGAGGCCGCTGTTGCCGTTGTTGTCGTTGTTGTTGCTGTTAGCACTCGGCTGACTCGACTCTCGACTATTATGGAAATTGCACTCAATTTAAATTATCTCCCGAAAGACGTCAGACCTTTTTACTTTTATTGGTCGTCGTCCGCGTTGTTTTACGACGACATGTCGCTGTGTACAGTTACTCACGATCCGTCACTTCGTCAGCGGCCGCCTTCGCGGGGAAATTCAGCAATCAGCGTATTTCGTACTTCACTTCGGCTCTATAATAAGAACGACAAACACTGGACGACGGGGCCTCCTTGAACGAGGGGTTCGCCAAACGGCCCCGACTTCCGACGATCGCAGTTCGAACTCCCAGGGACGCCCCCGAGCGCCTCCAGCTGCTCGGGAAAATGGCCGCCGGTCCTGTGGGGAGGAAGGTCCGGCATCTTCCGTCCCCCCAAGGTTGTGCCCTCCGCCGCCTGCTGAGCTCGGCCTTGGATCGCGGGATCGTCAGGGTCTTAAATTAGATATGCTTCCCGGTTTTATCGCCACACAATGGCCCATTGTTGTTGCTGTTGTTGGTGCTGGAAACGCTTTGAACGGCTCGAGATAAAGCCCGGTGATAGCTCCAATAACGCGAGTTCGTTGCTGAAAATAAACAGCATTTATAAAGTGCTAATAACTTGTGAATTCCGTCCGACAATTGCCCATAATTAAAATCGACTCCGAATGTTAATTTCTACTGAGCTAAGTATGTTTGCACTTTAATTAGTACACATTTTTAGAGTTTAGACGCAAAAAAAGCACACTTAATAAAAACCCACACACACACACGTGTGCAATTCCACCAACGTCGGTTAGCTTGGGACGAGCCTGGCGGGTCTTCGAGCGCCCAACCCGACGTGTTTCGCTTCCTTCGTCCGCTCGCTCGGGCACCACGTGACGGCGAAGTCGGCGCCGGTCGCGTTTCGCTCTCGATTCGGGCCCGATCCTTGGTCAAGTGGTCGGAGCGGTCGCCGCGACCACCCACCTCAAGGGCGACCGGAAAAGGACCTCGCCTCGCTCTCCCTCTCCCTCTCTCGCACTCGCACTCGCCGTCGGTCTCTCAGCGTCTCGTCTGCGGTCGCTTCACTCGCTCACTCGCCAATTCTCAGTCCGTCGGTCTCTCTCGCGTTCTCTCGGCTCGAACTGGTTTCTCGAACTGCCGGACCAGACGCTGACGAGACGCCGCTCGTCTCGTCCAGTCGCCCTCGCCCCATCTCGACCCGCTGCAGCCGCTGCCGCTGCTTCGGCTGCCGCTTCTGCTGCCGTGGCCGCTCGTTCCGCGTTGTTTTCCCAACTGTTAACAAAGTGTTTGCGCTGTTAACAACGATTCAATTCCGACTCCCATTCCCATTCCAACAACAGCAACAGCGACCACCTCGCCAACCTCAGAAGCAGCAGCAGCAGCAGCCGGAGACGGAGACGGAGCAGCAGCTGATACAGTAAGGTGCGAGAGAACGATATAGTGGAGGTTCTTGTCAGAACCGCGTTCAGTTGTTGTCCGGAGATTATCGTGTCGCCGCCTCGTCCGTCGCCAGTCGCCAGTCGCCCGTCGCCACTCAGCCAGTCAGCCAGCCAGCCAGCTCAGCTGCGCCGCTTCCTACCTGCGATTCGTCTCATCCACCGGTACAACCCAGGCGATTACAGTCCGGAGCCGACCGATCGGTCCACCTGGATATATCCGAGTTTCTCGCTGGCCCCACCGCCCGATAAATCGCGTCGCTCCTGCCCGTCCCGTCCACGGCTCCACCGCGCCGTCCCGTCCACGGCTCCACCCTCGACTGTGTCGTTCGTCATTCGCGTCGGCAATTCATTTTTCGATTAATATTAAAACCACAAAAGCACACAAAAGTTTTTACCAAAAGGGAAAAAAACGAAAAACAATACCGAGAGCTAAAACGAGGCAAAAAATGCAGAAAAACACGAAATAATATTAAATCGAGAAATTGTTAAATGAAACAGAAACAAAGTGGAGTTAAATCACTTGCGACCCAGCTCGGCCGATGCGTTGTTTGTTCGAGCGCTCGAAGCGTCCAGGCCGCGGTTTAAGCCAGAATTTACGGGGTTTCCACAACTTTTTCGTTATTGTTCGCCTCGTCGCCTCGTCGCTCCGTCGTGTGCTGTTGTGTTCTGCTTTTGTTTTCACGCTGCTCCGATCCCTCGGCACTGGTGCTGGTGTTGGTGGCGCTGTGTTTGTGTACGTTCCTTTGTTGTTGTGCTGGTGTTTGTTGTTTGTTTGCTTGTGATTATCATTTCGCCTCATGTTGTCTGCATAAAATTAAAATAAATTTCAATGCGTAAATCGAGTGTGTGATTAAATTTAGTCCGTTTCATTTGGCGTAACCCACTCGACAGCCTCGCCCCACTCGCCCCACCCGCCCCAGTCGCCTCCGCACCTCGCCCCACCCGAGCGCCAGGGACTGCGTGTGTGTGTGTGTGTGTGCATTCGTCCTTTGCCATAAAATGTGCACGCGAAGAAGGCTCCTTAATTGCCCCGTCCCCATTTGAAGCGTCGAACGTCGAACGTCGAACCGTCATCGAAAATTCCACGATTCCCATTAAGCGCCAACAACAACAACAACAACGACAACAACGACACCGAGAACGAGAACGATAACAATAAAAGGCGAACGTAAATAGAAATAAAGAAAACGCATCCGCAGGAGCCCCGACCGACAACTTCAAGACTCTCAGACTCTCAGACCCTCCGACCCTCAGACTTTCAGAGCCCGGCCAGGCCCCGCAGAAGCCTTCAAAACTGGATTACTTTCAATACAATGTCGGAAACAAAACCAACGCCTCGGAGCCGACTTTAGGTGAGTCGCGTATTTTTAGATCCGACCCGTTTGGGGGCCCCAGCAGGAGGCCCCGAACAGGAGCCCCTTAAGGCCGAGTTTTCTCGGAGTTTGTTCCCTGCCTTTCTTCCGTTCTCTCATGCCATCGGTGATAGACGGAACAGCTTCCGTTCAAATTGCACTACAGACTAATGAGACGTTGCCTTCACGAATCCCAGCATCGACGGCAACCTCGTCATCGGCATCATCATGACTATTGTCATTGTCTATCGGCCGGTAATCACCAAGGAAATATATGTGCAAATCAAGTAATAACTACAAAGTCGCAATCACGAAAAAACTCCGGTCACGGCTCATTACATTTTCGACCACATGCTACGGCCACTAGACTTCGACCCCTTGAACTTGGGACCCTGTGTTCCACGGGTGCTCCAACCGTGCCCCAGGGAATGGGCGCCGGGCCAGCCTGCAGAGCTGGAGCACTGAGTCATCGTCGATGTGAAGCGGTGCCTGATGCTAATCTGGAATATGATTGTTTTAATTGCCGGGTGTTAAAAGTGAGCAAGACCTATTAGGGCTGATTGCGATTTTAATTTCGTCGATGGCTTCCTGTGGAAGGTTCCATTTCCGCCAGACGCGCGTAACGAACGCAATCGCGAACCCACGGCCAATGTCGATGACAGCGAGCGCCAACTGGGCCCACACCACATGGACTCCTCGACGAATCTCGCCCGGCTGGGTCGAGAAATCACTCGTCCACTCATGATTTATGCCCAGTCGAAACCAGGTCGAGGCCGCTCTTCGTTCCACGAGCCTCGCTAGGTGGGAGCCCGGCGCTCCTGCAAACGGTCGCGAGTCGTCGTCGCCTGCCGGGTCTGGGAGTGGCTCGGACTGGGCCGGAGCGATGGCGGCGTGTGTGCGGAAGTCACGCAATGCCGTGCTGGAGAACCCAACCGAACCGAACCGGGCCCGGGAAATGAAGCACTTCTAGCACGCATCAGCGCGAATCAATAACGATTTCGCAATTAGGAGATGGACGACGGAATGCCGCCCGCCCGGTCGGTCTCGGCCAGGCTCTCATCATCGAACCGGGCTCTCATCGCACCGGGCTGACGTAATACGCAAGATGCACGCGGACGGGCCAAGGAACAGCAGCAGCTCGAGTGCACGAACCGCTGTTGTCGAGCGTCTAAATTGGCGTCGCTCGGCGTCGGCGTCGGCGTCGTCTACGTTGCATGAGAGACCGACGGAAGACGGAGGGGAGGGTTCACGTGTGGCGGTTGTTCGGGGTTCCTTTGACAGGCCCGTTATCGGCTCGACGTTTGTCGTAGCGGCCCGATCACAGGCCCTCGTTCAAACCCTCTCACAGATCTCGCACGGATCTCGTTGACATTTCTTTCTTTCCAACTGCAAGCGTTCGTCGCTGCGTTGTTTGCGCGAACCTCACTTGAATAAATATTAGTTAATTAGACATGCCGTTCTCCGCATCAGTTGGAGTCGTTTACGCGGCTCTGGCAGCAAACTTCACACCGAGGGACTCCGGTTCCGATTCGGATTCGGATTCGTACTCGCTAATAGCAGGCGGAACTCCCTTGAACTTAAACTCGAGTGGAAGGCGCAGAGCCGACAAACCTGGGACCGCGGGAGCTGGCTCTGGGTCTGAGGGAGCCTTAATTCGAGCCACATCGAATCGCAGTCACCAGCTCAACTCGCCGCCGACGTGGTGCGGAGCAGGTGCAGGCAGCGAAGGGCTCTGGGGCTGGGGCTGGACCTGGGTCTGTGTCTGTGGCTGGGATAATTTCGAAATCTGTTATGCATTTCGAGCTCTTCGATCGTATGCAAATTCGCTCCTTCCGATCTGGTCTGCCGGCAAGGGCGGCGTCGCCCACAGCCCCCGGTTTCGCTGACGCCGACGACGGGTCTGCCTCGCGATATAAATCATGGCTTGAGTGGTGAATAGTCATGAATCGAGTGGTCCCGATCGACGGCAACCTCGCCCTGCCGTCCGTCCGTCCGTCCGTCGGTCAGTCCCCTGTCGTGTCTGCCGGTGAGCGTGTGCTGAGGTGACGATCGTGGAGCAAGTCATTGCAGAAGGAGGCGGTGGGGGGAAATTGTCATGATCGGCGATTGAGCCGAATCGATGCGGATCAGAGCAGATCAAATCGGCAACAAAAGTGCCGAACGTGGCGCACGATTCGCGCTAAGGGGAACCGCAAACAGCTGTTGTTTTTATGTCGACTCTGTTGGGGAGATGGGGAGATGTTTGCTTGGCAGATAACGAGTCGCATATCGTTGACAAATCAGACTTTACCCAAACAATTATCGTCCAGCGGCGCACGCGCAGGTGACAATCGCGAGACGACGCTAACCACAGACGCAATTCTGGCCCTAATGGCGGCGGTTCGTCGTTTACGGGACGGCGAGATAAGCGGCGAGACAGCGCCGCAGCTCCGCCGGTGACATTCAAAGAGTCGCCCGGAGATCGCGGCGCTAAAAATAGAGACGGCGACGTCGGAGGCGCTGTTGATAAAACCCTCAGCCCACGACTGCGATACCGGCGTTCGTCAACAGCGCGCCGCCTCCGCCCCCACGTCGCCGTCGAGATACCACGATCCGCTCCGAGGCCACGATCGCGCTGGACCTACTAAGTGGATATCGCTGTAGCCGAAAACCCTGCCCGGGAATCGATCCGCGACTCCGCCTCGGTCGGGGCGTCTGACGGACAAATAACAAAAACCGTCGACCTGTCTCTCCAGCTGCAGACAGCCGGTCGTCGGCGGTCGGCCCGGAGCTTCCTCCGCCCTGCCGCACCCTCCGCCGGTGCAGACCGCCGAGCAATCGTTCGTCACATGATGATGAGTTTACGATAGCATTTAGCGATGGAGCCCAATCTTCCGGCCGATCAGAACGCGGTGCACAACACGTTGGCCTGTGTACTCCTGGCAATTATTATTAATAAATGGCATTCTATATTTAATTTATATTGCTTCCGCCGATAAGGGCCGCATGCGAGGCAATCAGGGAAAGTCATCGCTGCACGATAAAGCAAATCAGAGCCGCCAATTGGGGTGTCTGAGCGCTGCGCCGAAATCCGGTGACTCCTGCCATCGGCGATCGAGTGCCATCGGGCGTATCGGCGGCTCCGGCCGTCCGTCGTCCGTCGTCCATCGCAATCGCGGCCCCATCTGCGGAGCCACTGCCGCGTCGGGCAAATGCGCGCTAATCAATGTCACTTGTTGGAGTTGCTTGTGATTTGTCGCTCGTGATTATTTCGTACTCCGGCGAGCCGCAGGCCGATAAACGGCCAACGAAATCCCCTTCCTCGTCGCCTCGTCGCCTCCCCGCCTCGCCGTCCCGCCCCTTGGCGACCAACCCTGGGTGGGGAGGGTCGGCGAAGGACCCGGCGCTGGGGCCTTATCGGAGTCATTAAAAGGCGGTTAGAATGACATACGACCCGTCACGGCGGCCGCTAGATTTCGAAGCCTAAGATTTCCGCCCAGGCCGAGTCCAGATTAGAGCGTGAGCAGCAACAAAAACACGGCCAGTGAATGTCAACGAGTTGTGTGGTGTGGTGTGGTGTGTTGTTGTGGTTGTTGTTGTTATGTTGTCCTCCCCTCACCGCAGCATTGACGGGAAAGCATTGCGAAACGCACTCAACAGCGACAGCAACGTCGATGTCGACAACGCCGCGACGCCTTCGACAGCGACTCGACGCCGACAACACCTGCCGCGTGCAGCCGCCCCACACCCCCTGCCCACGCCCTCGTCCGCCCCGCTGGCGGTTCTGCGTGCGCCGAAGTAACTGTAACGTGAAAAGCCGTCTCCGTCTCGCCAGTGCGGTTGCGGCCCCGATGCTCGAGCCGAGTCGAGCGAGCCGAGGTGAGGCTGCAGCCGGCCGGCGACCGCCACAGCCGCTCCACACGCACACACAGACACACATGTACACATGTACACATGCACACGGACAGACACGGAAACCGCCGTACTGTCGGCTGCGACTGCGGCTGCCTCTTGAGTCGTTTTCGCACCTTGAACTTGCGAACGACCCGCTCATAATTCGCTGCTGTCCGTCCGTCTGTCCCTCCCTCCGTCCCTCGGCTCGACTGACGTGTGTGAGTGAATTTCCACCAACTACTTCACCGCACCATTGTGTCGAACAAAAGAGTGGCGAATCGAAAGCCGTGGAGGGCCCGAAATCACGGCGCCGACCGGAGAATCGAATGCACCGCGACACACGGTCGGAAGTGCAGCTGGTGGCCAGACAGACGGACAGGTAGATAGACGGGGAGACAGAAATGCCCACACCGACTTCTCGCCGACTCCGCGCCGACTTCGAGGTGTCAACTGCGCCTGCCCGCCGGACCGGCTGCCGACCAAGTGAAAATATTGATATTTTCGCACACGTTTCAGTTGCCGCTCGCCCGAGGCTGACAAGGCCCCATATTTCAGACAGACAGACGGACGGACAGACGGACAGACGAACGTATTTGGTGGCGGCAGCATTTCCATGTCGATCTATCGCAGAGCCGATTACAAGCGAATGGCTAATTAGCCAGAACAGAACGTCTATGAAAACCGCAATCGAGATAATGAAAATGATTATTTAAAAGGCTTTTCAAAACACTCGAAACCCGTTCCGCAAACGGACGTGGCGGCGGCCCAGAGATCGTAAATCCATCTGACCAATGTAAGCAGACGTCTGGAGAAGGCCGCGCTCTCGAAGAGTTTCGATCAGACTTTTGCTTGATCACTTCCTGATCGACAGAAAGAAGCTCCGGTAGTTGATCGGTGAGGTCCGCATTGCATGCAAGTTGTGGGTTCGCCTGCCCGGAGCTCCCGGCAGCCCTGACCTGGCCCTGGTGGCGCTCGCAGCGATGGGTTTTTAAATGCAGGCGGCGTACTGGGAGCGTGCTTGTGTGTGTGTCTACGGCTGTTTAGTGCACAGAAATTCGGACAAGTGAAAGTTTTATCGGTGAAATGATGTGTCTATGATCGGTTACGTAACGCTGGGGGCGCAGCGGAAGCGCACGAAGCAACAACAACAACAACAACAGCAGCAGCAGCAGCAGCGACAACAACAAACGTAAGCCCGGTGTGTCCGAGTGTCACTCGGTGTCCGGGGCTAACGACCCTGTATTGTAATTGTCGTCTCTTTCGGCAACCCATTAAAGCCCTCTCGCACCCCGCCTCAAACACACACACACCTACAGACACTTGCACATTTACACGCTTGCACACATGTACGGCCTCTCCCCGAAATAACGCTCGAGTCTAATTAACGAAATAAGCGTATGAATTATAATTACAAGCAAATAAAACGAAAATTATGCAAGCGTGAATCAGAAGAAATAAAAGAAGAGAAGTCGTTGGATTAGGCGGTTTCGGAGTGAGAAGCAAACGCCACCATCAATCGATTGTTTGAAAGGGAAATTTCCCATCTCAGCTTTGAGGTGTGGAAACGCATGGTCGAGGGCTCTTCGCGCTCGGCTGGCGACGAGGTGCGAAAAGTCGCACGTCGAGACCCGCCGGCCGACTCCAGGAAGTCGGTTGGGGTCGGGCGAAGAAGGTCGAGCCAAAGGACGTGGGTCGTCGTTGGTGTCGGAAGGGCCTTCGGGGAGGCGCCGAGGGTCCTTCGCAACGCCCCGGAGGCCCTCTTGAAGCCACCCGGGTCGAGTTGGGCAAGGTCTGCGACGGCTTGCGTCGTTCGCGCGACTCCGGAAGAGCGATGGGGATTTTCATTATTTTTCCTCGCTTTCGCAAACGGCAGCGAGATAAAACAGAGTGGAACAAAGTGAAATGGAATTGAACGTAGCAAAACAAAGCGAGACGAAACGAAACGAAACGAAACCGAACGTAAAAGCGGCAACAGCAATCAATCAATCATTACTTCGCTTTGCTCACCGATCATTGCCGTGTCGTAAGGGGATTTTCGAAGACTCCGCGGCGCGAGGGAGAAAGGAGATGGCGACAGGCCTGTTGCTCCGACTGACAGACAGTGATGGAGATAGATGAGGGAGGAGGGAGCGAGAGTGGGAGGCTGAAAACATTCCGCAGGTTTTTGCAATCTTATCGGGGCGCGAAGATAGCGCGTAATAATTAAAAACACAAGTATCTTCTTGCGTTCTGTAAGACACGACTCGTGTCGTTAATTACTCGACTCAGGCGAGAATGCGCGGTGTCTCCTCGCCTCGTACCGGGTACCCGCTTGGCCTGGTGGAGCCCCAGCCGAGCCCCAGTGGGGAGCAGCTCAGGTGGCCGCCGAATCGCCAGTGGTTCCCCGCTTCGGCCCACTCACGCCAGCCAACGGCGACGAGGTCTCCTACTTTCGATAGGAGCTGAAGCCGGAGCTGAAGTCGAAGCCGATGCCAAAAACGAAACATGAATCTGTAATTATTGCAGTCGGTGGTTCCGGGGGATTTTTTGCCCACTGGAGCGTTGGGAAAACCGAAACTTTTGCCGACTCATCTGAAGCGAAGATCGTTCGAATCGGCTGAAGATGAGTTGCGAGATTCCGCGCGCGGCAGTCGCGACTCTACGAACCGAATTCGCCCGGGTGTGGACCGAGATGTGACGCGCGATCGAATAACTCCGCAGATTATCCACTTCAAGCACCGAGATTATCACGAGCATACACCAAGTACTCTGACTGTAGACCCGGCGCTGCTCGCGCTCGCCGAAAGTGGGCAACCCGAAAATGTCCGACCACCGTCTGGCCCACAAGGCAGAGACAGGTTCTCGTTCTTCTCGGGTTGTTGCCGTTTGGCTCAGCGGGGGCGCGGGTCCGCGTTGATAAGTACGTCATCGTGTTTTGACAGCCGAGAGATTCGCATAATCGGCGGTCGTCGGAGATCCAGCGATATGTGGTTCTTGGTAGTCGGCGACCACTTTGTCGTTCCGACCAAGGTCTTCGGATTGGGACATGTTCTGGGTCGGGTTGTCGCCGAGTGGGAGTGGGTCGAGGACGGGCCGATGAACCGGCGGCCCCGACCCCTCGCCATCCTCAACGCAGGGCCCCAGATGCCGGCGCGTGGTTCCCACACAATGATCAAGTCCTTGCCGGTCGGTCTCTGTCTCTGAGTTGGCGGGACCTTCGCGTTCGCCTTGGCCGTCCATGGCGACGCGGCCGCTTCCGCGACTTGCGCTTGGCGTTCCGAGCACGTCCCCACCGCCAATGCCGGCAAAGCGGGTGGTTTTTCGCGACGTGACGAGTCGAGTGTGTTTTCCACGATCCTCCACCTCGAAGGGGCTCCACTTGTGACAACTTGAGCAGCTTCGGCCCAGGAGTGCCTGTTAATTGTGTCATTGGGGCTTATCGGGCTTCCACGCTGCGGCAACGTCGGACGAGGCCCCAGTGATTTATGCGATAAGGTCTAATTTCATTTCCTCTAATTCCCCAAATACTATACAATATAATTATATTTATTGTTTTGTCTTCCTCCCACCCTCCGCCCCCGACTCCGGCGGTCGGCCGGCCGGTCGATCAACTCTCTTCGATTGCGTTCGCTCTGCGAATAGCTTCGCGATTCTCTTCTAAGAGAACGTTCCCAGGCTCATCGCTCTCGCTTTCGCTCTCTCTTCCGCGTTCGTGCTCGGGCTCGGGCTCGGGCTCGTTCTCGTTCTCATTCTCTCGCTCGCTCGGTCGCTCGGTCTTGTTCGCACGCTCTTAATTGTTGTCGTCGTTATCACGAGCATCGACTGCCGATAACAGCTCGCACTTGCCAGACTGTTGTTGCTATTCGAGTCGTTGTTGGTGTCGGTGTCCACCGGCCGCGGAACATTCGGAGCAGATTCGCCTCGCTCGGCCCGTCAGTCAGCCAGTCAGATTCGCGATGGCGACAGACGCGCTCGTCGCATGAGTGGAGAGTCCCGCACACACCGATCATGATCGCAGGTCGGTTCATGCCGTCGAGTCCCGTGACGACGATCGCCGACCGATCGCCCGTCGATCGATGCTCCGGCGAGTGGATCAGAACAAAAACAAAAGCACAAACTCGTCGTTCTGAGCGCGACTCGCGACTCGTCTTGGGTCGGTCGCCCCGGGCTCGGGCTCGGGCTCGGGCTCGGGCTCCGGTTTGTTTTGGTCCGTTTGCACGCACTCAACAGCTGATCGCGCTCGCTCCCCGCTGCAGTGGGTCGCCGGTTTGTCGACGGTCGGTCGGAAGCGCAGACGCGTCGTGTGCGAAATCGGGTTCGAGCTCGGCCGCCCGCAGTCCCGCTGAGCCGCGGTCGCTCCAGCGAGCCATCCATCGATCGATCGATCGACGTGATCGCGGCTGGATTTAGTGCAGTGTCGCGCTTTGTTGGAGCTTTCGACGGAACAACTACAACAACAACAACGCCGACAACAACAATACGACGAGAGTGCGCGATACGCATCTGTTGTGGCGAGGCGGGGATTTTCCGCTGGGCGATAAAACAACTCACAGCAGACAGACGGACGGACGGACGGCGGGACGGACGGCGGTCGCTGCAGCCGCATGCGTGGAGTCGTGCGGTGTGGTCGCCGCTCTGGCCCTTGTTCTGGTTCCGAGCCGCTGCGAAACTTGTGAATTAAATCGAAATGCGTGAAACAAAGGCACAGGCAGCGGCAGCGGCAGCGGCAACGACTGGGCTTGGCCTGGCCCGGCTGGGAATATGGCAGCAGTTCCTTTTCCTGGGTTAAAACGTGATGACAACGGCCGGCCCGGCCCGTCCCGACCGTCTCGGCCCGTCCCGACCTGGTCCGGCCGCACTTCCTCATTTCTGAAATCGGATATGGAAATCGCGGCCTGGGCTTTAGTTTCATTTGCAGTCGGTGTGGTTGTTGTTCGCATTGTTGCTGTCGTCAGTGTTGTTGTTCTTGTTGTGCGTGTTGTTGTTGTTTACGTGTTTCTCGAACGAGTGTCCTTGATTATTATTTATGTTTGCCGTGCGCGTTGTTGTAGTGCCTGCCGTCGTCGTCGCCGTTGCTGTTGTCGCTGTCGTGGTCGCCAAAGCTGTCGTTGTCGCTGTCGTTGTTGTGGTCGCTGTTGTTGTCGTTGTTGTGGTCAACAATTTCACATTAATTCGATTTCGACGGAGGTCACCGCGCCAACATTTGGCTGGGATTCGGACTTTCTTGACGAGCGCCGTCGTCGCCAATGCGTCAAGAGGCGGTCGATCGGTCGATCGGTCGGCCGGCGATCGACAGCGAGCCAACTCAACACGGAGAGCGCCGAGCGGCGACCAAATGGAGAGAACACCTCAGAAGACGCGAACACACGCGAGCCAGCGACCAGGCATTAAACAAATAACCCATAAAAGTGACAAGGAAAAGCAAACGAAGCAAAAACAAAAGCGATCCAGCAAGACCAACTCGGGAGAAGCAACAAAGTCGCACACGTGTTGGCTCGCGGCGCCCGCGTTCGGACATAAATTCACCAATAAAAACACCATAAAGGCCCGTCGAGAGCGCCTGCCTCGCCCACTTGGGGGAGGCGCCGGCCGAGTGGGGGGTGGGAGCGAGTTTTTCTTGTACTCGACTGCGGGGTCGTCGTAGCAGTGCGAGCAATCAATCCAACCATCCGTCCGTCCGTCCGTCCGTCCGTGCGTCCATCCATCCATCTGGCCGTCGCAATCGCAGCCGTCGTGATGTGCCAGAGAATTCAATTTAACTTAATTAAGACAAAATTAACCCTCATCAGCACCGAATTAATCTGAATTGCAAATTCTCGCCTCGCCATGACGGTGGGGACGACGACGTCGTTCTAGCGCTGGAACAAATTTCAATATTCAAGAACGATGCTAACGGCTGAGACATCTCGAGATCGAACGATCGAGGTAGTGTTTTTTATCACTCCCGACAACTCTGTCGTCCATTTCGAGTGCACACTCGGTGGCTCGAGGGCGCTCAAGGGACTCTTTGGACCCTTAACAGAGGCCCCTTGGGAGTTGACGCGACTCCCGTAGGACTGAGGGTGGGAGCGAGGTCTGCAATAATGGTTTCCCACCCCATTCGCTCTCGCTGGGCCGGCCTTATCGGGTCGAAGGGGGGACCGCGGCCGGAATCCCTGTTGCCGACGCGCCGCCGGGCTTCGTGTAGTTGGGGGAAGGTCGGACCCGATAAGATGCCGGGCAAAGGCCGGCGCCAATTGATCGAGTTTTGCATGTTCCACGATAACGCGAATCGCAATTGGATCGCAATCGGATCGGATTCGGAATCGAAATTCTCTGCTCGAGCCATAAATCACACGACCCGGCCGATTGGCGCTTGGGAAGTGCGTCGGATCGAGCACGGGATCGGCGGATCTCTAACCACGATCTCTGTCCTTGTGTTGCAGGCCCGCAAAGTGAAAACCGTCAGGACTCAAGATTCAAGAATCAGAATCCGAATCCGCTATCGAAGCAGCAACTGAGTGAATAGTGAAGTGCAAAGAGTGATAAGACTAAAGTTCAAATACAAAAACAATACTCGCGATACTCGCCTTGCGTTCGCCATGAAACTGAAGTCGATCGTCGGCGTGGTCCTGGACAAGATCCACCTGGGGGACGGCCTGGCGGCCAACCTGACCAGCGCCGGCCTGGACGACGTCTACGTCAGAGGTGAGTCTTCGCCAGCGGCGCGTCATCGACCCGGCGATGATCGCCGGCCGATGATCGCGGCGATAGCGGCTGATAATCGAGGCTCAGCCGTGGCATTAGGACTGATCATCGGGATTTATCGCCTGCACTAAACCGCGATAACATCGATTGCGAGCCATAAAGATTTGCCCTGGCGCAACAACCAACCCCAGCCCCGGCCCCGGCCCCGGCCCCCTCGCCGGTCATGTGATTGCCAGGGTATCTCGCAGGCTTCGTTTTCGATTTCCCAATGATTGATTTCTTACCACGAGCTGCCGAAATGGCAGCGAATCCCGGAACGAAAAAAGAACAAAACAAACAATTAATTATCATTCTGGGGTCTGAGCTCTGTGGTCTGAGGTTGGGCGCCTATCGCTATCTCGCTCTTATCGTCGTGGTTTGCGTCCTACGCTTGGGCCGACGAGGTCGAGCACCCCAAACCCCCCAACCTGCGCCTTCCTCCCTCCTCGAACCGGCGTCTGTTCGGCGCGAGACCCGCACTTTCCTTTATTTGCACAATTATTTCTGTTTTTTAACTGTAATTTAACTCACGAACCCAACATGATCACGTTGCCAAGCGACTGTGAATAATTCGAGCCCTCTTTCTTTGCAGCTCTCGGAGATGGGAGTGACGTAGACAACAACGACAATACTCAAGGAGTGTCCAATGAAACAGGTGAGTCCTGCGACAGGTGGAAGGGGGCGAACCCGTTGGGCAGAGGTGCCTGATCGTGTGCCTGTGTGGGTGATGAAGAGATCGTGGCCATTGTGGGAGCAAAGCAAAAACAAAAAGAAACAAAACAAACACACAAAGAAGGCCATTGAAAGGCCGGAGAATTCCCTGTGTCGACGTCTAATTGATTGATTAACTAAATATCACATTTATTTAATTGGAAAGTTCGACGCGATAGCGATTCGTATGCACTCGTCGATACTGATAAATTTATGAAGGGAATAAAATAATTACCAACCGATCGCGAGCTGGTCAAATTCGCATTTAGGCGAAATTGCTTTGACGACGGATAACGCGATAACTTCGCGGACAAGGCGATATTTTGGGCTTATAGTGAGAGAGAGAGAGAGAGAGAGAGAGAGAGGGAGAAGGAGAGCGTCACCCTTAGCTATTTCAGTCCGACGTCCAGGTCCGAGCCCCGGTCCAATCACAAGTCGAGCCAATCGAGGTCCACCGGGGTCCTGGGGCCACCGGGTTCAAAATCCGTCCGCTTCCTCTGGTCATGTGACAGACGGACGGGTCCTCTTGGCATGTGTTGTTTTTGCCCCCGCCTTCTGTTGTTGTTTTCGCGCGACTCGACAATCAGTCGTCGCAGTCGGCGGCGTCGCCCACTCAGGCGAACCGAGGGGGAGAGACAGAGCGAGACAAACAAACAACATCCTCTTGAGCGTCTAAAAATAGGGAGCGTGCGCTGGACGTGGTCGCAGATGCTCCCTTAGAATAATTTTTGTCGTAGTTGTTTTTGTTTGAAATCTCTGTCCCATCGCTTCGAAAACAAATGCTATTTATTTTGTGGGGAAATCAACAAATGCTCAACAAACACACATCCGACGACCCGAAAGTCGACTGAAAACATTCCAGAAATCGAAATCGCCTCCACGAGAGGCCGGGGGCGAGGCGTCGAGTGGAGTCCAACTGGAGCATTGCATAAGGAGTTGTTGCAGACCCATAAAGTTAACGTCGATTGCTTTACAACGCCTCCGATATTGGCGGCGACCACGGACAGGGCGCGAGCCTCCGGAGCATTCAAAGTACGATAAGGCGTTGGTTCCTTCGCCTGGAATCTCAGGTGGCGACACTTGTTGCTATCGTAGTTATTGTAGCAAAGGGATCGGATCGATCGACCGGCGTTTCTTCTTCTTGTCCCATGAAATCACGTTCTAAAAATTCAATTATTTGGCTCTCAGTGCACCCTTTGAAAGCTCGCGGTGTGCAGAGAATCGGCGCGATAGCCCTGTCGTGTTGCTCGTAGGGTTGCCGTGCCTCTGACAAAAATATATTATCGTCGTCTTATTCTTCTCTGACAAATGAAATGAACTTCTCCATTAAAACCGAAACTTTGTCGACTTCCAGAACAAGAAAATTGAACCACTTTACTCACCGCCATTTGTGCAAATTAACTCATAAATTCACTGAAATCTTCCTCCCACACTATGTTTACATGTTCGAAGCACGAAATTTGAAATCAAAATCAAAATTGAAATTTCCATGTTCCACATTTATGGTGCACACTTTCAGGCTCATCCTCACTGCCAACTCAATGCCTTCCCGTCCCGCTATACACACACTTGCACACACGCTAAGCACCCATTGTTTTTGTTCTTACCTTCTTTTCCATTGAATCACCCTGTGCTGTTCTAACTTTCTCTCATTCTCTTTACAGACTCCGAACTTTCCTCGCTTTCTCACGTCGGTAAGTAGTGCAAAAGCTTTTCCGTTCTCACCACCACACTCTACCTGTACTCATTTTCTGTTCTGTTCCCATTTTCTGAGTCACCCTGCGTTTCGAACAGGGCTCTGTGTATTCCTGAAATTTGAACTAACCCGATATTACCCGGTATTTATCTTTTCCACATTTAGCATGGCACGAAGCAAAGTTTATATAAGAATTACATTTGCAGAACAAATCTAATAATTAATTAGTGTTCATTGAAATAATGTTATCGAATGGATTATTGTGGAAGTTTCAAAAAAACTTTAAATTCTCGTCAGACATTCATTACTAATTTGATAAGACAGGAATGGAAAAAAATCAACATGCCTATAAGTATGCTATATTTTCCAGAGTCTTCACAAAGCACAGGGTAGTTTCGGTAGAAGCGACTGACAAGCCAGAGAAATTATATAGTAAAGTATATGTAGAGAATTAAATAAATCACAATAAATTAGTTTAAATCGCCATAGCAAATATTTGCGATTTTTCTATCGTGTTGCGAAGTCCGCTGCGACAAAGTCGAGACCGTGCAAATGTCGAAGGAAATCGACGGCAAGCGAGATGTTGTTTTCGCACAGCCCACATATTTTCGAGACGTAAACACCGGGTTGACCACTGTGTATTCAGTGATTACCACGATTTTAGACCCTACTCCGGTGTGCGCGCTTTAGCGCTTCAGATTAAATGGTCCTGTCAACAATATGGCCGGCAGATGTTTGCGTTCGCTGTTTACTTAATTAGTAACCATTTAATGACACACGGGCCGGGGACCAGCCAGCACCTCGTACGATTGTTTGACGTTGGCCAAATAGCAACAGGGCAGGACTGAACAATTGACGGGGTCACATGGGCACAGGGTGGGCACCGGAGAAGCCCCAGGACTCTCCACCACCACCCAATCTCGACAGGAAACCAATGAAGCCGGACAGTTTGAAGAATAGTCCCGAAGACAGAAGGCAGGTGAATGGTCCGAGCTCGACTTTGATGAACCACCGGGCAGAGGGAGAGGGAGAGAGGGCGAGACATAGCGATCGACTGCACTGGGAGAGCAGAGACCTCGCTAGATAGACGAAGCCGTCGTCGTCGCGTCGCCGCTGACGTTCGGCAAATAAATCATCGGTTCTTCTCTGGAACCAATTGCGGTCGATCCCCTCGAGCGACCCGCCGCCCCCACCACGCCCTGACGCGGATATTTTTACGGATTCTGATTAATGCGATTTCCATATTTCGCCCCCACCGCCCCGGACCACGTCGAGTCGAGGCGAAACAAGGAACTTTCGATTTTCCTCACAGCAACAACAACGGACCGCCCAAGGGTTGCTCCACGTCTTGGGGGTCTGGGGGGCTCGTCTCGTCTGCAGCCGGGCGATTGACGTCAATGTTGTTGCTCCGCGGCCGCTGTTGCTGCAATAGTTGTTGTGTGTTTGTTGTTGCCACCGTATCTGGCTCATTGGCGAATAGAGAGGAGTCGAGCACACTGTAAACAACAACCGCAGACACGCGCAACCACACAACACACACGCGCACACAAATGCACACACACGCGCCCGCGAACGCATGCACGCGTGGTTGTTGTGATTCAAGGAAACTGAAAACGAACAACAGAACAGAATAACAGAAAAACAGCAATGGGAGCAAAGGGAAAAACAGTAACAGAAGCAAAAACAAGATTTCCAACCGCGTCGAATCAAAACTCAAAAACAATAACAATGACAATAACAATAACAATAACAAATACACAAACCATATGACAATGACAATAACAAAAACAAAACGACATGTGGAAAGGCGCAAAAAGGCGTACAGTGAAAAAACCGCGCGCACTTTGATTGTAAACAACAAAAACAACAATCAGAGCCGCGACCGCGGACTAATCGTGCGAGCTCCCCTTATCGCGGCTGGGCGGGACCGGAGCGGAGCGGGGCCGGAGCGCGTCGGCGACCGGCCGGCCGACCGACCGACCGACTGATCTCCCTCGCCCGATCGCGGACTTTCCACCCAGAGGCGGGGACGACGGACTCCGCCACAAGAACAACGAGCGACCCGAAGCGAGGCCCGGCGCTGCCCTTTGGCGACCACGATCTGCGAGACCGATTTCTCAATGGGGTTTTTCGAGTTCGCTACGATTTTTTGCAATTTGAGTTTCTCAATGAAATTTTTCAGTTTTGTTTCGATCTCGTTTTCTCAACGGACTTTTTGGAGTTCGATTTTTCGGCCCGAATTCTCGCTTTTCATTTCACTCACCCAGATTTTTCGAGACGGATCTGCCACCGGAGGCCGGCAATAAAGGGATCATCGTCGTCGCCTCGGTCGTCTTCGTCGTTATCACCTGTTAGTGCGTGTGCCGAGGGCCGTCGCGACTGGGGCGGGCCGAGCGTTTGTTTGCCATCGAAATTACCCCTCATTAGCACCGTTATCTCCTTCACATGATCGCAGGGGCGGCCGCGAGGGGGTCGAGGCGAGGACAGTGGCGGTTGCTCGAGGGCGATTCGGCAGCGACTCCACCTGGCGTGCGCAAATATTTGCGAAAGCCCGGCCCGGTCCGTCACCCGCCATGGCAACAGATCCGTCCAGATCCACTCGGATTCGGCGGCTCCCCCGCCCGCCGACGGGAGGGGACGGACCGAGTCAGTGTGGCGGCCTCACAGTTCAAGGTGCGGATCGGCGCAGATGGAGTCGAGTCCTCCGGGGTGGGGCGGGCGAGGCTGGGCCAGGGTGGTTCTGGAAATTTTTGCTGGCAAACAAGTCGATTCGCAACGATTGCAAATCGACGATTAGCGTGTTGCTAATGACATCAACGACAACGACAACGACAACAATATCAATAACAAGAGCGGAGCTGTTGACAGCCGAGTGACAAAAACATGTTCGAGACGCGGTCGCCGGACGCATCGCCCGAGTCCCGACCGACCGACCTGTCGCTGAAGTCGGGGACGGCGGCAATTAATCCGCAATTACGAGGAAGACGTCGGCGAAGACGCGCCGATTGCCGTCACGCCGCCGACAAACAACCGGCGCCCCTGCCGCCCTGCCGCCTCGTTGCTCTTTGACGGACAGCAGCCAAACATGCGCTGGGGATCCGCAGAATTCGCGGAGATCGCGAGCGAAATGCGAAAGCGCCTGACGAAATTATCAGCCGCCTCGGGTGGACTTGGACCGGCTCCTGCGCCTGCCTCGTCTCCGCTCCCCACTCTGGCCTTCCCTCCTCGTCCCCTCCGCCCCGCCCCCCGTTCAAATTTGACTTCTCGGTCTGTTTGCGCAGCACATTTTTCCCCAATGATGTTGTTTTTTAGGTTCTCGAGCATTTCTAACCCAACGCCAAGACGTCATCGAAACGTCTGGCCGCCGCTGGGAGCGCATTTCGAGCTGACAGCGGAACCGCCTCGTTTTATTTTATCGCTCACGACTTGTTTATGGGGCTCCTCAAGGCAGTTGCTTCCGAGGCGATCGCGGCGATCGATATGTGGAAAGTTTCAGCCCTCGGCCCCGCGGACACCTGACAATCAGGGAAGCACCCGGCGACACCCGGCAGTGACCGGGACACGGGGCGTATGAGGACGGATTTAAGCCGTTCTCTAAGTGGCGATAAAGGCCGGCGAGTGCTTCCGAGTAAAAACCAAACGGCGCGATTGTCGCCGACAGAACACTTGAGGGCTGCGTCCGACCCAGCTGTTCCTCGAATTAGCCCTGGAACGAGAGCCTCGCGCGGCTAAAATTAAGTCGAGAGCCGAGTCGACAGTCGAATCCCCCTTCCGTCCTCCGCTGCAGCTGGGCGCTGGGCGCGATTTGCCAGCTGGAGCTGCGTCACTGTGGCGCTGTCGGGACGAAACAGAAACATTCAGAAAGTAGTTCGCTGCAGCTCCCGGTCTCGGCCTAGGAGCGAGGGCGGGGCACTCGCAACTGTTTGCACAACTGGCTCGCGACTCGGGCGGCGGCAGGCGGCCAATCGCGGACCCGCTGCCACAACCTGTCGCCGTCTCTGTCGCCGTCGCCGTCGCTTTCGTCGCCAAGGCGTGATCACCGTCGCAAGTCGTGCACGTCGCATTAATTCCCAAATATCGGGAATGCATTTTAATGTGCTGTTGTTTGTCGATTTCGGCAGCCTCGGCCGGCGGGTCCGGCCCGAAATAAGCCCAGGGTTTTACTCAAGTCCGGTGCATCCCCGAGGCAAAAATATCGCATTCACGGCATTACACATTTCACACTCGGCCGTTGGCCGACGGACGAACCTCCCAAATCCCTCGCCCGACAGCGGGACAGACAGCTGCAGGTGCTTCCCCAAATCATCTGCATAAAATTAGTCAAGACTGTTTTCCGGGAAGTGGCTCTGCTTCAACTTCATCATAAGTCGGAGCCACTCCTCGAACCCCACTCCCCCACCTCGTGGGGCCCAACCCCCCTCAGACCCGCCACTGGGCAAGTGCACGGTCGACGAAAGTACAGGCGTTTATGTAATTGTCAAAATCGGGAAAGCTGATGAGGACGTCGTGAAAACTCGTGAAAATTGTGAGCATCTAAAAATGCCCTCACGGACACAGACACAGACACACAGACACAGCCACTGATACAGGCAGCGATGGCGACGGCGATGGCGACGGCGACGCGGGCGGGGCCTGGTCGACGTCATCAGAAATTTAGTCGCGCCACGGTTTCGTGAACCAGCCGTCGGGGCGCGCCGAAAATAGAAGCTGATCTATATTTAGTGCGGCGAGGCAACAACAACAACAACAACAATCGACGACCCGTACGTCGGGCCAGCGATAGATATGTATGCATATCCATAACATCGCCGCCGACGGCCCGACGGATCTCGATTCCGTCGACATTTCCTCCTTCTCGACGGCGAACTACGACGTTTCCGCGAGCAACGGCGGCGACGACGGCCAGGGGCGACGATGGGGCGGACCGGGCGCTGACGAAACGTCGGCTGGGTCGGTTTTCGGGGAACTCGAAGTTTACCCAGTCGACTCCAGGGACGGCCCGGGGCCCACAAGACCGACCGATCGATCGCCGGTCGACCGACCGAGAGCGATCGGGTGTCGGCCGGAGCCGGCCACGGGGATCCCACGGCCGGGAAACGTTTTCGCCAGGCCGTTGCTCGGCCGGGCCATGGGGAGCCGACGTCGCCGCCGACGCTCCTTGCCGAGTTAATAAATCCGCGCGCGCTCCGTGATTCACCGAGATGGCGTAAATATTTGGCCCGATTTGCGAATGTTTTTGTTTGTTTCGTTGTTTACGACCCCGATCCCGACCGCGACCAGCGTCCGTCGCTCGCTCGCCCTGGACCGCATCGTGGCTGTCCTGGTGGCGACTCCGTGGACCAAGAGCGAAAACAATACCAAGAACCGACCGGCCGAACGACCGACCGCACTTGACGAGTTCCGCCGAATCGGCGGATGACGCGTTGTTTTTCGGGGCGCCGCGTCATCTGCAGCAACTGCGTATCTGCCGAGCCCCCGACCCGGCCCCCGCCCCGGGGCTGAGATAAGCCGGCCGAC
This sequence comes from Coelopa pilipes, assembly GCA_947389925.1. NCBI lineage: Eukaryota > Metazoa > Arthropoda > Insecta > Diptera > Coelopidae > Coelopa > Coelopa pilipes. The sequence continues at coordinate 40,351,989 of OX376697.1, read as the reverse complement.
GGCGGGCCGAGATACCCAAAATCTCGATCTCGGAGACGGAATCTTCCATGCACGCGGTCGGGCTGCGTGCAGGGAAATTTTCCTCTGCCTTCCGTGGCTTAATTTGGTTTTATTAATCTTTTTTTTATTTTTTCTTGGTCTGCCTTTTCGGCGTCGATTCGTTTATTGCCTGGTCTCGCGTCTCCCGTTTACAGTTTACAGCGTCGTCGCCGCGCTTTGACAGACGACAGACTGTATGGGGGAAACGGCTGTGTGTGTGTGTGTGTGTCTGTGCGTTTGGCCGTTATTTCTGTTGCTGTAACGTTGTTAATGCTGTTGCCGTACTCGCGTTCGCCTTGTTGTTGGCGGCATGAGGTGGCGTTCTGGGAAATTATTGGCAAGAATTTGCAGTCGCCAGCCAAAGCACCCACACACACACAGACACACGGGAAGAATAAGAAACCATGAGGAAATCGGTCAGGGAATAAATTATCGGCCTCTTCTCGGTGGCCCTCTGTCCACCTGAAGAGGCTCGCGATCGCTCTGTGGAGGAGGCTCCAGCCCTCCCCGTTCCCTCCGACTCGATTCTGCCTCTGATTCCTCTCAATGATTCCTCTCTAATTGTGTTCCTCTTTCTCCTTCCAGATGCTCCCAACGATGTCATCTACATGGTCTGCGGCGTCGTCATCGCCATGCTGCTGGTCGGACTCATAATCATCCTGGTCGCAGTCACTATCAAGTAAGTCGGGGTCCCGGAACCCACCTCCACCTCCACCACCACCCCTTGCCAACATCATCGCCATCATCAACAACATCATCACCACCACCCTCATCATCATGACCACCATCATAATCGTCCACCGCACACTCTCGTCGATTGTTGCAATCGGAAATCGGACAAACTGCGTCTGTTGAATTGGCTTTACGGCCTGGCGCGGACTCGGGCCTTATCGTGAGAGCCGCCCCAGCTGGTGGGCCGCGTCCTCCTCCCTCCGGCTCCCGGTTCTGCTCATCCGGTTCGATTTGGCTCGTACTGCGTTTCAGCAGCCACTGGGCAGGCGGCGAGTTCGAATTCGGGTCTATAAAAACCCCATCTCAGATAAGTCGCCGGGAGCAGGTATTTTAGAGGAATTACTTCATGCGATGGCGAGATTAAGCACAGCCGCAATTAGTACAACAACAAGAGCAACAACAACAAGAAGGGTGTCAACGAGCGCGCCCAGAATAGAACGAAGGAAAGAAAATCGATGGTTTTAATCATGGGAAGTGAGCGGAATTTATGGCCTTCCTTCCCCAGGCCGATACGCGAGCCCGGCCACGCAGGCGACCCGGCTACCGGACCTCGCACCACCCGGGCCCGCCTCAGATGGAGGCGCAGTCGATTCCGACCCCTGCAGGCTGAGCGGGTTCTTATCACGCCGGCGGTATCGGTCGGCGTCTATCGATCTCGGATCTGCGGGCGACTTATCGGAGGGCTGGCGGCACGCGCTCGTGAAATCTGCGGACCTTTGCCGAGTTCCGCGCCCTGGGTTTTCGCACAAACAGCCCAGAGAGACGGTGCCAGCCATTGCCGTGTGGAGCAACCACGAGAGCGAACCACGTCTTGAACGCAGAAATTTCGAAAGTCATGGGGCGAAAGTCGCTCGGGGCAGGGGCAGAAAGAGCGGCTGCACTTCCGAAATCGCTCCACATACGGGTTCTACTGGTTTGGCCTGAAGACACACGCTCCGCTAACGAACAGACCTGGCCCGCCCCGGCCGAACCAGTTCCGCCACCAGCCACAGCCGCAGCCGCTCCGACTCCGGCCGATCCAGAGGCGGCTCCGACGCCTCGACGGACTGCGTTTTCAGCCCGTCAACGCTCGACCTTTGCCTGAAGTCGCTCCCGATATCGGCATCAGCATCGGCTGTAATTTTCTAATTTTCCTCCAGTCCCTGCGGACCCGGACGAACGAGGGTCTTGTATTTGTGACGCCTACGTGTGTGTGTGAGTCGGTGTGTCGGCGCGATGTCCTCGCGATGTCCTTGGCCATAGGAACATGAAACGTGTTTTTAATTGTGTTTACGCTGACTTTGTTTGTACGTTTGTTCTGGTGTATACGAGTGTAATTGTGGTTGTTATGGTTGCTGTTGTTGTTGCTGCCGTGGAGGCAATTACTTCGACATTGCACGGCTCCACATGTGGGCACAGGGGGCGTAAATAATTGAGGATATTGATTTTGACCCTTGAACCTCGCGCTGTCGACCCATCCAATCCAATCAACGCGAAATACGGATGTACGGAAGACAGCAGCAGGAAGCTTTCGGCCCTTGGCCTCTCGAGGTCTTTCCATTGTCCGCTCGAATGTCGCTTCATGGACTCCTCGGACGTGGGGAGAGGCCGACATACCGGGCCAGCCCTTCCGGCTCGGAGACCCCGACTCGCCTTTCGATCCTCGCGCCGGCCTCATTCGCCGGAGCGGCGAAAACTTCCGCTGGCTTTCACCGCGGCGACCGTGATGAATCGGCGGAGCCTCGGGGAGCGATTCATTATGACTTGCGTCAATCGGGGATTTAAATTCAAACATGGTGTTTCGTGCCCGCGGAAGCGGCGGATTAGCGCAGGAGCACGCCGTTGATTTATGGCCACAGTCTTCGCGGGGAATCGATGTGTGTCGGCCAGGTGGAAAACACTTAGTTTGACTTAAAGTTTACTGAATGATGAGCGATCGCTCGATTGTTCGATTGGTCGATGGCGCGACTGATTGACTGATGTCTGCGAGGTCTTGGGCTTGATTTCTGGCCTCTACTGAAGCAAGTCCTGGCCGAAGTCGGCTCCCATCGATGCTTGAACGCAGTTTGTACAAAAGTTCGTCCATCTCTCGACCGTCCGACCGTCCCTCCGTCTGATCGTCTGTCTGTCGAGCGTGCTCGACATCTCCGGCCGTGTTTACGTCTGATTGCGGCGGTCGGCGAAACTCCGGAGCCACCTACGAAAATCGAAATCGTAATTGAATCGGAAGCTCGCGTCTCTGAATATTTATTGATCGAAATTCAACGACTCGCGCTCGGGTGTCGCCTTGAGCTGGCTGTGTGTGGGTGCACGGGTGTGTGTGAGGGTGTGTGTGGCGGGTGGAGAGCAACCGGAAAAGTCAGCATGCATAATTGTCGGGCTCCAATGTGGAGCACGCCGCATACACAATTATTCCGAGGCAGGGAGGGGACCCTGCGCGAATGCCAATGGCGCTCATGTTGCTCGGTCGGTCGCTCTCCAGGTGGCCGTGTGTGCGTGTGTGAATAGGTATTCGTGTGGCTCTGCGGCCGCCCCGCCGTGGCCCCGCGGCGCCCGCCTGCAAATCAATTAAGAACGAGCCGTCGACGACGACGACGACGAATGACTTCCTAAAACATCGCCAATCGCGCGATCGAGATTGAACGAGCGCCGCTGGCGTCTCCGGGGCCTCCGCCGTCTCCGGGCCCCGGGGGTCTCCGTCGACAATCATGAGCGCCGCGAACGAATTGCACGGCGAGCCGATCGAAATGTCGAAATGTGAAAACATCAAAATGTTTTCCCATTTGAACGACATCGTCGGCTTTGTTTGTTGACATCCGCGTGACCGGCTGCCGCTGTTGTCAACGACGCCCGGCGCTCGGCCCGTCCAGGGGCGGCGGGGGCGTCAGGCGGCAGCGAAATTGATTCGCGGCCAGCAACGGGCAGCCGCCGTCGGCGCTATCGGGCCTGGTGCTGTCGCCGACTTATCATCACGGCGCATTCGGCGTCGTCCCAGCCTGCCTGGTCCACGTGCCGCCCGCCTCACCCTGTGCGCGCCCACGAGACACCCTGTCGCTGCCCGATTTCCACCTCCTCCTCAGCTAACCTCGAAGTCGTCGTGTTTTCTTGAAAATTTTGTTTATTCCAACAGAAAAAATATCGCCAGACGACGACCGACCACTGTGCGAATTTGTCTGCCCCTACCTCGCTCCGTCCCCCGCCGTCCACCGACCGCCGGGGTCCGTGAGACACGGCAACAGAGACGAGACGCGAAAGAGCAACAGCCACGGCAACAACGACAACAACAACAACTTGCCGAGTCCGGCGATTTCGCGATCGTTTTGCAAGTCTGAGTCTTTTTCGAAACTCGGCGATCTTGACTCGGCACCAGCGCGTGCAAGAGGTTCGCTTACGGTCGGCCCTCGGCGCTCGGGACGGAGCCCGTGGGCGCGATCGGATCGGGTTCGCCCGCCGCTGGGTGTCGCGTCTGCGCAACGGGATCCTCGTCGTTCCATTGAGGGCCACGGAAAGCGAGAACGGCCGCGGCAACGAGAGCACCCAACAACAAACAACCACCTGCTGCCGTCGCCGGACCCTCGCCGGCCCGCCTGGGGCTCTAATGGACCGAGCACACAATTGCCCTGATTTGCGTCAGACCCATCCAGACCCCGACTCCCCTCGGCGCGATCTTCGCGGTGACATCTTCGTCTCTGGGGCGCGATTTGTCAACAAGCGCGGCTCGTTGGCCCATTGTAGCCGGCGATCTGCTAATGATCTTCATTCGAGATCGATTGGGCGAAAATTTTCCGCTCCGCGTGGCGTCGGGGGCTCGGTTGGGTTGGGTCGGACTCCCCTACTTTCTCGCCCTCACCCCAGTCGTGGGGTGGAATCGCGGCGATCTCAGTCACTCAGGCGATTGCGAGCGACAACGAAATGCCAGACCCACTGGGAACGAGGGAACCCCACGAGGGTAGCACGAACTCTCGGGTTCCTCCCACGGACTGTTGGGACGAAACCCTCGGACTGGCGGCGCCTACGACGACGCCACGCGACCGAGACCGGGTGTCTACCGGGAACTGGAGATGAGCCGTCGCCGCTTCGATTCGAGTGCTGACCTCACTCAAGGGGCTGAGTTCGCCGCAAACGCCACTCACCGCACTTGCACGGAATCCCGCTGGAATCTCAGCTGCTGGGCTTCAACGGCCCCTGCTCCGAGTGCCGGCCCGTTGGACCCGCCAGCGCCCGGTGCCGACGGTGTGCTTGGGCTTTTCCCGTCAACGCGACAGAAAACCCCGGCCCTTGTCGCCGTCGCCGTCGCCAGCGACAGCGGCAGCGCTCGGTGAAAAGTTAATACAATGTACCATTCATGAAACTAATATCACAAAATCCCCACATACGAAAACGATAAAGGCCGCGTCGAACAGAAATCGAATCGGTTCGAATCGAATCGAAGCGAGTGGAACGAGACAAAACAAACCCAAACGGCCGCGTTCGATTGAGAATTCCGCTGAAAGAAGGGAAAAAATGTTAATTTATAACTCAGCTAATATCTGCGCGATACGCTCGGAGCGGTGGATGTGTGTAGAAATATACAGTCGGGCTCGTAGCATACGGCTAGATTAAGGCTAGGAGTCGTTCCACGGGCTCTCAGAACCCCGCCGATCGTCAGTTGGTCGGGCAGTGCGCGCGACGTCGCAACGATCAGAAGGTCTATAAAACCTCCGGCCACCTCGGCCCGCCCCAGAGTCGCGTTGAGTCGGTCCCCGGACAGGATTTCGATCGCTACTTGCAGTGCTCGCGAAAGGTACTCGATTTCATCTGGTCAGTTTTGTGCGTCCCAGCAGAGCCGACATGGAGGAGATTCTGGTGTTTCTGCTGATCGAGACTCGGTAACTATTCTATTCACGCCCCGCCCCCTCACCCGCCGCCTCTCACTCATCCACACGTGGCCCCGACATGGCGCCCGGCGATCGTGAAAGGAAGACCTCGGCGCGGGCACCGAGAGAAAGTTGTTTGCATCGGTGACATCGGGCTCGAGATTGGAATTGGTAATGGGATTGAGATCGGGATTCGGATTCGTTCGCGGCCATCCATCAAGGCAGCCGAGGGCCAGTCGGTACCTGCGGGACCCGGGGAACCCTCGAGCACCAACGACAGCTGGCGCTAATCCACGGCTAGGGACGGCTCTTAGTCGGGTCGCCTGGCAGGGATCGTTCTGTCGCCTGCCTGGCTGTCTGTCCAGCAGTCTTCCAGGTACTAATCCACTGTACTCTGTGTGAACTGTTCGTTCGCAGTGTCCGCAGACGCCGTTCAGGGGAGCCGGGTCGGCCGAGTCTTTACTCTTGATATTTATTTCGCGCTCAAGGAAACACAACTCGGCAGAGGCAGAAGCAGTGGCAGAGCCCACCGCCGACGCCGACGCCTGCACCGACCGGGCTCGAGACGCCGCTGCAGCACTGGCTGTGGCAGTGGCAGCCGCTGGAGAATGACATAACGAGCGAGAGGGTCTGCGCGATCGGCTCCAACGTCCAACGCGACAAAGTCTTGACACACATTCGCCTCGGGCCGCGTGCAGTTGCAATCCGTGTCGATGTCAGCGGTGTTGCGAAGTCGCATCGGCGACGGCGGCGACGGCGACGGAGACGTTGGTGACGACGACGACTTCGACGACGTCGATGCATTGAGTCCGAGCCAGGCCAGACGCCGTGAGAGCCGCGGATCAACGTGTCAGAGATTGCGGGCTGCGGCCCCGCGTTGCCCGGGCAGGGCCGGGGACTGAGTGGGCTGGCTCGATATCGGGGCGACGATAGCAGGTCGCCACACGGCGTTCGGGGAACGTTACTCACTATCAACGCGATAACCGAAGCGTGTCCGGGCGCGCACGCAACGGCGGGCGCGGTCGGGGGTGGCGGCGCAGGCGAAGGCGCCAGAAAGAGAGGGCGCGAGCGTTACTCACGGCAATTGTTAATACTAATTTCCAATCGAGGGGCGAGCAAATAATGACAAATCGGAAATAGAAACTCGGCGACGACGAAAATAGAAAAGACCTTCTTCCGCGACGCGCCGGTGACTCCTCCGGAAGGGACTTTTTCGGCCCTGGAGCTTAGTCAACAAGTCGTCTCCCTGCAGGGGGCAGATGAGGGTCCCCTTTGGAGCAGAAGACTCCAGATCTCGCCTTCCACCCTCCCCGCACGCCCTTCTTCGGCCCACGCAGACCCCATTTGTGGGCCAGTGCGGCGGGCGAATGGCGCGATCTTGATCTGGATTTCGATCGCGATCTCGACCCGCGTCCGCGCCCACTTCACGAGTGGATGACCAACGTATTGAATTGCCCAAGATAAGGCCAATTAGACGGGGCTGGCCGGCCATTATCAGTCAGTCGGCCACGTCCTGCCGAGCCGCTCCAAATTCCCCACTCGCCGATTGTGAAATTGGAGCTCGATCGGACACGGGATTTCGCGGCCCATTGAGTCTTTATGGCTGGCCGTTGATCGGCCATTAGCGATCGACGAGGTGACCGAGGGGTCCGCGGGGTCCGAGGTTTATGGCGTTACAAGTGCCAGCACTTGAACTTGAGCCTCGGACTCGAGGTGGTACGAGTGCAAAAAAACCCATCCGCAGACGTCGTGGGCACAGGGTGATCCACGGGGATCGAGCCACCCGTTCCACTTCCTGTGTGGGGAGAGAGAGCGAGGGAGCGAGCGAGCGATTCCAGCGAGAAGAGAGCGGGAGCCACTCGCTGGCCCTTGTTCCTTCCTTCGGCGAGGGGGTGAGGGGCAGCGACCCCCCTCTCGATCTCTCCGTCTCGCTGGCACGGACGAGCGATTTCCGGGAAGAAAGTGAGTGAAGTCGGAGTCGGACTCGTCGGCTTTGATGCTGCTGGGCGGGCACGGCGACGGCGACGGCGAGGAGGGCGCTCGGTGGCCGAGTTGTGGGCCGTGCGCGATGAGCCTGCATCGCGCGTCGAGCGTCTGTTGGTGTTTAATTGTTGGTCGTGTTCGTCGCTGTGTGGGTCTGGGTTTTTATAGTTTGGGAAAATCGTAAATCGTACTGAATCGGGTTGAGAAATGTGAATAAAAAAGAAGAACGACGACAAACGAGACACTGAGAATGAAAATCCACTGCAACTGAATGATAGACAAAATGCACGATCTGAGATCTGACAATGGCGGCCCCTGCTTTGTTCTGCAACACGTCGTCGTCGACGTCGACGTCGACGTCGCTCCGTCGCGCCGTCCATCCGTCGCTCTGTCGCTTCTAGTATTCTGCCTGTGCTGCTTGTCTTGTTGTTGTTGCTGTTGTTGTTGTATAATGGTATGGCAAATAGTTCGTTGTTCACAGTCTGTGTTGCCAACTATGCACACTCCACACACACACACGCACGTCCATGCGCTGTACCTCGTGCACACCGACACTGGGCGACACTGAACGAAACAGCGAATTGAGAACGAAGCGCAGTTGGTTGGCGAGTTGAGCGGGAGGGGGCTGGCGATGGAGAGCGAGAGCGAGAGCGGGGGCGCGCAGTTGGCGCGACAACGCTTTTATCACCGCTGCTGGAGCTGCCCCGGCCCACCCTCGCCTGCCGCACACGCTCGACTCAATAGACTATGAAATTCGAATAAATATTTTACTCGCTGCCTGCGCTTTATTTTCAAATTAATTATTTCTCTGTTAATGGAACACAATCAGCAGCAGCCGCAGCAAGACAGGGCGACCAGAACAGCAACACCAACAACAACAACAACAACAATAATAATTACCACTGTCGCAACAACAAAAGCAAAACAATAACAAAGCTGTGCTCGAAATGTTGCTCGTTGCATCCACTCGCTGCTCTTCGTCGCCACTCGCCGCTTAGCATTCGCTGCTCTCGACTTTTCCTCGTCGACTCGTTTATGGTCGATTGTCGCTGGTCTTTCTTTCTTTCCGTCATTCTGCTTTGTTATTGTTATTATTATTGTTATGGTCGGTGTTGTTGTTGGTGGCATTGCTTTTGCATTGTCTTTCTCTGGCCTCCTCTGTAAGTTTTCCGCCACCTCGGCTCTGAGAACGTCTTCGTCCGTAATGGAAACATCTGTTCGGATCCTCATTTCGCTCGGGCCCCACCGCGCTCCCCGTCTGCCTCGGGCCGTCAGGTCGCGACTCCAACCGGCCGAACCCGACTCGCGAGTTGCGAGGTACGAGTTACGAGTTGCCAAGCAGCAGCCATCAGCAAGCAGCTGGTTTCTAGACCGCGTGACGTCACAGCGATTTCACTCGTTCCACTCCGTCCCACCGCTCTGGCGCTGTGTGCGCGCGACTTGTGTCTGTGCGTGTGTGTGTGCGCACTCGCTGCTCGCCGCCGCCGTTCGTTTGTTCGGTCGGTCGGTCGCTCGCCCGTTGTTCGCTGCTCTCGCGACGAGCCGAGCGAGCGAGCCGCGGGCCGCCGTATATAAGGGGCGACGACCGAACGGCGAGCTCTCAGATTCTCAGCCAGAGGCGAACAGCGCGCTTCGCAACGCAGCAACAGCAGCCGAGCAGCCCCAGAAAATCGCACTCCGTGACCCGTGAAAACTCGTGTCGCGCGTGAAGATCACCGGGCAGATAGAACAAGAGCCAAACAAAACAAAACAAATCCGAGCCAGAGCTCACCAGTGACAAGTGCCGAACGAGGAACATTCGCAGAGCGTCGCGCCGGGTCCTGACCGACACGATAGGGCGCAACAGTAACCTGAATCAAATGTACTATCTCGTGGCCTACAGTTGACAACGACTGTAGGCGAAAGCTAGCGCCAGCGCCTAGCTTTGACAAAGAACTCCAGCCAAGGCCGGCCAAGTCTGTCCGCCGCCACAGCGACACCAACACCGACGTCGACGTCGACGTCGAGCTAGAAAATCAATAAAAACTCTAGTCAGTTGTCGTGCTTCGCGCCGCCCCGTTGGCAGCTGGCAGAGTAGACGAAGGCAGCCGAGAGCCTCCAGAACTGAATCGAACTGTGATATCGCGCCGTCCGATCTGGTCCGATCCGATCCGATCCGCGACAGCGACAGCTACAGCGACCGCGAGCGCCACAAACCCCACCCCAACCTCATCTCGAGCTCATCCACCTCCACCCATCCCGCACCTCCCGAAATGGTCGGCAGCAGCGGAACCCTTCTGACCATGCGTCTCGTCCGCAGCAAGCTACGCAAACGCGAGGAGTCCGCCTCGGCCAGCCCGGCGAGCGTCGAGGCCCAGCAGACGAACTTCGGCCCGAACAGCAGCTTCAGCAGCACCGGCAGCAGCCAATGCAGCAGCCCCTCGCCGATCTTCGCCACCGCGGCCTCCCTGGTCGACGGCCCCAGCGGCGGCGTCGGCTTCGTCCACCACCACCACCACAACAACAACAATAACAGCAGCAGCCACTGCAACAGCAACAGCAACAGCAGCAGCCTCGGCGACCAGCAGCAGGTCACCTTTACGAGGACCAGCGGCGTCGGCGTTGGCGGCGGCAACGGGGTGACGTCGAACGGCTGGGTCTTCCCGCCCAAGGCGCCCACTCCCAACATCTACAACTGCAGCAACAACTTCGTAAGTAGCCAAATCGACCCCCGAACGCCCCCACGCCCCTCACGCCCCCTTTGGGCAGCTCAGTAGGCCAGGGTCCGCCGTCAGCGACAGCCAAGTGGCAGTGGGACAGAGGCGAGACCAGTCGGACCGAGCGGCGGACGGACGGGCGACAGACGCGGACGGACGTCGGTACAGTTGTGCACGGCCGGCTACTGCAGCGGCCGCGGCGGCGGCGGCGTCGGCCGACAGTTGCGAGATACACAGCGGCCCATGAAGCGTTCGCCGTGGGCCGGAGAGACAGACGGACGGACGGACAGACGACGGGCGGGCGGACGGACGGACGAACGGTTTGAGTGTACACAGGAGTCGGGGAGGAAAAACCGCCACCGCCGGCGGCTGGGAAAGCGAGGTCTTCGGGGGCGCCGCGCCCTCGGAGAGCGGGAAACGGAAAGGGAGCGAGTGCTCGGCCCGCAGCCCGCCGCCAGCAGCCCGGGGACGCCCGGGAGTCATTGGCCCCGGCCTCGAACCCACCCCGAACCCCAGGCGCGGCCAGACGGGGCGAAGCGAACGAGACGAGCCGAGTCGAGCCGGGGTGAAGCGCAGCGAGTCGAGTCGAGCCGAGCCTCAAGCTCAGGTTATCCTTTGAAAGTTATCCTAGGTCAATGGTCGCAAGTGCGGCGCGTCTGCCGCCCGCTCCCTGCGCCCTGGCCCTTCCCGGCTGTGGTCCGAGGGACGAGCGCTAAAAATAAAGCAACTCGCAGCTGTTTCGCAAACACGGACGGCGACAGGGCTCGGGGACGGCGACGGCGACAAAGACGAAAACGAAAACGAGGAGAAGCCCGGCCTGGTCCCCTCCACGGCCAGACGACGACGACGATCCAGGGCCACGACCGAGGCGAGCGTCGTCCTCGGCTGTCCTTGCGTGCGTCGCGCCGATGAGGTTGCGTCGGCCGAGGGTCTGCGGAGGCAACGATCGCGAATGCGAGCAGGTAACCGGGATCGCGGCGCAGACGTCCTTCCCTTGCCGTCCTTCCTTCCGCCGGTCCTCCTCGCACGGCCTTCGTTCGCTGGAATCCCAGGCCGAGCCGCCGCCGACGAAGGTTGGCGCAAAGCGGAGAGGAAGAGAAGAATCGCCGCCGCCTCTGATCGATCGTCGGCTGCTCTCGGCCTGTCTATCCGTCCTCCGTCGGTCCGTCCGTCCGTCCGCCCGCCTGTCGATCCCCGTACGGTGCGTGTGTGTGTGCGAAGGTTCATCGTCTGGCGCGCCCGGAGCTGGCGTCGCCGCGGCTTAGAACCAATGGCCTTCCTGCGAAGCAATGACCGGGCGACCGCCGACCAGCAGCTGACGACGGCGCGTCTTCGGGTTCAACGAGCCTCCGCCCGGTCCCGCTCTCGGTCGGCAGGGCCCGACACACATAACCCAGTAACCGAAGACACTCGAGATTCGTGTACCCCACACGAGCCTCCGACACCGACCCCGACCCGAACCCCGCCGATCGCGCCTGCAGTTGCAGCGCAACCCAGATCCAGAAATCGAAGCCGTCGCTGCCACGTTCGGCTGTTTCGGACCGTTCGTTTGGTTTGGTTCGCTTCGGTTCGTTCCGTCTCGTTTCGTTTCGCTGAGGTCTGCAGGTAAATTGAGACCTCGAACGGGCCCGCCGATCGCCGAACCCTGTGCCGCGCCCTCGGCCCTCCCTCGGTCCGTCGTTCGTCGCTCACTCGGCCGCCGGCGCCCCGTCGCCCCGTCGCCGTCCGCGAAGATCGCGCTTCTTGTGCGATCCGCTTCGAGGCGGATTTTTCAAGAGTGGCCTGGCGTCTGGCGGCTGCCGGCCGCCGAAGACGCCGCGGTCACGGGACTTCAATCAAGCGATGCGCTGCGACGCCCGCCCCCTTGCGCCGCACACCCGCAGAGAGGGGGATCGGGAGAGCGCGCGGCCGGCCCTCGAGCGGTCGGCTGGGCGGCGCGCCATTTGCAAACAATTAAAATATTTATTAATTTTAATTTGTTTCTTAAGCACAAACAGTGGCCGTCGGGCTTTCTGCGCACAACCGTTCGAAATGGACGCTTATTTCGACTTGTCATGCGAAGAGTCGCCCAACCAGCTCCGATCCGTTCCGACCAACCGCCCCCCGTCGCCGATCGCCGATCGCAGTCGTGTCGTGTCGTGTCTTTGTCGCCGTTTCTTTGTCGTCGGTCTTTGGTGCCGTTGCTGCAGTGGCTCGAACGGCACACACTAACGACTAACGACGACGTCCGACCCACGCACACAGGCGCGGCCGCGAAGGTGTCTGCAGTGTCTGAACTGGCAGCGGCCGCGGTCGCCCCCCTCAAGATCACCGACGGGTAAAAATAAACCCCGGCCGCTGCCAGTGATCGGCACTCGAGGGGCGCGGAGGGCGGTCGGCGGGACGGACGGTGGTCGCTGTTGATCTCTTGGATAATTTCAAATTTCGCAAATCCCAACCGTCGCATTCCGCGCGCCGGCGGGACTCGGGGCTCGGGCGCGGCGCAGTTCGCGATAGGGTCGGGCTCTCGAAAAACCCATCGCCCGATCGCGAGTCCCCGATTCCGATTTCGTCCGATTTCCGCCCCCCGAGACACTCGACGACTCCGATAAGTCCGGCGAGTTCCGCGAATCTCCGAGCGGGAATTCTATTTTTAGGCGGCGCCGGAACCGCGATTACTAATCCGCGGATGAGTCCAGTCTAATCTGGCGTCGCCCTTGCGGATCGCGCGCGCCGTGTTGCGATCTCACGGGCGATCTCGTGTTTGTCTGTCTGTCTGACCGGGGAATTCGGTTCGGGCCTGGCCCCAGATGCCGAGGAACTTTGCGCCGACCGACCTTGCCCGAGGTCGCTCTCAAGGGTTCGCCCCGGCCTAGGGAAACCTCGACGGGTTCGGCCGGTCGTCGTCGTCGTCATCGCCGGCGACGTCGCCGTTTCAGACCGGAAACAAACTGATTACAGCTCGATCGGAACATGCCGACGGTTCCCGGAGGCTCTTCGCAGTTCCCACTTCCCGTTGTTCTGACTGAATTTGATTTCGGTTAGATTTCGAGCACGCTTGGGCTCGGTTTCGAATGTTGTCGACTCGTTTGCGATCGTTTTCGACTCGATTTCGACTCGGTTTCGATCGTGTTCGAAAGTTTTCGATTCGACTTCGGCCGTTTTGGGTGAGTCTCGACTCGATTGCGGTCGTTTCGACCTTCCTCCGAGTGGCGTTAGTTACTCGGCTCGTGGGTTCGGGGCGAGGTGGGCGAAGGGCGGTCGGACACGGACGTTCGATCAAGTCGAGAGAGAAAGAGAGAGTCTGGTTTTATCAGAGAGTTCAACGTTATTTGGATCGGGTTTTGTTTGTTTTGGCGGCGGGGGTTTTCGAAACTCCGCGTTATTTGGCCGACGCCGCCTTGACGAGCAGCGACTCAGACGTGGAACCGACGACTGGGGCCGCGGTGCGAGTGTGTGCGTGCGTGTGCGATTCGGGCACGCGCGTGCGTGTGTGTGTGAAGTTAAACCTCCGTCTTATCTGTGCGAAATTCACTCGAAACGAATACGTCGTCGTCAGTTCGCCGTTCATTGAGCAACAACAACACAATAACCACTAAAATAAAAACAATAATAATGCGAAATGAACAAAAATGAGAAAAAAAAAAGCACAAAACGCGATTTCATTCGGCTCGCTCCGAGCTCCAGGCTTCGTGTGTTGAGTTTCGAGTTTCGAGTTTCGGACTCGTGGCGCTGCTTGGCAACCGCCAGGGGGCGGGGGAGGGCGCGAGCGAGCAACCGAACGAGCGAACGAGCGAACGAACAACGAGCGAGCGATCGCGGGAAAGAGCGAGCTGGCGAACGAGCGAGTGAACTTGGCCTCTTCCCACTCCAGCGACCCTCTCCTCACTCTCCACTCGCCGCGCGGAGCTTTTCCGCCGAGCAGCTGATCTCGGCGAGTCATGGCTCACATCCGCCGCTCGCTCTCGCTGCTACGTAATGGCCCCTCTCGAGGGACGGAGCGGGCAGGGGAGGGGAGGTGGTCGGGCGAGTCCCCGCTCGCTGCCCACCTCCCTCCCTCCGCAACGGATGCCAGCTGCGACGACGGCTTCGACTTCGGCTTCGGCCGCGGCTGGTTTCCCCACCGTGAGCGCTGAGTAAGCGACGCTCGCATCATGGGCCCAAAACAACAACAACAACGACCAAAATACTGACGACGACAACGACGACAACAAATACAACATCTCGATAGTAGAAACAACAATAATGAAAGCAATAACAATAACAACAACAGCGAAAACGAAACTAACCGCCGAATCACGCCGCGGCCGCATGGCAGACCCTCGATAGACGTTATTTTTGAGAAAGAGGGAGGGGACTTGTGGGATTTCGAGACCCTCATGCTATCTGCCCCTGGCATCGCCATTTTGCACAGCTGACTAACGGTCGCCTCTGTTCTTGTTCCCCTCTCTTGCAGGATGCACTGATCGCCGCCAACGACAAGAACGGGTTCAAGGGATTCCGCAAGCAGTTCAGCGGCCGCTTCAAGCGCCTGGTGGCGAAGAAGCCCCAGGAGCCCGCCCCGGCCATCCCGCCGGAGCTGAAGCCCCAGCTGAAGACCATCTACGTCTACTAGACCCGCCGCCGGGCCAGAGGCGGCGCCCCCAGCGCGCAGGACCGACACGGGCCGGAAGCAGCCGCAGCGCAGTCGCCCCAACCGCACCCGGACCCATCCCAGACACACCAAACTCAACCCCACGCAGCCCACTCGACCCAACCCGACCCGACCCGATCCGGTCCGTCTTCGGACGCCCTCCTGCCGCTGGAAACGCAACGCACCGCCCCGCCCCGCCCCGCCCTGGCCAGGACCGCGCGCCGCGTCTGCTGCGCAAAGACTGAGATGCAACCGCTGTACATAGTCGGAGCCGGGAGCCTGCCGGCGGCCCGTCGACCCCCTCGAGCCGCTCTCGAGGCGCCGCGACAGCCGCAGGACTCCCGCTCTTTCTCTATCTCGCTCACTCCCGCCGCCGCTGCGAGGGGTCAGCCGTCGATATGAAGTGATTCATTAGTTATGTAGACACTAGCCACAAGTTAGTCCAAGTCCAAGTCCAAGTCGCGCCCGCGCCGCGCCGCGTCGGCCACCCAAAAGACAAGCTGTAGTTAATTTAGTGCTAAGACAAAGAACGAGGAAGTGAACGCAGATCACAAGAGAACACAAACTTAATATTTATACATCTATATATAGAAACCCTCAAAAGCAAATGAAAAACATGCAAACAAGCAGCAAACTGAGAGAACAACAAAACAAAACAAAAATAATAAAAAACACATTGTATAAACAAAAAACAAAAATGAGACAAAAACACATTTATTCACTCACATTGAGTGACAAATCATTGTATTCTAAACTCTAATTACTTTATTGTTAATTAATTTATGCTTTGTAATCGTAGTTGAAAGAAGTCTCTTGGCTCGGACTCGAGCTCGAGCTCGACGTCAAGTGAGAGTCAGGAGTCGAGGACGCAGCGAGCGTTAAGGATTTAGTGTAAAAATACCTTGTTTAGGATCTGCACGACTTTGCTAGCGAATCGAGACCAGGCGAACCTGGCCGACCGTAGACAATCAATCAATCAATCAATCAATCAATCAGTTAATCAATGTATTTGTTTGAAATTCCCTGGCATGCGATTCGCAGCAAAAACTTCTCGCAGATCAATGTAAGCACTTGCAGTATTTTTATCCTTTATTACTTTTAGTCAATTATTAATAATAATAGTAATAGTTACAAATACGATTAAAAATACAAATAAATCACAATAAGACGCAAACTTCAGACTTTCAATTTCCATGAGTTCCAATAATAACTGCAGCAACCGGAATTATTGATTCAATGAAATGCATTGATGAGTGCTAATGGGAAATGCATTCCATGAAAAAACGATCGTGCCCTAGGTTACTGGTTGAACGGGTGTTTCCGAAGTATGCACTGTTTCGATTAAAAAGCTGTCCCAAACCCATCCCACATATCGAGCTGAGGGAAGAGTTTTCACTGCCAGTACCTTGTTAACAGTCGCCAGTTGCGCAAACCAACGGTACGTCTCTGTTAGAGCGGGTACAAATGTTAACAGCATAAGGGGTTGAATTGGTACATTTTGCGAGTGATGCTTTGGTTCGTGACTTGGGTAACAGAGGCGTCACTCGTTTCTGAACTAGTCAGCGGCAGATGGCGCAGAAGAAATTTACAAATAATATGTTCTAAGAAAATTTGAGATTCAATTGAGTTCTAAAAGCCGTTCCAATCGGCATACAACGGAGTACTAAAAATTTATATCCAATTTATTTTTTAAAATACCCATTTGGATTTTTATAATCTTCACATAATATAATATATAACATATAATAGGAAACAACAAAAATAAGAAAAAATCGCCCAACTACTTTTCGGCACTTAAACTTCAAAAAATCGTCCCCTTCTCCCCCAACCGAGGGTCCCATAAGACGAAGTCTTTTCTTACCGGTCCGCTGAGGCGGGGTGGGGCCGACGCGCTGAACGGTGGAAGCGATTTAATGATCAGATAATGGTTCCATTACAACGCGATCGCAAATATTAGCATAATAAGAAGGGGGCAGCAACAGGCACAGCCACAGACACAGAACAGAAACGGCAATCGAAACGGAGTGGGAAAAGGAGGAGCTCCAATGATGATGACGGCGACGATGACGCTGGGAACGCGAATGGGCGGAGGGGGCGACGCTAGCGGACAATAATTCGAAATGAACATGTTTGCACGATATTCAAATCGACGGGGCCCTGACAGCAGAAAGCGAGCGATTTCATTATCCGAAAACAACATCTCCACCAACAACGAAACGACAGAATTAACAACAATTACAATGAGGAGAACAACAATAAACCAGGAACGATCACAAACAACAACTGCAGCAGTAACATAACGAGAGAATATGCATATTTCTCGTGACGGCGGCGCAACCGCTGAGGTGTTTAATTAAATAAAAAGTTAAAAACCAATTAAAAAGTAATAACCATTTGGCTGTGATTACAATTCATCGCCGGCCCCTGTCGTCCCACGGCCCTCCCTCCCGACCCCTCGACCGGGCCTGTCGATGCGCCGATGTGCCGATGTGCTCGTCGGCCGCATCAGTAATAAATCGGCGTTTTATGGAAATTTCGTGGCTGTTAATGCTTGCAATGGTTTTGCTGCAGCCACCGCTGCCACCGCCGCCGCTGCTGCCATTGTTGTTCTTGTGTTGTCATTGTTGTTGTTGCTGTGGCTGTGGCTGTGGTAGCGTTTCTGCCACTGGTTCTGCGAGTCGCGGCCGCTTTGGCCGACTTGGCTCGTTCACGCCGTGCCTCGCGCTTCTCGCCCTCGTCTCCTGCCCGCTTCGCCGCTCGCCCCGGCGAACCCGCCGCCAGTCGCCAACCGACAGCCGCCAGCCGACAACCCGCGATCGCTGGCGTGCGGACGGCCTCGGCTGGCGAATCCGAATTTCGTTTCAAGATCTTGATACGGCGTGAAGATCGCGCGGTTCGCGGCACCGAGCAGCGGGTTCGCGACGAGAGGCGGGTGCGGGGTGGCGGGGTTGAGGTTGGAGCGCCCGATCGCGATGCCAAACAAATCGCAAAAGCAATTTAATAATGAATTGTTGTATTTACTTATAATTCAGCATCGCGTGCAGGCATTTAAAATGTTAATTCGCAATCAGCAGCCACTTCCTCACCCCTGAACCCGACGATCGCCCCACCCCTCGCCCTCAACGACTCCCCTCCTTGGCGATCCTCCTCCTGATGCCCGCCGCGACAGCTCGTCGCAAGTCCGGATGTTTTATTAATAAATTAAGCGATCAACAACAGCAGCAGCCACAATACCGGGCTAAATCGCTTCCCAGTTCCGCTGCCGATTAAGTCCGCGGAGCTCCGGGGAAACTTCGTCGTGCTTCCCCATTTCGAAGGCGAACTCAATCGGCGGTCAATCGATCGGCGTCGAAGGCGGCGACTCCAGCGGCAGCAACGGGATCCTCGGCTGCATAAATGGGGCCGTTAGCTGTGGATCGGGCAGGTCCCGGGCCTCATTTCGAGGTGGGCTGCGACACACGACAAAGTTTCGCCTCCAGGTCACAGTTTTCTGTGCCAACACTCAATAGTGGCTTAAGTCGAAATTAATTAGCAAATACAAAAATTATTATTTGTGTTTTTTTCATTTCATTCGATTTGGCGAATATTCATTTTGGTTTACGTAACTTTTGTCATTTGTATCGGGTACCTAACACACTATTTTCTAAATAATTCTGTCTTTCTGAAAAATATTGCAAACTTGTATGGAAGGAATTGGAGGAATTTTTGAGAAAGGGTAAAAAAACGTTGCTGATTCGGAGAGTGTAAACATTATCGACTTCTGTTTCATACTCATACCATCAAGATCATAGTGGAAAAATGGACAAGACAAGAAAGAAAATTTAAAATTTTGGGAGCCACAGAGCTCAATTAAGGTAACAAATGACTTTTTCAAGGCGTGTGAAACCCACAGATCTCTGGAAAGTATTTCCTTATGCTTAGTTTGACTAATTTGCTCCTTAAGTAGCTGGTTTCCGAAAAAGTCGATTTCCAGGTTCGAGTTCCACGCCGACCGATGCTGAAATCGGTGGTGAAAACCATACGAAATTATTATATTTCTCCCCAAATGATATCATTGGCTGCTAATTGGTTGACGTTGGCGAACAACGAGAATACACAGATGTTCATTAGGAAACGAAAAGAGGGTCCCACGGTCCGGTTCCCAAGCCGATCATCCTCAGTCATGACGTGGACCCCACCGGGGCTCCAAGAGGCGCGCAAGGGGCTGGGGTTGGGAGAGGTCCAGGTGCCTGCCGAGGCTCCGCCCACAATTGAGCGCGTTCGAAGCCATTCCTTGGCTCGCCGGATCCTGCTGCGGAATCCTGGCAGGTGGAGCCGAGACAGAGGCCGAGTCCTTTGGGCCCGTCCCACGTGTGGCGCTCCCGGAGGAGCTGCGAGGACGCGCGGCCCACGCTCGGGACCCTCGATATTCAATTACCCCGAACGAGACGCCCCACGACGACGACGGCGATGTCGATGGCGGCCTCGAACTCATTAATTCATCTAAATTATGACATAAATGCCTCAATTAGGCCAAATTAGTGTGGCGCGAATGACATGCAGTCAGTGCGATCCCGGCACCTGATAAGGCCAGCCGCCCTGGCCCGGCCCGGCCCGGACCTGGCCTGGTCGAGACCCACACACGCACTCGCTCGCATGCCCATGGACGAGGCGGCGACGGCGGCGGCCGATGGACGACGACAGCGACAACGACAACGACAGGAGACGCGAGCACGTCAGGGCGCGAACGGCGAAGACATATTGACGGATAATAGACGTTAATTTAATGGCGAGCCGCCGAATGGCCATCCCACGCGGATACGGATGGACGCGATCTTATCACATGCTCGGCCGCCATTAAATTGCCCACGGCCCGCTCCCCGCTCCCCGCTGCCCTCGACCGCCCTCTGCTCGACCTGGGATCCGCCAACCCCCGGCCGTCGGCGTGAGCCCGTAATGACGGCCCTCGTCCTGGCCACGACGTCGACGTCTCGCTCCGATCCGATCCATGCGACGCGACCCGATCCGCTCCGAGGACTGGGCGGTCGAGGATGGCCAGGACGGCCAGGAGAGACGGGCAACGGCGGCTCGGCGCGACGCGATGACACTCGATTATTTCGGGTAATTAGGACGACAACAACAGGGGCGACAAATTACGGGTTCCGTTCCTCGTCGCCTCCGCGGGTCCGTGGCGGGTTCTCGTTTTCGGCCGCCGCTCTTGCTCTTGTTGCGGCCGCGTTGACGTCGCTTTTAGGATCGTTTGACGCGCAATTGCGAGCTAATTTATGGGCGAGGAATTAACATTTGGCCACTCCTTCCGAACACCTTCGGGCAAACGACCCCGGCCCTGACGCCGATCCCGGTCCCGATCTCGGGCCCCGGGCGAGGGCTTCTAACGAGGGTCTGCTTGAGGCCGGCTGGCTTCGCGGGTCCGGAGGGGTGCGGCGGGTGAGGAAGAGAGGCTCCTCGGGTTCGCCTTGACCCCGAGGGCCTCCCACGCCCCGTGCACGACAACCATAGGCATTTCCACGCCAACCGAGGTCGCTCCGAGATCCCGCAACTGCCGGGTCTTCTGGGAGGTCGCGTCCCCTTGGATTGGCGCGTCCAAGGGCCTCGATTGCATCCCAGCAGTTTGGCTCTCGCAGCTGCCGTCCGTCCCGCCCGGTCGCGGAGAAACAGCCGCCAAATGGGATCCTCATTAACGGCGGCGCGAGGGCGGGCGACCAGGAGAAAGGTGCGGGGCGGGGGCGGGGGCGGTTGGTCCGTAATCCGCTTAACAACGCAAATGTTTGATCTTCATAAAAAGGCTTTTAATAATCATAAAACACTCTTCCTCGTTCGGCCAAATCGAAAATTGCCCATGACCGAGCGGGTTCCAGGAAACGCACACACTCGCAACTCGCAACTCGCTCGCGGCGCACTCACACCAGCGCACCACCCAAGAGCTGCCAGGCGGGAGTCTGAGTCCGGGTTCTCGGGCCCGGCCAGTCGGGCATCGAGTGCCATGTGCGAGCGGAACAAATGGGATCATCGCATGTCAAAATACGCCTCGCATGTTCGCCCATGTAATCCTGCAGCGCGCCGGGCCGCTCCTCAGGACCTCGGCTGCTGCGGCTGCTGCTGCTGCTGCCGGCGGGACGCAAGTTGTTAACTCATTGAGGACGCCAGCCCCGCACAATTAGACGGCTTCCTTTGATACCGGCAAATGTGCCAAGATCCTGGGAAACAATGGCACCTTGCGAACAAAACAAATATTGGCTCACAGGGAGAGAGAGAGAGCGAGAGAGAGCGAGGACGATCTCTACCTGCTCGCCGGACCGGGTCAGTTGGTGCGTTGGTGCGTCGTCGTCGTCGCCGTGGCCCCGGGGTGTCGCCGCCTGGGAGCGTGGGACGCGACGGGGCTCGGCAAACAGCAGGCCCGAGTTCTCACCTGTTGTCGTCGCAGGCTCGGCGTCGAGGGCTGCGGCCGATCCTTAATTGCGACAATTAGAGCCAGCGGGTCGGCCGCAAAGTGTCGGAGTTCGCAGCCTCCCCGGGAGGGGCCCCGAGGACTCACCGACGCCGTGACTCATCGCCGAGGGAGCCGCGCGCTCTCGCTGGGGGCCCTCGGCGCGCGAGCGGCCCTCAAAAGAAGCCATCAAAATTCTTGGCTCAAAAACTTTATTAATAAAACGAAACTCGACCGGTAGAGAGCGGGGATGCTTTCGGGCTCAGAGGCAGGCAGGGCCGGCTCCCAAAACGATAACGAACACGACCGCAACAAGAACAAGACGAATGATAAGCACAATGGGAAGAACAAAATGTGAAAAACAAGCAAGAACCATCATCGGCGATCGGCCGTATTAACTGAAGTGTCAGAATTCGAAATAATCGATAATTAATGATATTGGCCGACTCCGGGCTCCGCGGAGGCCGCGCGTACCTGCGGACGTTGGCGGCAAGCGGTAAAGGCCTTTTAATTTTGATGTCGGTGGATGCCGGCCTCGCTCGGGCCCGGACCAGGCCCGCTCTTGGCCCGGCCGGCCTGGTCCCCGGCCTGGCGACGACGACGGCGGGTCCGGCATGGCAGCCAAGTCATTATAAGGAGAGCAATTGAAGCCGACAAACCTCCGTTGCCGGGCTCAAGTGGTTGCCATTGTTGTTGTTGCCGTCCCTGTTGTTTCTGTTGCCGCTGCTGCGAGGTGCATGCGACGATTAGCTGCTTAGGTGTTAGAAATGGGACGACGATTACCCACTCAGGGCAGGACGGACGGTCGGACGGACGGACGGACGGCCGAGGGCGGGAGGGAATGAGCGGCTCTGGGCCGGATCGAGAGGGGAGGGGAGGGATAACATGTGTAAATTGATCGCGATGCTGGCTGATGGTCGGCATCGAAGGTGTTTCATCGTCGCTCTCGACTGCACGCGGCCCGACCTGGGCCGGTTCGTTGCGGCCTCAACTCGACTCACCTCGGCTCGACACGGCTGAGGCTCGCCGCGCCTCCTCCCGACTTGGCTTGGTCCGATCTGATCCGATCCGAGCCGATGCGACTCTGGCCGACGACGGCGGCGGCAGTGCCGGGTCTGATGATGAGCCTCGTTCCCAGGGAGAGCGAACGGTGTTGGCAGGACGATTAACGAGGCGATGCCACTTCCGACAGCTGTTCTGTGCGTCCCGCTGCCCGCTGGGACCGGGAACCGGGCCCTGGAACCATTTGTACCGACGCGCCGAGTAATTATACGATGCGGCCTGATGTCAGGTGTTTTACACCTAGTTAGATGTGTTTTAACACTTCGTTAGCCGAAAGGATATTGATTTGGGCCTCGTCGATTGGCCGGACGAGAGCAGCCGACGCTTTTGACACTCTCTCGATCCGGGGCGGGTCTGGCCGGCTTCCTGCTCGGTTTCCACATGGCCTCGGAGTTGGTCCTTTGGGGGAAAAGGTCGTGACTCTAAGAGGACCCCGACTCCGGAGGTGAAGCGTCAGGGAAAGGTTGCGGAATGTTTCTTTGTATTTTGGCAGATCGAAGGAGAGTTTGGTAAATTTGAAGGCGAAGTCGACAAGTGCAGATTTCAGAAAGTGAACAATTTAGTAATTAAATTAGATAAACCAGAATTAGTAACTTGATTGTCTGATATGAATTTCATTCTCCAATTTCATTGAACTGGGGTTTGCGAAACTCAAATTTTCACATTCCGGACTAAACCAGGTTCATGACAAAATGCCAGAACTCGATGATGACGACCTGGCAGCGAACTCGAGCAGTTCTCAAGCGGGGAGAGAAGTCAAAAGTCAGGGAGCGACATGTGCGATGGCATTCGAGGTCGAAGCCGAGTCGAGTCGGAGTCGGCAACGTCAGCCCGACATCAGCGATACCGTTAAATGTCATATTAAATGTGATAAATTTCCACAGGTTCCCGAGTCGAGTATGACGACCTGGGCTGTCGGGGCGGCAATTATTGCAATTGAAACGTCTGGGCGGACGAGAGAGACGGAGATGGTCTACATTCGACCGCTGCCCTCCTCCGCGGGACGTTGACATGACACCCTAATTTGTCTCTGCGACCACAGACCAAGACCAAGACCAAGACCAAGACCGAGAGCAAGACCAAGACGAAAGCCCGACGAAGACCAAGAGCGAGGGCCCCAGACCCGAGAGCAGCCATCGCGGCCAGAACCTCTGGGCCGTCACTCGCTTGACATTCCGTCCGCCGCTAGACTCGAGCGACGTCGACTGCGGTCGCGCTGTCAGCCGGGGCTTCCGTCACTCATGCGCCGACGAGCCAGTCAAATGCGAGTCTCGGATCCTCACACACGCCATGGCGATGGCGGTGGGTCCGAGACCCCGAGACGAAGCGAGGCGAACTGGGTCGAAAGCCAGGCCGAGCCCGGGCCGCCTGTCATAGCTGGGCCGAGAGGTTGCTGGCTCTCTACGGCGGCGAACGACCCGGCTCCATGAGCGGAGGCCTTTTCTTCAATTGACGCGGCCCTGGGCACTCGGCGCACGCAACGCCCTGCCAGGAAATAAATAATGTCTAATATTTATCACATTAGCAATTCGCGCTCATCGCCTGACGATCTGTCGCGCGGCCATTACCGGCCCCTAAAACGTCCCGTGCAATAAATCGGCCCCAAGTCGGGCCTGCCACGGCTTGTTGGTGTCGCCGTCAGGTCGTGAACGGCCGCAGAACGAGCCGAAATGGCGCGACAAACCCGACGATCGGCGACACTCGTGGCCGCGTCCCCGAGGGGAGTGCGAGAGGGCTGAGCAAATGAAGTGGCAGCCGGGAGTCGGCCGCAGTGCAGGAAGCATAAATAATAGCATAAGGGGATAATAGGATTATGTCTCGAACTGTAAACATGTTGCAGATCAGAGACTGTCCGCCGGCCCGTCGCCCCCTCCCCCTACCCATCTCACCTTCCCCGCCCTGCCCTTCTCTGTCCTGCACTTCACACGACCACTCATCCTACAATGGGTTAATTTATGTGACGATATAACGAATGCACAAATTACTTAACACGGACAGAAATCACGGCTAAGTGAGGTTCGGACATGTTCAATTTAGGGCTCGCACGAACACGAGCCTGGGCTCGACTTGGCTCGGCTGAGGTCTGCGGTCTTGGTCTCAGTCTCGGCCGCGGTCTTAGTTGCGCTCAAGGGGCACCGCCAAGGAACCGTCGACACCAATAGCCTACTTTAGGAGCATCGGGTCACCGCCGGCTGGCTCGGGCACTCCATATTTCTGCAGTCGGATTTTCCCATTGACTCCGCGGCTCCGACACCGACTCCGACTTCGACTCGGAGTGGAGTCGCAGAGTCGTAGAATCGTTAATTTTTACGAGCTCCGAAGTGAATTCTCTGCCGGGTTGGCTCCTTGGGAGCCCGGCCGACTCCTCCTTCGCCCCCTCCCCTCCCATTCGCTGTCGCAGCCAGCCCAGCTGCTGCCGATGTCGATGCGATGCGATCCGATGATGTGCGATGAACGCCGCGGCTGCTGCCGTAGTTGTTTTCGTAAAAACCCGATCAGCGATGATCATGATGGACACGATCAGTTTAGTTCGTTACCTTTGCATCGTGGTTAACGTAAAGCAAATCTACCGATCGCTTGTGTACGTACTTAAATGTTGCCGCAGCTCTACACGGAGAACAACGCGAGACGGCTCCGAGTGCAGCGAGGTCCAGTCCACAGGAAGCCCTCGATGTTCCCAAATGAGTTCTCTCCGATAAGAGCGCTTAACGAACTGACTCCGGTTCTCTCCCAGCCGGCTGCGACCCGTGGTCCTCGCCCCGACTCCACGAGTCCGCTCCCCGTTTTCCTAGGTGTAGCTCTCGGAGCGATGGGCGCTCGTGGACGGTCCTCGTCGGTCGTCGGTCGCCGGCTCCACGTTCGCCGATCGCCGATCGCCGTTGGTCGACGGTTGGTGGAGCGCGAAACCGCGTTTCTTGGTTTCCTCATATTTGATTGCACTGCATTTTCTCAATTTGCCCCAAGCAGCGAAGATGTATTGAAGTATTGAATTTTAATTCGGCATGAAATGGTGAAATAATCTACAGATACAAATTTGGCTTGTTGATTGGACACACTACCTGAACGTGATGAGAGCTCGCTCGCCGTTCGACAGCGCAGCTCAGCGCAGCGCAGCGCCCGACCGACCGCCGCGCCCCACTCCCCCCGCCTGCGCCCGGCTCGGTCGCCACGACACCGGCAGCGCGGGCCGAGCGAGAGCTGGAAGCAACGAGGCACGGCGAGCGAAGGCTGCCAAATGAGACCCAGAACTCGGGCCGCTCGGGATTCTGGGACGCTGGCTTGTGGTTCGCGCCGCCGTCGTTGGCTGGCCGGCCAACGCGATGGATGCCGCGGATGGAGCGGCGCGCGGGTCCGGCTGCGATTTTCCGATAGCGCGGACTCCTTGGATGTGTCGTAAATGAAGTTGCGATGGCGATAAAACACACATCGCGGCAACCGCTGGGAACAGTTTTAATGGCCGCCGCCGGCATGAGCGGGGCAGGGGAGGGGCGGATGGTGATGGCCAAGGCATCTCGTGTTGCTGACGGATGTTTGCAGCGATTGACGATCCCTGGATCCCCCGAACACCGAACACCAAACGCCGAACACGAACCCAGCAACCACGTCTTCATCCCAGAGGTGGAACAAGTGTTTGGGAGGTTCTTGGGCCTGGGGTTCCGAAAGGATGTGAAATATTTAATTGCAAGTTAAAAACAACTGATCTCAGATTTCGGGAAAAGGATTTTCCCAACTCTGCGAAGAGATAGACTTTTGGAAATTTTCCCCCCTATGTCGTCGGTCTTCATCCGCAGTCCTTTGCTGCCTGAGTCAGTAGCTTGGCTCAGCTCGATTCAAGTGAAATAGACATTCATGTTAACGAACGACATTCGACTGACTGCCAACGTGCTCAACAACTGCTTTGCGGACCCTCCGAGCCTAATTTGGGATTATTATTATTGTGGTCCTCGATGGCACTCGGCCTCCCATTGGCGGAGCTCGTGCGACCGGAAGCATTTGGACGACGAGCAGTTGCCAGTCTACGGCGGGGGCTGGACTCGGGCTCGGACCCGGACCCGCACCAGGCCTGGCCGAGACGAGCGCCTTCTGATGGCGCAGACTGTTGTGTTTCCGGGCCGGCATATATCAATTTGGAGAGCGAACCCGACGTAACGTAAACGAAATTAATTTCACGCCACATCGCCTGAAAAGGCAACATTAAAAAATAATTTCTAAAATGAATGGCATGGATTTCGCCGTTTGCCGTTCGCCGGTTGGGAAAATTTCGTGTTCGAATTGAAAATCCGTCGTCGCTGCGACTCTCTCTGCAAACGGCTCCGATCGGGGCCGGGCCGGGTCGGGAAAGGGTTGCCGGCTCCGGGTCGGCGGCTGTCCGTCGACTCCCTGTCTGTCTGGCCGCAATTAGAGGACGCGGGCCCTCGAATCGCGGATGCAGCGGCGGGCGATCCGTATCTGCGCGCTAATGCCGTGTTTATGTCGCCGACAATGGCGGGATGTAAACAAAGGAGGGCGGGGGACGGCGCGGCTGCCCCGGCGTGGCGAATCCGATTCGAGCGTGTCGCTGCTGTCGCTGTCGGTGGCGGTGGCCGGACCCGAGTCCTGGGCCCTGATTATTATGCTATTATTCCGGCAAATGTCAAGTCGGCAGGGTGTGGTTTCTGGCCCAAAACATCACGGCCGCAGGCAAGCGGCGCATTGTGCGGCCCTCGTCCTCGTCCTCCTGGGCCTCGTGCCCGCGGCAATTACTCAGGGGTTAAATCGCCTCGGCTCCGCTCGCAAGATGCTCCTGGCCGGGCGAGGCGCATGGATTTCACAGTTCGCACATTGTTGTGATTCCTCCGAGGGCCTTCACTCGGCCTCGGCCCCGGCCCGGCCCTGGTCCTGGGCCTCGTTCGCGCTGCCTGCCGGCCGACTGCTGCCTTTGTGTGCGGGCCCGGTGAAAAATTGCGCACGCAGCATTGGCCACGCCACGCAGCCGACCCGGGCAGGGGCCGGGGCCGTGGCCGGGGCAGGGCCGGCCAGAGGGCGGGGTGGGCTGCGGCGAAGCTCGTCGCTTGTAAAAGGAAATTTATGTTTTTCTCTCGCCACGGTGTGTTTAATTTTCCGGTTTTTAAATTTTGAATAAATTGAATACGAATTGCTTTCGCATTCGGATTCCTGCGTCAGGACGACGAATGACGGAGGACGGAGGACCCCGAACGCAGACAACCGCAATAACAATAAAAATAGCAGTAGCAACAGCAACAGACTTCCTTCGTCTACAAATGTTTCCTTTGTCGGCGCACAATGGAAAAACAACACGAGCGAAAATTAAAATTTCCGCAACTGATTTTGGTGAAAACACAAATTTATGATTTCCTGCACACCGTCAGGGGGCTGGAGGTGGCGGGGCGGAGGCGATGATGGATTTCACAAGCCCCGGGGCGTGGCTTCTGTGCGGGCGGACAGGGCAGGGCAGGACAGGACCGCACGTGACGCCACGGTGCCCCAAGGACCGCGGGCTCTTGGTCGAAGCCTGGTCCCATGGCCACGGTTTCACTTCTTTTATTGCCTTCATCATCCTCGCCTGCCCAGTGTCGGATCTGCTTCAGATCACACGGTCGAAACCTCAGCACTGGAGCCGTTTGAGGTCCCGGGCACCTGCGGTAATTTATTCATTATATTCATGTTTATTTCATGCTTTTAATTACCTGTGAAAGAGCTATAAATTCTTGCTGCAACTGTAGATTTATACAAACTAAGAGGGAGCAATAAATTTTCTAGAAAGAAAAGAAACATTTATGAAAAATGTATGGACGTTTTTGAATTGATTAAAAATTACATACTTTAGAATGTAAAAAATTATTGGAATTTATTGTAAAAATTCCACTCTGTCTACAGTTGTAAATTGAACAGGAAAAATCACAAATATTTGCATTACTTATATAAATGATAAATTTTATTTAAATTTTTGTTTGTTTTGGATTCTTGTTATTTTTTTTTTTTTTTTATATAAGTTTTGTTTATATAAGTCTTAGTTTTCAAATTGAATATTTTGCATTTTTCATTTCTTAATCTTGAACAAATCCCCAATCAGCATGAAGAATGATTTCATTTGCCACTGAGACCTTCAGATTACCTGAGATTTGAGTCTTCCTCGAACATCTATAGATAATCAATTACACATAGTTACAAGCATCGAACTTCAGGTTCAAAGGATCGCTGGATCGCGGGATCGATTTATTTCCCAGGATTAACTTTGACGCCTCGAGAGCGATTAGGCCTAATGCCTTGGAGGGGTCGTCGAGGAGGCAGGGTGCAGAGTTAAGGGTTCCTAGGTTCCCTGGAGAGGGTTGCCTTGAGTAGGGTCGCCTGGCGTCAGCCGCTCGCACGGGACGAGGGACGAGGGACGAGGGACGAGGGACGAGGGCGTCGGGAATCTCCATATTTCATTGAGCAGACTCGTGTAATTGGAAAGTGGGTCTGTGGCGCGGTGTCCTGGCGGATCACAACAAAAATAATTACGTCGCTCTCATGGACACGGAGACGAGCTATGATATGCTATATGCATGTATGGCTATACATAAATCGGCTGATGAAGCGTGTCATTGGTTTCTGAGCGGATGTCATGCTCTGCTGTGCACGCTCGGGCCGATCGGGAAAGGATATTAAATGAAAATGTCAATAAATCAACTCGACTCGACTGCGACTGCGACTGCGCTCACAGGCGACTACGGGCGCACAGCAGTGGCCGCGAGGACCACAACAACAACAATAATGGGTGCTGCAGCGTCCATTACATCAACAGCAACAGCAACAGCAGAAACAACAACAACACCAGCGACAACGACGTCGACGTCGACGACAACGAGCACTGCGCGCTGTTCACATGGCAGCCTGGGCTGGGACCTCGCCTTGGACATGGGCCGGAGCCAGGGAGGGCAGCGGCAGGGCCAGCGGGAGCGGGAGCGACAGGGACGGCGAGAACGGATCTACGGCTGCGCGACGAATTCAAATGTGGAAGCGCTGCCGAGGTTGGCAACGCGATGCGCGGAGGCAATTACGTTAGCGATGGTCACAATTGCAATTGCAACCGCAGCTGGGATCGCAGTGATATTATATTGCTGCTGCCACTATTGTTGTTGTCGTTGTTCTTGTTGTTGTTGTCTCGTTTCTGTTTCTGTTTCGGTTTCGGTTTCTGTCTCTGCGGCGATTGCCATGGCCATCCCATTGTTGTTGCTGTGTCTATAAATGGAAATAAATTGCGAGAGCATGGACAGCGGTCGTCGACGGAGGCGGGAGGCGGGGCGGGATCGACCGAGGGAAGGCGACGGCGATGGCCATGGCGAGGCCGTCGGGTGCCCGAGGGACGGGGCTCGAGGGACGGGGCTCGAGGGACGGCGGGCCGCGCACATTTTGTCAAATCAAAATATTTATCCTGGCCGTGCGCTGCACACGTAAATTCGCAGCCGCGACGCGACTCAGGGCGAGGACGGACGAATGGTTTGTGGGTCGGGTGGCGGGCAGGACGGGGAACTAATGGAAGGACGGACGGACGGACGGACGCGTAGATACGGCGCGGCGACGCGTTGAGTTTATTTATGACGCCGAACGAGGTCCAGGCGCAGACGCGCCGCAGCCTCGGAGCCGCGACTCGCCGGGCGCGGATTCTGCCGGTCGACCGGGCGGCTCCGTCGAAGCTCGGCCGGGCTCGTTGTCGTGCGGAATCGGCTGCCATGGCTAATTGAATGCAGTTTAATGGAATGGAGTGATTTTAACGGCCTGTTCGGTGTGGATTTTCTTTTTGTTGCCCGGCCGTTGCCGTGGCCGCTGCTGTTGCTGTTGCTGTTGCTGTTGTTGATGCCGAGGCTGATGTTGCAATTGGAGTTGTTACAGCCATTGTTGTTCCTGTTCCCCCAATGGTGGGCTTCGTGCCTCCAATTGCTGTTTTTGCCACAGCAATTGATGCTGCTGCAATTGGCCTTGTTGTTGCTGCCCGCTGAGTCGCGAATCGCATCGCTTCGGACCGCGTCGCATCGTCCGTGTCGTCCAATCGCCTCCTGACGGGAAATGGAAACGTTTTCACGCTCTCGGAAAACTCAGTCGGCTCGTAAAGCAGTCGAGTTGTGACAGATCCGATGATTTATCTCGCTTCCGCGCTCACCTCTGCACCTCAGCACCTCAGCACCCCGGGGCCCGGCCCGCACCCTCCACCACCCGTCGCCACCCCTGCGGCGGCCCTCGCTGCTGCTTCGACCAGCGACACGACCTTCGATTGGCCGATTCACATTTCGATAACTGCACGAGTAGATTGATCGATTTTACTACCGCAGCATGAAGTCAGTCGCTTCAATTGAATTCGTAGCAAATAATATTTTTCATTTTATATAGTTCTCGCATGAATGATAATTACCTGTTTCGTAGGTCGCGATTTTATCCGATGTTTCGAACAACATTCTGCACAGGAATCTCAATTCTTATCGTGACTTTGAACAGAAAATTGGTTCGAATACATTTGTGGAAATAAATCCAATCCAACATTTGCTGTTGCTTTTAGAACACTGTAATACAATTTATTATAATTTAAATCAAGTAGTATTATTAATGAATATTTTTGAATCGAATCGAATATCCAATTAATCCAATAATGAATTAAGTTAAATGACCTGATCCTTTGGCATCTTTGCTTGTTGTCTTGTCTGTTGAATTTGTCTGCTGTGTTTAATTTTAGTTTAGGGATTAAATCATCGGGTCATTCCCAAGAAAATCCAATTCCATTGATATTTCATTTAGTAAAACCCAATATTTCTTTCCAATTTCGATATACATTTTTTAATCAAATCAATAATTTCTTAATTACATTTGTGAAACATGTCAGAAGAATTCTCCGGATATAAATGAATTTATTATTTGAAATTAGACTTCAGAAAGTGCCTCGAACGCCAGAAACCAAGAAGTGCTTCGTTAAAGGCAGTCGTTGAAGCGTTTCCATGTATTCCATGTATACGTATTTCCTTAGGGACGGCTTTGTTTTTCCATAACCTGGCACCCAGTTAATGGAAAGCTGTACATCAAACTCACATCGGGACAGGGCAATAAATAGAACAAAACGAAGTGAAATGAGTAGAACCGAAATTAATTAATGTGAATTTACATGACGGCAGCAGGCACGACACGACACGAACATTGTCGCCGTTGCCGCGACTCTTGTTCCGCACACGACCCGGCCGACATGGGCCTATCGCAATGCAGCACACATAAACATATGTTTAAGCTCGGCCAAACAGTGAAGAAGACAAATATTTGTCGAGGACAGAAAGGCATTTAGGAGCATGCAAGCGCCTGGTGCTGGATCGCGACGTCGACGGCAGCGCCGCCGCCGACTGGCCAACCACAGCGCCGCAGCGGCGGTTGCCAGCGAAGGGCGTGCGAGCGAGAGCGCCGACTGCCGCCGCTCGCTCTAACGACCGGGTAATTTATGGCTCCTGACGACGGCCAATCGGAGCGCGGCAACGACCATTGCTCGGGCGAACTCGTTGCGCCATTGTCTTCGGCTCGGACCCGCGCCGCTCCCTCGCAATGGATCGGGTCCACTCGCTCGCTCGCTCCCGCTCCCGGCAAGCGCTCTCCCAACACCCTACTCCCAGCGAGGCGGCGGACGATGCTTCGGCGAATTCGCTCGCTGGGAGGAATTCCTTCTGGGACAATTGAAGCATCGCAATAATCAGTTCCCAGGGAGAACAATTTATTTGGATTACATTCAAATGAATTCAATTAATTTGCATTCATGAAGCACGAGAAACCTCGCCGGCGACCGTTGATTTGTTAATGACCATGATGAGTTTCCAAGATTGCTGCAGTTCGCCGCACGATAAGCGTAATTATCGAAATCGGAAATCGATTCTCAACTCCAGATCCCTTCCAACGATTCCGACACCGATCGAAATCGACACCCAGCTGGCCGAGAGATCGAAATGAGAGCGAGAGTCGATTAAAGGCGAGGAAATTAATTCGATTGTTGGCCTC
Source organism: Coelopa pilipes (assembly GCA_947389925.1). Lineage (NCBI taxonomy): Eukaryota > Metazoa > Arthropoda > Insecta > Diptera > Coelopidae > Coelopa > Coelopa pilipes. Next base: position 40,319,601 of record OX376697.1, on the reverse strand, counting down.
GTGAAAGTTTGTGTTTCCTCCGCTCTGTCATTATGGAATTTCGGCGATTGCGGTCGCCTTACTTGGGTCGATTGCGAGATCGCCGTACTTTCGGATGCTCTCGGAACCGGAACTCGATTGCCTTCGACTTTCACTCACCCAATTTCCGTCCGTTGCTGTCAGCGTGTGGCACTTGGTTAGTTTTCCATGGCTTCAATTTTTATGAAGAGTCGGAACCCGGGGGTTCAGACGAACGTCTCGTCACCAGCATCCCCAGAACCTGTCGAGGGTTCTCCTGAGGCCCTTCGACAAGTGGAATTTCTTTATTCAAACGCCAAAACCACACCATTTTCAGAATTCAGAATTGTTGAGTGAACAATTTCTGAAATATCGGCCACAAATCAATGGCCCTTGGAAACCCCGAGACCGCCAATTGTTCCGAACCCTCCCCACACCGGTGTCGAAATTTGAGAATTCGGCAATAAATTCCGCAGTACTGGTGGAAATCTCGGCCTCCCCTCGCCGCCCCCAACGCTGTTCAAGAGCTGGCGGGGCCGGAATCGATTGCGCCGCTCTGCTGTAGAGAAAAATAAATATCAATCGCCATTTGCTTCGTTGTAAATTATTTTCCAACCGAAATGAAATTCTCACGCACTCGACATTTTTACGAGCCTCGGAAAATATTTATGTTTATATTTATTTTCAGTTCGATGCGAGTGAGCGGAGCCCGGTAATTGAATCTGTCTGCTCTCTCTCTCTCTCTCTCTCGCTCGCTCTCCCTCTCTCGCGTGCGCTCCCTCCATATGACTTTATTGCTTACTCCATTGCTGTGCCGATTGCTCCGTCCCTGTTGCGCACACTCGCGCCGCTTCTCGCTCACTCGCAGGGTTCGGCGTAGGCCACGCCTCCTGTGTCGACACACCAATCACTCGTATTTGTTTACGAGCCTCTCCGCAAACATGGAGTGCGCCGTCGCCGTCGCTCGTGCGCGAGCACTCTCTCTTTCTCCCTCCCACTCGAACACCTTGGCACGACGGGCGCGTTGTTGTTGCTTTTCCAAATTGAATTCCCTCATTTTATTTCCTCACTCTATTTGCCTTCGCCTGGTCCGTGCTCTCGGCCTCTCTTCGCTGCGACTGCGGCGCGGCGGCGGCGGCAGCGACGCACATGTGTTCGCTGCCGTTTGTTTGTTTGCTTGTTTGTTCTGTTGTTCTCTTGTGGTTGTCGTTGCTCTTATTGTCGGCTGTCTTGTTACCGAAGATGTCGGCGCGCCAGCACCCGACTCCTCTTGGACTCCGCGAGCCACCACGCAAACCTGTTCCCGCAAAGTACACAAAATTAGCTCCTTTGCTCGCCGCTGCCCTCGCCAACCGCTCTCACACATCTCGCTCACTCTCTCTCTCTCTCTCGCTCGTTCGGCCCCACTCCTTCGCTGACACCCTCTGGCTCAAGGGTTGCATTCCGCGTGAGTCGCGACTCGCGAATGCAGCGCGGCCTCTCTTGGCGAACTCCGCTGCACGTGTTCGTCTCTGCCGCTCGGCTCTTCTCGCGCTCGCACAGCTCCATAGCTCGGGGCGGCATCGGCATCGGCATCGGCTCGGCGCTCTCCGCCACCATCGACTACTTGCTCGGCGGCGTCGACAGAGCCGGAGCGAATTAGCTAACAAGATTATGAAAATGGAAAATCATCTGTAAATCGCTAAAACGATTGTAATTTTGTTTTTCAACACCTCGCTCACTCGCTCGCTCGCTCGCTCGCTTGCTTGTTCACTCGTTCGTTTGTTCGTTCATTCGGTGGTTCGTTCGTTCGGCCGGCCGTTCGCTCGTCTGTCCGACTGTTCCGTCCGTCCTGCTCGTGGTCGTTTGCTCACTCGTGTTCATGTGCGGCTCGTCGGCGCAGGGCTAAGTCGGAGAGAGCGCTTCGGCTCGCCTCGCCTCGCCTCGTTGCGCCGCACCGCGCCGCTCCGACCGACTGAAGGCCGTTCGGGCGCAGTCTCCGGCATCTCCGCGGCGGCCGGTTTCTGCGACTGCGGTTGGCTGTCGGCCACTCGCCGTCCGTCGCCCGCCGTTCGATGAGCGCAGCGTCGACGCTGCCCCGCTCCGTGTGTTTCGTTTCGTCTCATTTCGCCTCTCTCGTTCGCTCAGCTCTGCCCAACCCTACTCGGCTCTGCTCGGAGCCGGAGCCGGAGCCGGAGCCCGACTCGGAGTCGGAGTCGGAGTCAGAGTCGGTGTCGTCTGCGGGTCTGTGATTTCGGCCTCGTTGCCCTGCTCGGCGTCGCTGATGGTCGCTGCTCGTTTATTGTGGACGTGTGTCGCTCGCGTTCAGATTCAGATTCGCGCGCTCGTTCGCTCCTCGTCAACGCCATCGTCGTCGTCTCGTGTTCGGCTTCGTCTTCGTCTTCGTCTTCGTCTACGTGGTGTCCTCGTCGTTGTCGAGTTGTCGTGTGCGAGTGCCGACAATAACAACAGCAGTGAGCGCCGCCAGACGAGCAAGAACAAGAGCGAGAGCTCCTTCCTGGAATGCGTTTTCCCGTCGCGATGTCGCCCGGACTCGCCGCCAGCAGCAGCCGCCCGAGCGCCGCTGCGTGAGCAACGCGTCGCGTGTGGACAGTGAAACCGCTCGCTCAGTAGCACGAGTGACAAACGACAGGCAACAAACCAATAACTGAAACAAAGCCGGCCGCAGAACAAACGGAAGCCGTCGATTCCGTGAAGCGAAGGAAGTCGGAAGACAGCAGGAACAATAAGCGAACAGTCGGTGTCGTCGCGATCGCCGGGCCGCGACCGATGCGAGGGCGCGCAAACGATGCCCCGACCTTCGCGTGAGTCGTACGGCGACCAGAAGCCGCCCTACTCGTACATCTCGCTGACCGCGATGGCCATCTGGAGCTCGCCGGAGAAGATGCTGCCGCTGAGCGACATCTACAAGTTCATCACCGACCGCTTCCCCTACTACCGCAAGAACACCCAGCGCTGGCAGAACTCGCTGCGGCACAACCTGAGCTTCAACGACTGCTTCATCAAGGTGCCGCGCCGGCCCGACCGGCCCGGCAAGGGCGCCTACTGGGCCCTGCACCCGCAGGCCTTCGACATGTTCGAGAACGGCAGCCTGCTGCGGCGCCGCAAGCGCTTCAAGCTCCACAAGAACGACAAGGACCTGCTGAACGAGGAGCTCGCGGCGCTGGCCAACCTCAACCGCTTCTTCTTCACGGCCAACTCGGGCCACGGCCACGGACACGGGCACGGCCTGGCCGTGATGCCGCCGCTGGACGTCCAGACGGCGGCCGTCATGGGCGACCCCGCCCTCTACATGCAGCGCCTGCCCCCGCTGCCGCCCGCCGGCGCCGCCCACTCGCCGCAGCCGCAGCCCCCGCCGCACGCCCACAGCCACAGCCACAACCACGCCCACGTGCACCCGCCGCCCCCCTCGCCGACGACGCCCGGCCTCGGCTTCCACGCGCCGCCGCCCCTGGCGCCCGAGGGCCCCGGCCCGACGCCGCCCGCATTGACCACGACCACGACCACGACGACGACGCTGGACGGCGGCTGCGCGCACCGGCCGAAGCGCGCCTTCACGATCGAGAGCCTGATCACGCCCGACCGGCAGCGCGACTCGGGCTCCGGCGACAGCGCGTGCGGCGACGAGCGGCGCGACCCGGACCACGACATCGACGTCGTCGACAGCGGCAGCGGCTGCGGCAGCGCCAGCGGCGACGCCGACGAGCCGCCGCCGCCGCCGCCAACCCACCAGCGGCGCTTCTTCGGATCGCCGACGACCGCCGACAGCCTAAGCGCCGAGGAGCAGCGCCAGCGGCCGCTGCCGCCGCTGCACACGATCACGGCGGCCGCCAACCTGCCCTTCCTGCACTACTCGACCGGCGTGAACATGGCGGGCCCGGCCCTGGGCCAGATGGGGGCCGGCAGCGCAGCCGCCGCCGCCGCGGCCGCCTACGACCTGCCGATGCACCCGCTGCTGATGATGGCCAGCCCCATGGGCGTCGGAGTGGGCGTGGGCGTGGGCGTGGGCGGGCTCCACCCCTCCTACTACTCGAACCTGGCGCTGCCGGGCGCCGGGCCGGGCGTCGCCGCCGCGCACCCGCCCGAGGTCCAGCACCGCGCCAACACCGGCCTGCGCACGGTGTGACGGCCGGGGGCCACCGGCGACCACCGCCCGACGACCATCGACCATCGACCCATCAGTTCCTGCTCGCCGATTTCTAAAGTCTAGCCTAGGTCCGTTAGCTGTAAGTGAGAGCGACTGCACGTAGTTTAAGTAGAGAATTCCGCAGCAGCACCCGGTCGGCAGCGACACGTCCAGGACCCGCCGCCAAGGGTGCATCCGTCCTTCGTCCATCCGCCCCAGCCCGAGGTTCCAGTTGCGGCCGAAGACTGCGGGTCCGGGGCGGGTCCCACTGTTCGATTTCGGTTATCCTGGCATTGCGTTAGATGGACATGGCAAGGTCCACAATTCGGACATCGTCGGCCTTTTGCGAGGCTTCACACCGGGGCAGCTGCCAGGGAAGAACAGAGCTTGATCCCTCCAACTAAATTCACCCGAAACCCTCTGCATTGGCAAAGCATTACCGCAATCATTGGTATATTTCGATCCAAATGGCAAGATATCCATGAGCCAGTACTAATTCTGCGATTAATTAATTGCCAATAATCCACTTGTAGTCCCTGGAGAAAAGGATCCCTCCATCTGAATTCATTCCAGGCCCCCGGAGTTGACCATGACAACTACAGACTGCAAATTCGTTGAATCCTTTTTTCAATTTCAAAATAGCAATTTCCACTTCGCAGTAATCCAATTGATATGCCAGGAGAAAAGAGAGATGAGTTCATTCATTCCAAACCTTTGGACCTTTACGGCCTTCAAAAGCAGTCCTATCCAAACTTCTGAGTCCAAAATATCACCGAACTACCAGCACGACAAATTCTCCTGCTATTGCCCAATAACCCAGTCGAAATCCCCACATTCATGGGAGGCCTCCAGAAGTTGCCTGTGAAGCCTTCCCATAAAAGTTGAGACCTTCACCACTTGGTTCGTCCAAATTCGCAACTCAAAGGCAACAATGAACCTGCCATTCACTTATTCTACGTCTATTCACTAACAATCCAATCGAAATCCGTGGAGAGAAGATTCCGAAAACCCAATCAATTGATCGACTCGGGCGGGATCTTCCGCCGACTGTCGATGGTCGATTGTCGATTGGCATTGCAATTTAATTTGAGTCCGACCTTAGTTCGTCCTCGATTGAGGCGCGTTTCCCACAAGCTTGTGCGAGACCTTTCACTACCCTTTGTAATAGGGCCGAGGCGTGCGTGTGTGCGTGTGTGTAATATGTGCCAAAATAAAGTAGTGTATGGAGCCAACCGTGTATATATATGTATATGTATGTATCCATGTAGTAGAGAATATATGTTTGTGAATGTCTGTATCAATAGTAATCAATTAAGCTAATTAATAAAATGTATTTATGAAAACAAAACTAAAAACTAAACACTAAAAACCACAAAAAAATCGTGAATTAATTATGAATAAATTCCATTTGCAGTATCGAGATGTCTGTCTGTCCATGGTTTTTTTTTTGTTTTTTTTTTTTTGTTTTTCGGTTAGGCTCGCGATAATCACTTGTTATAATTTATGATATTGCCAATTACTCCGGACGTGTGAATAACAGATAATCGGCGGACTCACGGCCCATTCACGAGACAGAAGCCCTCCAGACCACCGAAAGACTCCAAGAGGCGACGGCGCCGAGTCGAGATGGGCAAACGAACCGGGCCGAGCCGAGCCGAGCCGACGATAGAAAAATATCATTGAAACCGCAAAAACATAATCGCGCTAATCAAATGTATCGAACTGCCATAAATCAGAGATTACGTCTGTAAAAGTCGTCGTCGTCGCCGGCTGTGGGTCGTCGCTTTTCATTCATTCACCAGCCCGGGTCCTCGGGCACGCGGTCATGTTTGCCCAGCAGGCGCGGGCTCCGGCGAACTTGTCACATTTCGCTGCCTCTGCCTCTGCCGCTGCCTCGGCCGTAACAGGTCCGCGTCATTAGGCCATTTAGGGAGCGCGCGGTCCGCGCCCGGGGCCGGCGATGACAGAAATTCCCAGAGACATCGGAGTTGTCTAACAGGAACGCGATCCACGGCCAGCCCCCGGTCACTGGGCTCTCGACTCTCCTCCTCCTCCTCTTCACTGGGTCCTCCTCCTCCCCAACAAATGGCCCGAGACCCGGCTCAACTGTCCACCTTGGGTTCAAGTGGCCCGTAATTGACGTCAGTCACGGGAATGTTTGGCATCGACTTGGGCTGTGTCAACAATTAGCGATCTATTATTGATGGCTCGGCGGACATTTGTCGTCGGCAAGTGCGGGCTGTGGAGACCCTTCTGCAAGCGTAAACATCCCGCCCGGCTCCCCGAAACGCCCCGAGCCCCGATTTGTCAACTGTCGACGCAGGGTCCTGGCCACATGGCAGGACAGGCCGAGCTCGCCAGTTGCAGACACCGGTCCGTGATCGTCGCATAGCCCGACATCATGTCAGGTCATCAGAATCACATCAGACTGTCGTTGTAATCAGCATATCGTCGTCATCGTGCCATACTTTCATCATCACTTCATTCGTCCATTCGTCCATCGTCGTCGGGGAGACGCGGATCCCGATCCTGGGCCAACATTTCGTTTCGAAATCCAAACAAGTCTCCCATTTGCACAGGTATTGAGAGTCCTGCCGCCCGCCACACCCCCCGCCCAAAGGACGCACTCCCGCTCCCCCCAGTGGTCCGTGGGCATTTGGCATTTGGCATTCGCTGGCGCAGTCCGAATCGGGAGTCGGAGTCGGAGTCGAAAATTGCCTTTAATGGCTCCGGCCATCGCCACAAAGCGAAATCAATAAATTCAAAGGAAAATCAGAGCACAAACACGGCAATTTTCTTTGATTGCCAATTCGCCGTGTTTCACTATTGTTGTTGTTGTTGTTGTTGTAGTGGTTGTTTAGCTATTTACCCCCCCCCCCTTGTTTTATTTCGTTGCTGTTGGTCTTTCTCCCCTTTTGCATTTCCTCATTCAACGCTTGTTGTTACATTTCCCCGCGTTGTTGGTGTTGGTGTTGTTGTTGTTGTTGTTGTTGTTGTTGTTGTTGTTGTGCGTTAGTGTTTATTTATTGTTTAGAAGCGGAAACAACAACAATACTAATAACGCCAACAACAAGCGCCAATAGCAAAAACAAAACCAACAGCAACCAAAGCAGCAACAACAAGTCGAACGAACGTTAACTGAAAGGCAGCCGAAGCCGCCCCGGACTCGATCGAAGTCGGGCGGGGCGGGGCGGGTTGGGCGCGTCCGGGGCGCGGGGCCTCGCGTGGAGTCGAGTGGATTCGAGTCGATGCGAATGAAAAGCTGTTTACATAATTAATTCGATTTCCAAAGGAGCAGCCGAGTCGGTCCTAACGACGCCAGCTGGAAAAGGCGAACCCGGTGGTCTCCGCGCCACGGGGACGGACCCGGCCCGCCCCGTCCGGCGCCCACTCCGGACTCCCTGGGCGGCTCGCTCGATAAAGGTGGGACCCGTCCGTCCGTCCGTCCGTCCACCAGCCCGCCCGGCCGTCGAGTGGTGGACGTGGGGCCGACACTCGCCAGTCGCTCCGCATCCTGCCGTGGGCTCGAGGACACCCCGGAGCCGCCTTTGCCTTTGCCTGCCATTGCTTCCTACACCAGCGGCTTTGGCGGCTCTTCGTCTTCCCGGCCGCAACTGGGATCCCCTCGCGGACCCGAGGACCTGGCGGCGTGGGCCCCAGGAGCGAGGGTCGAGCGCTTCAGTGTCGATCACTCGGCATTGCTGGGAATCGCTTCCTTTACCAATTACTATAACAATTGTTTGTCTTCCGCGATGGCGACGACGGCGGCAACGGCGTCCATGATGAAGATGATGAGGGATTTGAAGAAGAAGATGAAGACAAAAACGTCGATGATGCGGATGCAACCGGTGACGACAGGCACAAGGGCGACGATGAAGAAAACGAAGACGTTGTTGATGAAGACGAAGACAACGGCGATGAAGCCAAATGCGCGTGATGAGGATGCAAACGGTGATGATGAAGACAAAGATGATGAGGATGATGATGAGGTTGAGAACCTTAATGATGATTAGAAAGACGTGGATGATGGAAAAGCATTCGATGGCAAGAAGACGAAGACGCTGATCATTGTGAGAGAAGACTATGATGGGGAAGACGATAATGATGAGGATGAAAACGATGATGAAGACAAGGATGATGATGAAAACAAAGACGCTGATCATGAGGATGAAGGACTATAATAATGAAGACAAGGGTGACGGTGATGAAAACGAAAAGTTTTCTGGTCAAGACAAAGTTTCGATCAAGACGAAGTCGATGGCGATGAAATCGAAGACGTTGGTGATGAAGACACAGGCGTTGTGATCAAGATAGAGATGCTAATGATGTTGATGATGATGATGACGATGGCGATGATGATGGAGCGGCGACGACGACGACGGTTGGCCCAGGATTCGTGTCGACGAGACGCACGCGTCCCGCCGCCTCCGACTGGTGGATCGCACTTAATTCTCTGCCTCCCCACTGTTGTTGCTACTTACATTGTTGTTATTGTTGTTGTTTTTGTTGTTGTTGTTGCTGTTACATTGTTGGTGCCTCTGCCGGGGTTCGATTGCTATTGTTGCCGGTGTTCTGGTTGTTACTGTGGTGGTTTCTGTAATTGTGATGGCTGTTGTCTGTTGTCTGTTGTTTAAAGAACAATGAAAACATTTGCATACGCCTCGCCGAGGGGGAAATAAATAACAATACTTAAAAGGCACGCTGTTTAAATCAATCCCGGCCGGGGACGAAGAACACCCAGGCGCGGAGGGTGGGGCAGGGCCACGGGGAGGGGGGGGGGACCCGCCAGCGATTAAGTGCTTCATTGCATGTCTCGACCGCGTCGAGCCGAGTCGAGTCGAGTCGGGTCGGGTCTGGCCGGCGCTGGGGTTGCTCGTGGCGGGCCCACGAGGTGTTCCTTGGGCGTCCTGGGTGCCTGCGGGGTTCGCAGAGCGACAGCAACAACTCCACACAACAACAACAGCGCCGACAACAACAGCAACAACCACGCTCGCAACTCAACCACAAGCGGAGCGCAAATAAATAAACGAGAGGCGAGAATTCTTCCATAATAAATAATTTTCCCCGGGTTTTGACAGGACGAATCACACCAAATGCCGGTTGTTGTCGATGTCGTCGTCGTCGTCGTCGTCGTCGTCGACGTCGCCGTCGTTGCTGTTGTCGTGCTCATTGTTGCTGTTGCCGTTATTGGAGATCCTCGGAGCCCGCCCGTGGCCAGGGCCAGATTTGGGTCAAGGAGGGCTCGCCGTCCTCCGACAAGGCACGGCTCGGGATTTCTTAGGGCGACGCCTCAAAGGGGGGCCGGCGAGGGGCCAGGAGGGCGCGATGGAGCGAGTCCTGGCCGGCTCGGGACGGGTTGCGTGCCGGCCCCATGTTTGCCGAGAGCCAGCCGACTTTGGCCTTATGATTTATCACGTGAAAGGTGATAGCAAAATTACTTCATTCCTCGCAGTTCAAATAAATGGACATAATTGCAGCTCGTTACAAAACGCCAGTGGTGGAGAGAGAGGTTGGCCTGGGAGAGGGAGAGGAGTCAGCTTCAGCAATGAAGTCCTAAACGCTTTGTTATACACATGTTAGTCGACTCCGGCAGGCCTCGTTCCGCTTCAATGGGACTTTTATTTATTGGGATTTTTATTTATGAACCCGGGCACCAGGAACGGGGAACGGGGAACCCCCAGCCCTGCACCCTTTGCCCATCCGGCCTCTCCCACCCCTGGCCACTGCCGTCGCCGTCGTCACACGTTTGTCGCATCCGCCATGTTCCGGGCCTCGCGATTCGTTCCATTCGTGACGCCTCGTCGCAGCCCGGCAATCGTCGACACACACACATATATGTTTTCATACATTTGCAGCCATTTCAACCGATTCAGCGTGTTCGCAACGATCGTCGTCTGCTGTCCCCATTTGTGTCTCTTTCAATTGCTTTTCCATTCCATTCGCATGGCCGACGCGAGGGTTGAAGCCGGCAAAAGCGGCCGATCGGGCCGATCAATCATGGCGTGGAAATGGCGGCGACAAACGCGTCCCGTCCGCGCCCTTCCCCGGCGGATTCCACCCTGGGAGATCGCTCTGCATCCTGGCGCGGTTCCATCTCGGTATTTGAAATGTTGGAAATCAATCGATATGTGGAAGGTCAATCGCTATAGCGGAGATCCCTCTCTACTTTGAAGGTGAGTCTCATGTTGAAGTCACTGAAGAACTTCTCTGTATGAAGACCTCCTCTATGCAGAAGGTCCTGCTCTATAACCAAAGTCCTTCTCTATATTGGAGATCAATCGCTCGTTGAAGATCCTTCTCTATACGGAAGATTTTTCTCCACAGGGAAGATCCTTCTCTTTACGACTAAGATCTTCTCCTCTATACCGAAGATCCTTCTCTATACCGAAGACCCTTCTCTATATCAGGATCCTTCTATAGAGCGGTTTCCATCTCTCCTCTCTGCACTGAAGGTCCCTGTCTACATGGAAGGCCAGTCTCTATACTGAATATTGCAGGTGACTCCCATCCACCCTGCCGATCGTCCTGCACACTTTCCCGCCGACAGCTCGAGCCCTCCCGCTTCCACCAGTCCCGCAGTGACATCGGCAAAATTTCCGTAATTGGCCGCATTTGGGACAATTATTGGCCGACCGGTCGTCGTAACGAGCCTCATCAGCCCGCCGGCCCACTTACGGCCCATTAATGCAGACGTCCCGCGGTCTTGGATCGCACCCAGACCCGAATCCGAGTCCGGGTTCGGACTCGGTCGGTGCCGCTGTCGCGCAGTACCCGGTATTTAATTATTTCCCCCGCCTCGATCGATCGGTGGCTCATTACGGGGCAGCTTCCGTTAAGGCGAGCGAGAGGAAATCGCCGAAATCGCCGCAACCGACCGATGGCCGCCGATTGCCGATCGACGATCGACGGGAGCGAATCGCGTCGGCTCAGATGGAGGAGGAGGAGGAGGAGGAACGGGAGCAGGCGGCGACCGACGGCGAAACCGCAAATAACTCTCGCATTGCGCAGACATCGGCAAACAGTGATCACCTCTGGAAATTAATGACGGCCTCAGAGCGAGCGGTGGCGGCCGCCGCAACGAAAGTCGTCCAAGTCGTCCGAGTCGTCCGTCGCCAATCACTCAGGCCGTCAGTCTGTCTGTCAGCTCGCGGTCCGTCCGTCCTCCGCTCTTCCTTCCATCCGTCCGCCAGCCTCTCAGTCGGCGGGCGAACAATGTAGCTGCTGTTTTGACCAACCGAACGAGGCAGCGCTGCCGACCGAAGGAGATCAAAGCAGGCCAAACCCGAGCTCCAGATCGGGCTGCGCAAACCCCAAACCAGGCCAGACCGAGACGGGGACCGAGCCCAAGCCGAAATCCGGCGAACCTTTGACTCGGGGTCCCTGCATTTCGGTGCTAACCAAATATAATTACGCACCGGCCGGAGGGGCGGCGGCGGCGGCGGCGGCGGGGGCCGGAGAAATATAAATAATGGAAAACTAAAGCTGCTAAAGATACCGCGTCGCCGGTGGGAGCGGCAGGCGGGGGCACGCGGGGCGTCCTCCGCAGACAGAGCGTCTGACCGCCGATCGACCGCTCCTCACTCCCTCCTCCTTCTCTCGGGCCCTCTCTCAGTCCGCTCCCCTCCCTGTGCACTCTCCGTCCCGCCATGGAGCATGTACAAATAGTCGGCTCATGTGCGAGCGACGGAGGCCGGCCGGCGGTGCGTCGGCGCGGGCGGCGGGCGGCGGGCGGCGGGCAGCGCGTCACGGTGCAGCCGTTGACCGCCGCCGACGTCGCCGCTCTGCCACAGTCGCTGCCGTTGCCGCTGCCGCTCCTGGCCGCTTTCGGCAGCGATGCAATGCGTTGAAAGTGTTCTTTGCGGTGTGAGATGGTGTCGATGAACATAATTGGATGGTGGCAATAATAATATATCCCGGCCACGCCACGCCACGATGACGCGCCGCCGCCGCGTCCCGGCCCGAACCGGCCACGGCTGGACGCAGTGCGCGCCCTTGGAGCATGTGAAATCGGACCGTCGGACGGCGGGACGATCGGGCAGACAGACCGACAGACAGAGCGACGGACCGACCAATGGACAGACGGACAGACGGACGGACGGACGGCCGGTTGCGGCGACGAAACGTCTTTTGACGCGGCCAATTTGGCGTGGACGGCGAGCGGCCCGGGACGAAGCGGTCGGGGGGCGGAGGAGGAGGAGGGGACCAGGAGGAGGGCCAGGAACGAGAGCGATGAAGGAGCTGGGCCGGGAGAGGGCGGGGCGCGTGCAGAAGAAGCAGAAGCAGAAGAGGAAGAGGAAGGAGAAGAGGAGGAAGAAGAAGAAGTGCCATGGCTGTCGGCTGCTCAAGTTCCAAAAAGAATGCCGATGAATTGGTGAGGTGTTGGTTGCTGACTAAAATAGCCAATTATGTTGAGATCGATTTACGTTGTTGATGCCTGCGATGTTGTCGATGGCGATGGTGTTGGTGATGGCGATGGCAACGGCGATGGTGATGGTGGGGCTGGTGCTGGTGCTGTTGCTCGTTGGGCCCGACTCGCTTTTTCCTGGTGTGAATTTAATAACAATGCTCCGACTCCGACTCCGACTCGGGCTCCGATTCCGATTCCGACAGCGGGCCGTTCTTTTCCGTGGAAGGCGAAAGGCGTGGATGGCAACCCTGGACGGACGAACGGGCTTCGGCCGCTCGTTCGCTCGCTCGTTCACTCGTTCGTTCGCTCGTTCGTTTGTTCGCTCGCTCGGCCGGCGAAACGAGCAGAGCATTTATTTCGGACTAAATTGCCCCGAAATAAACAAACAAATAGGCGACCCAAATTGCAGGGACGCTTTCAATTAATTCAACAATCCTAATTAGCCGTTGTTTTCTCGTCGGTTTTGTGTGTGTGTGTGTGTGTGTGTGTTTATTATCACGGATCACGCTCTGACAAGGCCGGAATTATCGCTCCCGGTCCTGCGGCCGACCTCCGCGACCCGTTTCCACCCGTCAGGCTCCTCGTTCCGTCGACAGCCGTCTTGGGAGGCGGCCACGCCCCGGTCGTCAGTTCGTTTTCCACGGCCGCGGGGCGTGACGTTTCAGTCCCCCAACCGTTAGGGAGTTACAAAGCAACAACGCCCGCGGCTCCCCGCCATAGGCGACCCCGTCCCCGGCGAGGGAGCGGGCGGGCGGGCGAGTCTTCAATCTGAATAATTGGTTAATGGCCACCCCTGATCTGACGAACCGAACCGAACCGACCGAACTGAAGCGAGCCAAGAGAGACGAAAACCATTTCCAAATGTTCGACCCGACGGCCGGCCTGTCCGTCTATCGTTCAGTCGGTCGGTCGGTCGGTCGGTCGGTCGGTCTGTCCACACTCGGCCGACGCACACTTCTTGTTATACAAATTGTTATGATGTCGGCGTGTTTAATCTCTTGTAATGAAGTCGAGAAGACAAAACGTCCATAAGTTTCCAATGGCTCACCGTGGGGCACCGAGTTAATGTGCTGCCAAACACTGTCAGAGCCGATGCATTTCGATTCGTCTTTGTTGTTATTGTTACTGTTGATGTTGATGTGGATCGTATTGTTGCCGTTGCTGCTGTTGTTGTTGCCGTTGCTGTGTTGTTCTGGTTTTTGTTCCTTTTTCGTGTCCTATTGTTGTTCCCCCTGTGCCCCACGCCATTCGCTGTTGTTCCGTTTCTAGACCAGACCCCACTCCAGGGCCGTTTAATTTCGTTTCGTATCGTTTCATATCGTCCCATATCGTTTTGTTTTCTTCTGTTTTGTGTCGTTTCGTTCTCGAGTTTTTGTCTCGAGTCGATTCTTTGGTTTCCCTCTCAGGTTTTATTAGTTTTTCAATCAATTTTCTGCATTATTATCAATAAAAGCGATGATTAAACATTTATTGCAGCCGCAGAGCCGCGCCGTCACTGCACAAAGAAAAGGTAAATAAAACACAAATAGACCAGTCCGCGAGCATCGCTCTCGCTCCCTCACACTCTCTCTCTCCCGTCGCGCTCTCCCCGTCCCGGTCGGGAGAAACGAGTTTCGCTCGGTGCCGCTCCGGGACGCCTCTTCGGCGGTGGCTTTGAGGCAGCTGATGGAGGCTCCGGCCGGTCCCCGCCACGGACGGCTATCGGACGTCCAACTGGTGACGGGAGCCCGAGCGGGAACGAGGCAGGGAGCGGACGAGCGGCCGATCAGCCGCGAGCCATGAACACTAACTCGAGTTAAAGGCAACTATTATCGGGCCAAGTTTGGCTAATGAAGGTCCAACGGCCCGAGCCGCAGCCGCAGCCGCAGCCGGAGCTGGAGCTCGTTGGCAGCGGCCTCTAGACTTGAGATATCCATTTCGAATTCTGATTGACGTCTCTAATTTTAACACTTTGCGATACAGAAAATTATACATCGCTCCCTCGACGCACGCACACACGGACACACGAACACAGTTGCACTCACATCCGCAGCCCATCATCGCATCCTCGTTCACATCAATGGAGTGCGGACGACGCGAAGCGAAGCGACTCGGCTCAGTTCGGCCCTCGCTGCCAGATGCAGTTCCGAGAACGCGTCGCCCTCGCCCGGGTGAGGGGGGAAGGGGGATGGACCGAGGTAATGACAGTTGGCCAGTTTGTCAACGAGGCCATAGAGACGAATTACAGTCCCATTGGGACTGGGCGAAGGCGCTTTTATGGACCCGGGAACGGTAAGCGGATTTTAAAGACACCGTGATGTGCATCCTGTCTGTCGGCCTCTCGCCCAATTAGCAGTGCTGCCAGGTGACGACAGCGACGGCAGGAGATCCCCACGACGGCCTCTCTGGAGGTGGAATCGCGCCGCCGAGGTCTTCCGTCCCCTCCCCGGTCGATCGAATCTGGGTGTAAATCACGTTTTTGGCGATATAGTATTTATATAGGGGATATTCCAGATGTCCGATGTCTGATAAAACCCGTTTAGTGTTCGGCCCATAAAACGCCGTCCACACCCAGGCCGGGCCGGAGTGTGGATGGTGAGTGGTGGTAAGTGAAAAGCTGCATGTTGGCAGCCCTGCACTCCGCTGCACTGTGTGGCGGGGCAACAACAAATCAACACCAACACGAACAGCAACAACAACAACAAGAAGAGCGCGAGTAGCTGTAACCGAAACAGCTACAATGAAAAATATATGTAAGTATTATTTGCATACAATGGCCATCAATTTGAGCGATCTACGAAAGGGCATTTAAGCCAAATTTTTATTGTTCCTTCAGTTTTGACACGACACTCGGAGCAGCCATCAGAACTTTTTTGACTTCGTTTTTGCAGTCGTTGTATTTCGTTGTTGTTGTTTCCATCGACTCCGACTATATATTTATGCAAATAGAAGGCAGCGACCAGTGTTGCCAACACCTCCACGGCGGACGTGGAAACATTCGAAGAATAAATAAAACATGATTTAAAACAGTTAAGACGCGGCCCGCGCCCCGTTGGGAGCCGCAGTGTGTGTTGGTTAGTACTTGTTCTTGTTCTTGTTTTGTGTGTGTGTGTGTGTGTGTGCGAGTACCGCCAAGTACCGTCTTCTTCTTGTTCCCAGCACTCCGCCGCGTCAGTCGCGCCGGACTTTTCTCGCAGTGCAGACCCGGCCAGCCACGGTGCAAATTACAAGGAACCCAGAGGTGGGCGGCGGGGTGCGGCAGGCGAGAGGGACGAAACAGGGTGGGGAGCCAGAGCGCCGGAGACCGAGGCTCGGCCACGGCGACGCCGACGCCGACGCAGACGTCGACTTCGACGACCACCACGTTCACGTCCAGAGCCAAAGACTCGCCACCTCGGGGTAAAAAATTGCGTGCAGCCAATGTATTCAAGAAATAATTTTATTCTTTTGAGAACTAGTTTAAACTGTTGTTATCCTAATAATTTCTTATGTAAATATTTGTTGTTCTACATAAATGCGAACGCGACAGCAACAGCAACAGCCGCAGTAATGGCAATGGCAGCGGCAACAACAGAAATAGCAGCAGCAACATGCGGAACTCGTTTTTCTAGGAACACCTCGATCCACCCGAGGAACGCAAATGAACGCAGGGATGGAGAGAGTGAGAGAGGGGTGCGCAGGGACGCACCGGGCGCTTCGAGGGGAGCCGCGCGGGCCCGATCGAGATCAAAGAATAAATAGATCATTAATAATCGCCACGACGCACACAGACGCACATCCGCACATTCGCACACGCGGAAATGCCTCGGTTTTTACACACTCACATTCGTTGTGAAAAACGACCCGACCCGCGCGGAGCCGACCCAAGCCGAGGCGAGCCTCCGATTGTCGCACGTAAGCGAATGAAGAAGTCAAGGCGACTTCGGGAAGCCATATGCCTCGTAATTGGAGCTCGGGCGGAGGTCCTGGGGCCACGTGTCGTGTCGCAGGGGCGGCCATAAAAACCGTGTCCGTGTCCGTGTCCGAGTGCGAGTCGGAGTCCGTGCAATGAAGATCTCTCCGGCCACATATGTATTGACATGTCATATTCGTCAGGTGCGCAATAATTTCTGACAGTCGTAATTGCGGCGACCCGTGCCTCGTAATGATAACTCATTTCGTTTTTTCTCCCAACAAATTACAACGCTTTATTGTCTCGTTGTTGTTTGTTACCATCGCCGTTGTTTTGTTCGCTCGAATCGCTTTTTATCCAAGTCCCATGCGTTTCACCTCGGCTCGGTCGAGTTGGTTTTTGCGCTCCACCTTTTCGGGTGCTGTGGGAACCTCTTCGGGAGTTGAGCCAGCTATCTTCCCCAGCTTAATCCGGCTAAGTTTGTGCAAACACCATTAGCATAATTATTTCCTATTGTACAACAGTAACTGCGATAGCCAGGGTTTCGGTGGGTCGTGGAGGAATTTTTCTCGACTCAGTGTTGCCGATTTCGCAAAAATATCCTACGTTTTTGAAAACTACCACTAAACATAAGTATGTGTTTGTTAAGAAAAAAATGTATTAGTCTCTAGGAATATTGATATAATATAATATAATGTAAGAAAATGTAAAAATAAATTTGTTCATTTTGTGAAACTTATACTTTTAATTTTTATTCATTTTTATGCAGATAACTTTTTAATCACCATTTCCATGAAATGAAGATTTTAAAATATTTTCCATCCATTCCGGAAATTACTAATCTGTTGATTCAAACCCAAGGATCTTGCAATGCAAACGCCAACCATCGACAATAGGATAATTTAAACAGTATTTCTGAGCTTTCGCAAAGGCCAGGAAACGGCAGTAATGAGTGTATTATACAGTCATTGTGGAAATAATTACAAAGGCCCGTGGTAAAAGAAGCTGCCATCGGGGGGACGAGGAGGAAGCCGACTGAGTTTACTGCCACAATATCGATAGCTTAGCACGAGACCTATGTGGGGATCGTGTGAGCACGAGAAGCTTCTCCTGGGCACCTTGACTAAAGATTTATGACAGAAGAGGTGGTCTGCTCTTGGGCTCTTCCTCTTCTTCGTTTCCACACTCACACTCACACTCACATTCATATTCGCGCTCGTCGTCGTAGTCATCGTCGTCGCCGTCGTCGTCGTGTGATGTTTTCTATTGCAGAGCCGGTGTCTTCGGGTGTCGGAGGCTTCGTTCTTGGCTCGACTTGACTGGCTCGGCCTGGCCGGTTTTTACGACTTTCACACATTTGCATCCACAATTCGCATAACATTGAATTAGCAGCTACTGAAGAAGCCCAACATGTGCTTAACCATTGTATGTCGTATATCTTTCTGCACTTCGGCGCTGGACAAACTACGAGCGGTGCATCGTTCAGGGTGCATTAGGCCCACAATTCAGGCGCGGAATCCGTGCTTTGCCGTTCAGAGCCAGGCTCATGGAATACATCAGAACTGCCATTAAAATTTTTATATTTTCTCCTAAGGAAAGATAGACAGAGCGAGAGACAGGGAGAGTAGGAGAGAGAGCGAGCATTTGGGGCAAATTGAAAATCTGGATATTCTGGAGTTGGTCCATTAATACAATACCCAGGCTCAAAATCGCGAAAACTCGACTCCCTTTTGAGCTCCGAACTCCTTAACTGGGAAATTCCATTGTCCATTTCATTCCAATTTCCATTTTTGGTGTATACTATGCGGAATTATTGAACAGCTGTTTCTATGTGAAAACTAATTAAAACGGCGGCACTTAAAAATCGAATGAGAAATTGTCAAATCTTAGAATAATAAAATTAATTTGTTCACTAAAAATAACGCATTAAACTTATTTATTATAATTGAAATTTTTGGCCTTCGCCCAACATCCCTCCCTCAGCCAGTGAGGCTTCTTCGGAATTAATGCATGTTCCAAAATCCCCTTCCCCCAAACCTGAGTTCCACGGCTCTCTCGCTCGGGCCACCAACGATTTTGGCAGAAGTCACTGGCCACAGAGGTGTTGCTGGGCCCAGTTCGGGCCGCGGTTTTTTCTCTTTTCCTCGCCGGCTCGCATGGGACGAATTTCCCACATCCGCCGAAAAATGCTCGAAGAACGGTTACCGTCGGTGTGCTGAGCGAGGAGGACGGGGAAGAAGAAGAAGTAGAGGCAGAACCCGAGGGAAATTTCAAAAAAATTTAAATAGCTGAAATTCCCCAACCGTCCAACGACCAGCAACAACACAACACCGATACAACAACGATACAATGTTGCGGAAGCATTACCACTTGACTCGGCCGACTCCGAAATCAGGTTTATTTAATAATTTATAATTGAGCACGTTTTCCCGACCCCGGCTTCGGGTCGCTCCACACACAAACACACACCGAGAGAGAGAGAGAGAGAGATAAATGCTCGGCTCACATAGTCTCGAGCGAGCCGAGATGCTAATAGCGGTCTCTTTCTTCGCGGCCCTTTGATGTCGCCGCTAATATACCACCGAAAAACCATAAACGATTAATATGCTCACAGATAAGCTATTTTTAAACAAATACAATTAATTAATGAAGCGTTAAAAAGTTGATTTAGTGTATGTTTCGGCCGCTTTGTGATTTTATAGCGATCTGTGTGAGACGCGACCGACCGACCGGCCGACCGACAGACAGATGGACCGACGATCGAGCGGCCAACAAGATGAATGATGGAAAATTGGTACCTGAAACTGGAAGTTTCCAGCACAGCGCCGTGCCCACCAGGCCCCGACCCACTCCAAGTCCTCGGTGGCCGCGCACATTCCCGACGGGGCCGAAATGACGACGTCGTTAATCCAGAAATCACATTCTTAATATTATTCATTTGTGCGCGGAGATCTCTGGCCGACTGGGCAGCTTCCTTTGCCGCGGAGGTTTTCTAATTTCGTTGCCTTTGTCCGAGTCAGCGGCATGCAACAATTTGTGGACCGAACCCGAAATCGGTTGAGCGGCCCAGCGGCCTGGTCACAGCGTAGTTCGGGCTGGTGCCGGCGGCGGGCGAGTGAGCGCGAGTCGAAATTCCTGTAGCCGAGTCCTAAGGCCGGCCATCAACAACGACTCGTCTCCTTCGGCCGCCGATGTGAGAATCGGCCTCGTTCCTCCCGAGCGCGCCTACAACAACATCGTCGTCGTCATGTCTTCGTCTTCGTCATCGTCGGCGTTGTCGGCATCAGCATCAGCATCGGGCTCGGTCTCGGTCTCGGACTCGACGAAGAGCATCGCCGACAGGGAGCAACAACAACGAGCACGACACAGTGGTAACAACATGGAGATGAAGAAGGAGCGAATGAACGAACGAGAACAACAACAACAAAAAGATAGGTGTGATGATTTTGCTCTCGGCTACAAATTATCGCCGCAGGTCGCCTTAGAAAGCGGCTCCTTTTCATACTGTTCAAAATCAAATAGAAATCCATTAACCAACCTGGCAAAACGGTCAACGATTTCGATTTTAAATGGTCGAAAGCAAAGCAACAAAGCAACAAAGCAAAACAAAAAGAAAAACAATTTGTTTTCACAAATTTTGTTTTGTTATGATTCATAAGCGAAGTTGCTTATTTTCTGATTACCTTGATTTTTTAATTATACGATCATTTATTTTTTATTATAATTGTTTTTAATTATCAAAGCCACACACAACCAGCCCCAGCCCCAGCCCCACACAGCGATGGACATGTCCATGGTGCGGATGGACGTTTCGTAATAATAACAATAATAGCAACGATATTATTAACAATAAGCAACACTCTTCCCAGCAGTGGGAACGAAATATGGTTGGCACACACACTCACACGCAGACACAGATCGGAACCGCCGAATCGGTGAATGGAGGAGGCGGCGGTTGCCGAGCTCCTGACCCGAGAGGGCCGAGTCACGGCGGGTCGGGCGCCCCCGAAGACGGGCCAGAGTTGCCAATTAAGAGGCCAATAATGGAAATCAGTTGGAAGTTGGAGAAATGACCGCGCGGTCCTCGGGCTTTGAGGCTGTCGTCGGTCGGTGGAAACGGCCGAAGCGGTCGGTTCCCAGCCCGATCTGGAGTTTTGGAACTTCTCCTTTTCCCCACCCCTCGCCGCACGTGCTCCGGCGAGGGCGAGGGCG
Source organism: Coelopa pilipes (assembly GCA_947389925.1). Classification (NCBI taxonomy): domain Eukaryota; kingdom Metazoa; phylum Arthropoda; class Insecta; order Diptera; family Coelopidae; genus Coelopa; species Coelopa pilipes. The sequence goes on along the minus strand of OX376697.1, from coordinate 40,298,988 downwards.
AGTAACAAGTGCGAGCATCGTCGACCCACCAACCCCACCGCCCACTGCGGCTCATTAGCTCTTCACGGTCGTTGGCGTCGCAAAAGCATCAAATCATATTTGCAGCCGTGCAGCCAGGACAATGGAAGAGTCGTCGCGAGCAACAGCAAAATATTGACTCAGCATCCCCGAGGTGAGGCGAGGCCAGGGCGAGGGCGAGTGCGGCGGGACGAGGGCCAGGGGTGGTCGGACGACAATCAGTTCATGTTCAGCACAAAATAAAAATATTAGTTTCATCGCGATGAAAAAAGGCCTCCGCACGCCGCCCCCGGCCCCTGACACTCGACCCGACCCGTGCCGCCGCCTCCTGCTGATTTATGCCCGTCATTACCGCATGAAATGACGATTCTTTTAAAATTCGAGTCCTTCACGGGGCGCCGAGTAGTCGGAGGGCTGGGGTCGGTGGGCTGGGGTCCGTCGTCTGAGGCCTGTGGGTCGCCACTCGATCTCGGTACAAATTGGTCCAGCCCTCGCCGCGATTCTGGCCTCAGCAGCCCGTCTGGGGCCAGGGATGGGGTTGCGTTCGAGTTCGCCCCGTCCCGCCCCCTCCCACCGTCCGCAATATTTCACAGACACGCTCTGGAGCTTAACGGCCTCGCCTAATGGACTTTCGCCATTTATTGGGCCGCCTTCGCCTTTCCGGCCTTATTCATTTGCCCGACACGGCCGATGACTTTCGCACTTGTTGATCTGATTTCGGGCCCATCGAGATCTCCGCAATTGCCAATTGGGCTGCCGGAAATAAATCAGCAGGACGCGGCAGTCGAACCACGACCACGACCACGTCGCCACTCGCCAGGGCCTCTGAGTGGACTCGGCCGAGACGTTTCTTCCACATGTGGCCCGATCCATCACCGCCAGGGTTCACCCGATGCGGGCCATTGGCCTGGCTGACGACCTCCTGCAGGACGAGCCCAGCCCGGCCATCGCCGAACGGCGTCCATTGCGGAAATCGCGCTTGGCGTGTGCGGATGCAAATCAACTCAGCCCCCAGACGTCCCCGGGCTTCCAGACTGGGGCCCGTCATCGCCTCGCCTCGTGGTTGGCTCCCGGCCCGCGGCCGCTCCGCCAATCCACTGTCCGAGCCGTGTCACTCGGGGCCCTCCTGGGCGACATGTTGAAAGCTCGGCCCGACTCGACTCGACTCGGCTCGCTGTGATCGCCTCTAAAAATGCCGCGATCCTGATCTATCAATGGCATTCGCTCGTTAGGCTTTCGACGGTCGTCGCTCGGCGTTGGCAGGAGAAACCGACGGCGTCCTTAATGCGGGCTAAAATAACGAAATAACGATCTCGATTACAGGCTCGACCGACGCATCTGATTCTGACGAGGCTCCGCCGGATCGCGGCCGCATCTCGACGTGTCCGCATTTCACACGTCTTCGAGTGCTGCCGGCTCGGGGCGAACGAGCGCGGCCCGCACTCGGCCCGGACTCGGGCTCGGGCTGGCCATCAAGATGCGCGCGCGAACACGTGGAGGGCCCGCAGGAGTCGGGCACAAGGCGATGATACCCTGCCTACCGTCGCACCCTACGCGAGCCGGCCCTGGCCAGGCTAGCCCAAATTACTTTCGGAGCCCAAAGTTAATTTGAGTTTATAACGACGACGAACAAACGAACCGCTCACACCTCGGACTCGTATTGAATCGAGGCGGATGACGAGGGCAGAGGGCAGAGGGCAGAGGGAGGGACGCGGGGGGAGAAAATCGTTCATCATTTCCCTGTGAACATCAGCAGCCATAAAAAAATTCAACAAACCTAAACGCAATAAATATCTCGAGAGCCGAGAACCCGAGAATCCCGCGAATCCCGAGGAGCCGAAGGAGCCCCACGTCCACTTGAGTCCACACCGCCTCACCATCACACCTCGCACTCGCACTCGCCCTCTCTCGCTCCCTCACACACTGTCTCACTGTCTCACCGTCTCCCTTTCGCTCTGGCCTTCTTCTTCTCCTTCTCCTTGTCCCCGTCCGGTGGTGGGTTCCCTTTGAATCGCGGCGCGTCCGATCGCATCGCGCCCGGAGATTCAAAGTTCAGAGGCAGCCAGACGGACAGGCGGACGGACGGACGGACGGCCGGCCAGCATCGCCACTCTGTCTCGCGAGACCAAAACAAAGCCAGACCCCGAGTCTGAAGAACCAGACCCCGGCCCGGCCCGGCCAACAGCCCAACGTCGCGGCCAGAGCCAGCGTCGAGATCGGCGTCGGGCCGATGGCGGGACGGGGACGCGGACGGAGCCGAAGTCAAAGCGAGCGAGGCGGCATTTTCAAATTGGGAGTCATTTCTGGCTTCGTAGAAGTTTGAAGGAAGCATCATTATGGCTTCCATCATCATACCTTAAGCTTTGATTGAGTATGTTGAATGCCGCGACTTGCGGCTGCTCAAATTGCAAAATACGTGCCCCGCCTTCAGATATTCTCCCGTACTAATGTACGCCGGCCGGTCGGTCGGTCGGCCGGTCGGTCCCCCGGGGATGGAGGAACCAACCGATCGAGCCGCGAGACGGCGGGAGGAGGGTCGGAAGGAGGGGAGTGGTCGGCGACGAGGACGGGGGCGAGGGCGAGGGAGAGCGTGGAGCAGCATCGGATTGCAGCTGGAGTGACGATGGTCTTGATCTTTCTCACCTCGTCGACACCATAACGATGTACACAGCGATAGCGAGGCCAGTCCACACTTTTCGGAAACTTGAAACATTTTCGACAAGACTTGCACCCAGTCTGCAACAACAACATCAACAACAACAACAACAACAAGGCGAGGACGAGGAACAGGGAGGTGCACAGGAGGAAGACAAAGAAGAAGACGTGCTGGACCAGCCATCCATCCATCCATCGGTCGGTCGGTCGGTCCGTTGGTCGGTCGGCGGTTGCTCTGAGCGACGGTTGCGCCGACTGGCGGCGTGGAGAGCGGTGGACTTGAAGGCGGACGAGATGGAGCTGGGGAGGGGGAGGTTGAAGGTAGGGAGGACGAGCGGTCGGTCAGGCCGACCGACAAACAGCCGCCTGGGCTTTTCACATATTTATAAGGCATAAACGGTGTTCGCGGCAAGAAGAAGAAGAAGAAGCAGGGTGCGAGTTCTTAAACGCAGACTGAAAATAAAATCTCCTACTCGCACTGCAATCCATCCATCCATCCAGCCAGCCAGGGATCCATCCAGGTTTCGCCACGCCATCCGATGCCGTGCTGCGCCGTGCCGTGCCAGGCAGGCGCAGGGCAACGAGGAGCGAGGCGGCCGCGGTCAGGCAGCCAGGCCGGCAGGCAGCCAGGGAAGGAACCAACCTCCGGGTAACATACAACTCATCTCCTCAAATTAGAGAGCTGCCCTTCAATAAATCGGCGGCTTGTTGCTTTTAAATCTCCCATATAAAACGATTCCAAATCGAAGATGCGAGAGCAGGGAATAATAAACTCCGCACGGCCGGCTCGAGGGGCGGGCCGGGGTGTGGAGTGAAGAGGAGTCGAGTGGCTGGGCGGAGGACGGAGGACGGCGGACGGCGGCCGTCGACAGAGCCGGCAGGGCGGCTAAACAGGAATTCGGAATCGTGGGCCAAAACGTATTATTATTTCACACCGTTGCCCATCGCGGCTGCCGTCTGTTGTTGCTGCTGCCGCGACTGTTGTTGGTGCCTCTTCGGCCGTTTGTGCTGCTGCTGCTGCTGTCCCTGTCGTTGTCGTTGTCGTTGTCGCTGGGGCAGTCGCTGCTGATTAAAGTCCATCGCTACAGGACCTCAAATGTTTGCGCGAACTCTTTAACGGCGTGGCCAGAACAAGAACGAGACCGAGAGGCGAGAGGCGAGAGTCGAGAGTCGGATCAGGCCAGTTACGTGGAACGAGGCAGGAGGAAGCCGTGTGTGCTGTCGACGAACGGGGCGTGCGGGACAAGGTGCGAAGGGGAGGGCAGGAAAGGAAATTTAAATTTAAACACCACTCAAATATTTATGTCCTTCCATTCGCTGCCTCTGGTTGCTCCGCGATTGGTCTTCCGACAAATGTGTTCGCCCATTGACAAGAAACTCTTCCTCCAGGAGGCGAGAGGAAGTGAATCGGTGCATTCACTCCATGCCGTCCACACCGAGAAGCCGAGCTTGGGAATTGGGGAATCGGGCAATTAAACAATCAGTGGCCGTGATCAGGAATCAATTTATTGCTCTTGGTGGGAAACGAACGAGTTCGCGAGAAGCTCTCGGTTAGAAATCGGTGCTTCTTTGGCTCCCGAACACAAGCCACTGAGGTTGGACGATTCCGTGCCGGGATCTGGAACTTCATCCTGCACACAATGGCTCGCCGTATTGGGCTGTGGAGGCCACCCTTTGACCGGCCGAGCCATCATCTGGGATTTCCCGTAGGCCGCACTAATTCCCATTGTCGAGGGCCTTCACAGGCGTCCAACCGGCGGCAGGATCAGGCGACACCTCAGTGACAGGTTGCCGACGAAGATCCCTCGGTGGATCGGGTCGGGTCGGGTCGGGGCCCGGCTTCGACGACGGCGATCTTCCCACAGTGTTTACAATGTTTGCACTGCTTTGCCAATCGAATCGAATCGCATGGCCGTCCGTCCGTCCGTCTGGATCTGAGGACGCGCCGCCGCACAGTGGCGAAGGACGACGGAGGCGGCGGCACCTCGAGCCGGATCGGGGATAATTGCTCGACAATGGGCGGCGGGGTTCAGAGGCGAGGCGGCCCATTGTGCGGACCTGTTGGGAGTTTGCGCAACTCAGCGATTGTGCGGATTGTGTGTGTGACACGAATCAAAACAAGGCACTGATTCTGCGCACGTTCAAAGGATCTCCTCGCCGCTGCCCAAGGACCTCGGGACCGCCGCCACAGGACAGCGCCATTGTCCTGCCTCGGCTCCCATTGTCTATGGGCATTTGTGCAAACAAGCGGACGAGGCCCGGCACACGGGGTGTCGACGTGACGTCGCCCTCGACAGCGGCCGGTGGCGATCGAACTGGTGTCGGCCGGTGCGGCCACCGACCCAGAGCCGGAGGCAGAGTTGGCCATTGTGCCGGAGTCTATTTAGAACGCATAAAGCCCGGTAACCGCATTATGGGTCGTTTGTTTGCCCACCGCCGACAAAGGGCGGTCTTAACGCAAGCAACACTTGCGGCTTTGTGCAGGCTCGACACTGGGCCTAATGGACCGGGCGCGTAATTTGGTGAGAAAGCCGCAGAATCGCTTCGGCCGCCGCACAATGGCGGGGTCGCCTGTTTGCCAACAAACGCGGCGAGATCAACCGGGCCCGGCCGCGTCCGCCCACCCCTCGCACTTGCGGCGGGTGCGAGGAGGCCCAGTGGCGGATCGTGCGATTGATAAGTGTCGAAGAAGCACCTCGGCGGATCCCAGATCGCGATCTGCCCTCGATCAGGTACGGCGGCCCCGACGAATCCGCCAGGAGTGGCTCCAAGGATCTTCCACGCACTAGGGCACGGTCCTGGACTTCATTCAAATCAAAAGAGAGGCCTCTCGAGAGGCCGGGGTCCGCCTGTGCGAGAGGAGTCATGGGGAATCACGTGGCCGTGGCTCGGGGTCCTCGAACAAAGGCAGTACCCGGGAACCGCGGCCCATTAGGGCAGGTACGGGCGGGGCACCGTAATTTGCATAAGTCCCGAGCGGGCCCGAGTGTTTTAGTTTCCGAAAACCGTATTCCGTATGTGTGTTTTTTCGGAGTTTTCGAAATCCCTCCCGCCCCATAAAAGCCTTACCTTTTTTGCTCCCTTTTTTATTGTCCGCCCAAGTTAAATATGTGCCTTTCGCCAAGGAGCCCTCGGATCGCGCCAGGTAGCCGGCGATCGAGTAAAAAATATTACATCAACTTCTCGGTAAAGGATACCTGGGCGACGGACGGACGGCGAGTCCTGCGATCGCGATCGCGACCGACTCGCCGCCGTCGTCATATGACGCAAGTTCCTGCGTACCAAAAAATGAGTCCTCAATCCGTTTACGACACGGGCGACGCAGTCGGACGCGGCGCGTTTATGGGCGGCCATAAAACGCACGCCAATAAAGCCGCCCGGCTAATCCTTATGAGAACCGTCAACGTAACGCCTATTTTTCCAACGTCGCGGGGCGAGCGACGGCGATCAGCCGAGGGCCGAGCGACCGAGCGACCAAATGACCGATCGATCGACTTTAGTGACAAATCAAGAGCGGTCGTAAACCCAGTTTCGTCTCTTTCGCGTCTTCACAAAAATTACCTCGACTCCGCCACTCGGCCGTCGGTGGGCTTTTATGGAGGTCGCCGTGTCCGAGTCATGTCACGCCAGGATATTCCGTCGAAAAAACTCGTCGAAATAGAGCTCGCCATAATTTTTTAAAGGGTCTGTCGGCCGCCCATTGTTCGCGCCATTCAAATGCCACGATCTGCAATCTGTGAGCTGAGATCGCGCTAATCCGGCGCGACCTGGACCGTGGGCTGGGCGTAGGTTCTTTAGGCGAGTCCAGGAAGTTGGTCGGCCGTTGGTTCGGCCGGTTACCTAGTCGGGCGAGGAGGCACAAAAAACAATGGACGTTCGCGGAACATCGCGAGTCGTCCATTGTTCCCGGCCGGCCCGAGTTTGTCCAAGAAATCCTACTACGGTGGCCATGGGCTTCCACCGTGGAAGGCGGTGGAAGGTGGCAGACAGTCGTGGATCCAACACAAGCGCCCAGTTCTCGACATCTCCAGCCGTCGCTGGACCGCCGTCCAAGTGAACTCTTCCTAATCAACTCCCGGTCCCCAGTCTCGTCACTCGTGCTCTGGTGGAAGCCTCGACGCCCCGGTGGAGTGATGAATGAAGCCGTCCATTAAGGGCGATTAATCCAGTTGATTAGGACTTGAGCCGATGCTTAAGGGGATTAAATTACAGTCGCCCGGATTACGGCCGGGCTGGGCGCGGTTGGGCAGTCCGCCTAAACGGCCGACGCTAATCACTTCCTCCAGATTAGCAAATACACGGCTCGACTAGGACGAGGTCTAGCTGCGAGGAGTCGAGAGGGGCGACGGAATGCGAAGTAAAGTCAGGTGAGGTGAGGTGAAGTTTGTTAATAACTTTATAGTTAGCATGGAGTAACATGTGTTTATATTATCGGAGTGCGCGGCGTACGGCGTTCGGCTAATAATCAATTGCCGTACACGCACGCATTTAATGTAATTTGCCCTCCATTATCCATTATCTTGTTAGAGCTGTCACTTTTTTCGACATGAACGTCTTCGGCCGCCACGACGCATGCGTCGCGAACCCGTCTCGACCAATAAAAAACTCCTACCTGGAGACTCCTCCTTGCGTCGCGAGCGCGAAAGAGAGAGGCAGAGCGAGCGACACGAACGACGCCGTCTCTGGTGGTTCGGGCTCCCAGCTAGAGCGAGACGCACGAACGTGTGGATCGTTGCACTCCTACCTGCCTCCGCTGCCTCTACTCGCAGCAGCAGCAGCAGCAACGACGACGGCGACTGCGATGGAGAGAGGCCTAGCGAGCGGCAGCGGAGAGCACTCATATACACCAAACAGCGGAGAGGACGTCACCTCAGTCACAGTTGGGATCTCGTCGTTGTTACATCACTAGACGTGGCCGCAGAGAGAACGCAAGATCGAAGTGAAGTGAAAAATACAATTTACTAATTAACAAAAAACGCACCAAATAAAAAACCACTGTAAAAAAGCGAGAAGAACGGTGAACACGCATAAATAAACAATTTAGTGCCGACTGCAAAGGCTCACGATGCCACGACCGTTGAAAGAGAGCTACGGCGACCAGAAGCCCCCCTTCTCGTACATCTCGCTGACGGCGATGGCCATCTGGAACTCCCCGCAGAAGATGCTGCCCCTCAGCGACATCTACAAGTTCATAATGGATAAGTTTCCGTACTACCGGAAGAACACCCAGAAGTGGCAGAACTCGCTGCGGCACAACCTGAGCTTCAACGACTGCTTCATCAAGATTCCGCGCAACACCAACAAGGCCGGCAAGGGCTCCTACTGGACCCTGCACCCGAAGGCCTTCGACATGTTCGAGAACGGCAGCCTGCTGCGGCGCCGCAAGCGCTTCCGCGTCCAGAAGATGGAGAAGGACCTGCTTAACGGGGAGCTGGCGGCCCTGGCCAGCTTCAACCGCTTCGTCCTCTCGCAGCAGCAGCAGCAGCAACAGCAGCTCCAACAGCCCGAGCACGCCTGGGGAGTGCCGACGGAGGCTGCGTACGTGCCTCGCGTCCTGCCCTGCAGCCCCTCGCCGGACTTCGTCAGCGTTTCGAGTGCGTCCCGGTCGCCGGAGCCCTTCGAGGCCACCCAGGCTCACAACCAGACCCAGACCCCGACCGCGACGCCGACGCCCCTGCAGCCGACGCAGTTCGCGCCGCCCAGTGCCAGACCCAAGCGCTCCTTCACCATCGAGAGCATCATCGGGCCGGAGCCGCTGGCGAAGGAACCCGTCGCGACACCCGACGAGTGCAGGGTGACGACGGCGGCGGCGCCGGCAATGCCGACGGAGGTCTCGTTTGTCTCGCCGAACCTGGTCCTGCACAACCTGGCCGCGGCGAATCTCCACCTCATGTCCGCGTCGCACCCGTCGCTGCAGCAGCCGCCACACCATCCCCACCACAGCCACCATCCGCACCAGCACCACCTGCCGCACCAGCACCCGCACCATCATCACCATCAGCAACAGCTGGCGCTACTCCATCATCAGCAAGTGCTGGCCGCACAGGCGCACTATCAGGCCCAGCACGAGGCCGCCACCGCCGCCCTCCTCAACGACCCGCAGAGCCTCTACAGGAGCTACCTCGGTCCGCTGCCGGTCTTCTGAGCACCCCAACCTCGGCTCCAATAGACTCTAGCTCTACATATATAGGCATATATATTTCGTTCATTGTGATATTTCCTCGTAGTGTAATCGTTTCCTAATATTATTGCATTTCCAATATCTGTAGGATATTCTCCTCGTCCTCACCACGACTCTTCTCTAGTTTTAAAGTACAGTTGTTCCTGTGTAGGAAGTAGTTTTAATATAGTTTTGTTATTGTTTACTCTCTAAATTAATGATATTTTAGCAAATAAACCAAATATTTTACAAAACCATACAAGTTATTTTTCGCTGCCTCCTCATTAAGAAACTAATGAAGTACCAAAAAATGTTTGGTGTATGGGCATCCTTTGAAATTATGACCTTTCCGGCTAGTTCATCCATCAGAATCATCCACTCATATATAATACCCACATTTCTGATGGGCCTGATGATATACCTATATTATGAGAATGTTCTTACATCGGTAGACATTCGTGTACTATATGGAAGACACACACATATGTCTCATCAATTGAATGAAATAATGCAAATGAATTAAGCCTCTTCAATTGAGCATTTTATGTGGAAACAAATGTGATTACTATTCTTCAAGAGTGAAGTGAGTTATAATTGTTAAATGAAAGGGGTTTATCGGTGTTTTGAATATAATCCAAAAATTAACTGATTATAATTTCAAATGACCTTCGGCAGGGGTGAAGTTCTAGACCCAGTTAACAGCATAAAAAGAAGATTGTTTGTTTTACGGCAGTCGCATCTCGCGAACTTCGTACAAAATAAAAAAATGTCAACAAAACGTCGCTCCTCAAACGGAACTTCGGAACTATTAATGCGAATTTATTTGTGAATGGACACATTCATAACAAATTCATAACAAAAGTGATTTAGGTCAAGGTTGTTAATTGCAAATATATATCTATCAAATTCCAGTTCGATTTTTAGGATTCTGGTTAGAAAACATAAGAGAATAAAAGCTCTATTCATAGGGCAATCGCTTTATTTAATTATATAATTATATTTATATTTCTTCTGTATGGTTATTTAATTATATAGTTATATTATTATATATATATATTTTTCTGTATGGTTCATGAACAAATTATATCCCAATCACTTCTTTTAAATAAATAACAAAAAAAGTAAGAAATATATATTAACATCAATTCAATTGACCACGGATTTTATATTTTACATTTATCCGAATTGAATGGTTAATATGATTAATTTTTTATAAGATATACTAATTAAAAGCAACTCGGTGGCATGAATCAGTGTTCACTTCAAATATGTTTCATCCTTAAACAGGGTATCAAAGGACATGATACTATTTATGATCCACACAGAATTCCCATTTTTGTAACATCCTGTCCAGGTCGTATTCAGCGGCCTCATTATTGTACTATTTTAAGCTTATAAAAGACTTTTTTTCATTAAATTGTTAATATTTTGACATATTTTAAATTAAAATTTACATACTGAACGAAAAATGAACTTATTTTGACTATTTCGTGTTCCTTCTACATTTGAATGATATGAAACACGATGAAAATTGAAACATACACTTGCAACCCTGGAAATTCAACTTGAAGTTGGCAATGAATAATGCACCATACAATTGTGTTTTCGTATGTGTTGATGTCATGATTGGGATTCTTGATTGTGTATGTGCTTGATTTCCTGATTTCGTTTCTTCGTTGCATACCAATATTCGTCTTTCGCTCTTCGTTTTTCTGTTGAAGTTGGTGTTTTATTATTCGTGGAGTAGCGAAAATTTTTTAAATACCAATTATTAGATTAATAAGAAGTGCTTAAACAATTTATATTTTAATGACCTGCCCTGCAGAGGATTAGACCAGTGCGATGCAGTTTTCTGCATCATAGGATTTTATTTCAAGACCTGATTTAAAAGCACTTTCACTTAAACAAATGAATACAAAGGAAATAATCAAGTTAACTGTAGAAAAAAGTTAACGAAGTGAAGTGATTTACAGCAGTCATTTTGACAAATAAAACGCGTAATTTTTTGTTCTTCGATCAGCAATTTTGTCGATTTTCCCCATTCCCCTTTAGATTGCGACAGTTTTAATTCATTTATCGCGCTGGTAAAGAGTTACACATATAATGTTGTATTTATTAATCAGCCATGTATTTTCAGAGCTCTGAGCAACACCAGCGAAATTTGTTGTAGGTTAAAGTGCTGCATAACCCATTGCGCAGTGAAGAACAAAGATACGCGTGCGGAAGTCGCAACAATAATTTTCTTTGTACTTTTGTCTGCAAGTTTCAACAAATGTAGTCGAACTCGTGTGTATGTTGAAGACATAGACGCATAGGTTTTCTACCATTTGAAGTGGCAGAGAATCCCTCGAATTTGCATTGCATTTCGTACGATTTGAGTTGGACCCCACAAAAGCTTCAGTATGTTTAGTATAAGCGAACTGTGTTGTATGTTCTGCTGCCCCCCATGTCCTGGGCCGATTGCCGCAAAACTTGCATTTCAACCACCTGAGCCCACATATAAGCTAACTCCTGCGGACGATACAAACGTCAAGTACAATCTACATTTATTTGATCGAGCTGAATGGCAGTACTCAGAACGAGACAAATCGAAGGTGGAAGCGTTCTTCACACGGACATCTCGCGGAAATCTCATCACGTGTATATACGTTAAATGCAGTAAAAATGCTAAGTATACGTTACTGTTCTCCCATGGAAATGCCGTCGACTTGGGTCAAATGAGTAGTTTTTACATATCCTTGGGTAGCCAGTTGAACTGCAACATATTTGGATATGATTATTCTGGCTATGGTATGAGTGGCGGAAAACCGTCAGAAAAAAATTTATATGCTGACATAGAAGCAGCATGGCAAGCAATGAGAACTAGGTAAATGATTTTTAATATATTTACCTGCGTTTATATTAGTATTTCTGTATTTTCAATGCTCAAAGGTATTTAAGTAACCCCACATATAATAAAATTATTATCACGTCATAAATAACTTGACCCATTTCGCATGAATAGTTGGTTTGTATTTCATTTTATATAGAACAAAGTATGTTCTTGTATATATCGTAATTTAATATAGAATGAATGTGTGAATGGGAATGCTGTCTCGTGTACATGAACTGTAAACTGTGTGTGTTGTTTTTTTATGAGAACGTTGAAAAGATAAAGACATTTTTTTATGTTCTTTAGATTTATTTATTTAATTCAATTTCAATTAAACTTTTTCAGATTCAACATAAGCCCAGAGAGCATTATTTTATATGGGCAAAGTATTGGAACCGTTCCAACAGTAGACTTGGCAACGCGACATGAAGTTGGAGCCGTAATACTTCATTCACCGCTGATGTCTGGACTGAGAGTAGTTTTTCGAAATACGAAAAGAACGTGGTTCTTCGATGCTTTTCCAAGGTACATGCTTTAATGTGAAATAATATAGAAATTTTCGACCTAATGCTATTATGGTAATTTCAGCATCGATAAGGTATCTAAGGTAAAGTCCCCCGTGTTGGTGATTCACGGAACTGATGACGAAGTCATTGACTTTTCACATGGTATTGGTATCTACGAGCGTTGTCCAAAAGCTGTAGAGCCTCTGTGGGTTGAGGTAAGCTTATAATTTTATAGACTTAAAATCAATCACATTTGTTAATTATTTTCACATATTTTATTTTATTGTTTTTTTGTTTTGTTGTTCATCGAAATGATTCTGTTTATTTTCAACATACAATATTATCCATTTTTCAGGGTGCAGGACACAATGATGTTGAACTGCATTCGCAATATTTTGAAAGACTTAAAAAGTTTTTAACCGTGGAATTAGTTAAATGACAATTAAAGAATACCAGCGGTTTCAACTCCAACTCTAACCCAACCGCTGCTACTGTTGCTTCTGCAGTCACTGCTTCAAGTGGTGCTGACGCCGGAGCTCCCCTATCATCCACTGGTGCTGCTGGTGCTACTTCAAATAATGATAAAGACGAACATGACGGTAAATTGAAATTTTGCACCATTAAAAACGAAAAGTTTAAAATATGTTAATTTCTCAATAGCTGCCTCCTCTTCAAGTTCCGTTTCTACAAAAGCTCTCGCTGAAAAATTTCTCTAGCAAAAGAAGCCAGGCTATAATGCCGCAAACACAACACCTTATATTTCTTTAAAAACTAGTAACAATAATCCAGATTCTGAAAACAACCAAGGATATAGAATTTCGTCTTCCTCATCCAGTAAACATTCACAACATCACTTAAATTCCCCAACAGATTTTTCAAAACAGGGATCTCCCCAAAAACTGTGCCGTCAGAGGACATCAACTCCATCCGGAGTTCATCACAGATCTTCACAGGATCTCAACTCTGGTTCATTATTACAAACAAATTTGTCTTCGACTCTGCCACAACATTCTCCACATTCGCCATTACATCATAATTCGCAGTCACTCCATCAGAATAAACTGTCCAGTCGTTATATAAACAACAAATCAAACTCTCCGTTGAAAAAAAATGACCAATCATCCACTACTAGGGAAGAGAAACCGAACTCGAAGTGTGCCTGTGCTTCTTCCAAACCGAAGTCGACTGCTATCTCAAATGGTACACGCTATAACTCTCTAAAGAGTCTAAAGTTAAATCAAGAAAATGATATTTCCGAAGATTTTTCCCTACCACCACCGCCACCTCCACCGATTTCAGCCTCTAATCTCATTTGCAGTTGCGAAAAACTGAAAAATTCAAAGCGCCAACTAGGTAAACGATCTGTTGGACACAGCCGAGATGTATCCACCAGCCCAGGTAAAGTAGAATCGCGTAGTTTGGACATTACCGAGAAAAATAGTGGTCAGAAAAGTGTTAGAACATCTGCAGAAAGGGATATGAAGATAAACTGTACAACTGCTTCACCAAATACAAGGCGTTTGGTAGCTACACGAAACGCAGCAACCAGTCCAAATTTAGATATGCGAAAAATAGGAAACTTTGTAACTGTTACCACTAAAGTCAGTAGAATCAAAACAAAACAAAAAGAATCCGAGGAAAGCGATATGACGAAAATTAAAATGGTTTTGGAAAAATCCAATTCATTAGGTGATTCAAAACCTCAAAAACAATTACGCACCACCCGTTCGCTGTCACCCAGGCCACCCGTGCGTCACCAACAAGCAATAATTGTCTCTGATGAGAACGATGTGGTGTCCGTTAAAGTATCGCCCAATGAAGATTATGAGCAAAAGTTGGAAAAGTTGCAAAAGGTTCATGACGTGAAGACAAACAATTTGAGTGAAGCATTGTCAGCAGCACCTGCAGATGTAACTGACCATTGGAAACCGACAATTGCAGAACATGGATCCGTAGGTCGTTATCGAAAACATAAAGCAAAATCAGAACAAACATCTCCTAACATAACTGATGTCACTGACATACGATTCTCTTATAATCGTTTAAATAATCGAAGTACGGGGTGTCTTGTTTACGTTCCCACAGATCCATGGCTTAAAATGTCCGAACTAGAAAACCATACTGTGCGCAAAGAAAAGGCTACTAACAGAGAGCTACGGAATCAAAAGGCTTCTCTAGACAGTAAAGTTTTAACCGATCCATGGATTTTGCGTAAATCTTCTGAAGTTAAAGCAGACAAATCATCTAAAAAGGATCGTTTTCGCGAAATAAAATCGTTGTCAGCAACGAAAATCGAGATCGATAGACCTGTAGTTTCTCGTCCAAGATTACAGCGAAGTAAATCACCCATTGAAGACACATTACCTTTACAATCTGCTCCATCTTCCCCACATTTTTTGAAAGCGGTGGAGAATCTCTTTTCCTCGGAATTTTCATTGTCGACAACAACTACAAACTGCAACACGAAATTGGGGACGTTATCGGTTTCAGCCTACAATTCACCAACGAGAACACCCAACGGTTATAATGCGACCGAAAATTCCACAATGCTACAGCAGAATCTTCCGACTTCACCACCTCCCTTCATTGCTGTTGCAACGTTACCTTGTGAACAGCAACAACAGTCGCTTAACACGAGCTTTTTAGATGTGTGTAACCCGAATTTGCTCCAAGCACGTCACAGTTTCTCTTCGATGTCATCTCCAACCCAGCAGCACGATGATGAATTACAATTGAATATACGTCGTCTGTCCGAACAAATAAGGAAGACTCAAAATTCATTGAGCGGCAGTGCAATAATTTCTATAAGTGACAGGAATGTTAGTGGAAGTGGAAAGCAAATGTCTCGAAATATTTCCATTTTGCAGACGACCACAGTTGCGAGTAGAGCAGACTTCTCCGATTACCTACAGCAGTTTCGCTGTAGCGAAGCTAAGAAAGCTGCTGCTGCAGAAACAGAATTTAAACCAGATTTGTCCCTTTCTGCACATAAATCTCAAACGAACCTGGACTCAATGTTGGAGACAACTTGTTAAGACTTAGTGACTAGTTAGTAATTGCGGTTAATATATTTAACATCATGGATTCAACAGGCAAACTAATTGAGGACGGAAGCATTAAATGCATTTAAGGATCTACGGATTAACAATATAAATCAATCGGAAAATTTACTATATATCATCGATTATACTCTATGCTCCACATTAAGTTAATGTTGTGTGTATTTACTGGTTTTTAGTAATTAGCATCAACGTGTAAAGTCAATCTAAAAGTATAAAGCTCTGTAAAGAAACTAGAAAACAAGAACCTAAAAAATCATTAAAATTATATTTTTAAATTGTATTAAAATTTCTTAATGTTACCACCATTCCAACAGTTGGAAATTTGAATACCATTTTATTAGTTCAAGACTTTATATTGAATTGTTACTAAATTATTAGCGAAGCTGAGTATGAAAGGTGTCTGCATTTAGTTTCTTACTTTCTAAATTAAGTTCTATATATTGTAATTGAAGCTGTTTTATTCGTATTAGATATCAATTTGCACAGATATACTTTGTCTCTTTTTTTATATATATTATAATATCATAAACATCAACATCATAAATTTTATTATTGTAGCTTCGATAGGTTATAATTTCGATTTAAATTTTTATATTATATCGCTGTAAGAACCCCTAATTAAAGTATCACTATTACGAAAATCTCAAATCTAAATGTTACATTCCTTCGCGATCAACTGGGATATAGTCTCTGTAGGAATGTATTTCCAAAAAAGATGAAATTTCAATAAACTTATCACAGAATTCGAATATTTGCATTTGAAATGTTTGCACGATATTCATTTCATTTTATTCTGAATGTGAATTAATATGTAAAATGAGAAAAAATAAGTATTAAAAGAAAATCTAAATATAAGATTATTCTTCTGAGAGTCGTTTGGTTGTAGTTTTGGTCTAAAGCAAATTCAACATCGTTTTTCATATTGATATTGTATATCATTATAATTTCACATTTAATTCAGTGATGGATCACGAAGAGATTCATAGCTACCCTCATGGTACTGGTGGTGTTGCAAACACTTGGGGTTGACAGACTATAGGAAAGAAAACGCTGCAAAATAAACCGCTCTTTCTGTGTGTGGAAACACGATCCCTGATTGCAATATGCATTTTTGAGATAATATTATCTTTCAGGTCATTGAGATTCACAGTCCAACTTGGTCTTTGCACGAAGTGAGTTATTGAGATTCAGTGTGACTTGGTCTTTACACGAAATGAGTTTAAAATTCGCAGCAAGCTTAAATTTCCTCTTCGGGGAGGATGCTCCATCACTATTGGAAAGGATGCGGCTAGCAGGAAAAGCCGGATTCCGAGCAGTTGAGATTCCCTTCCCGAGCAGAGAAATTCTGAATTCCATTCAATCGGTTCAATCCGAAGTGGGTCTGGAAGTGGCTTTACTGAACATCTCATTAGGTACTCATTAGCTTAGTCTGGCCTATCTGTAGGCTGTATATGCAATTTTTTTTATATATACTTAGGTAGCGGAGAATTAGCATTTGGATCGGCGTGCATCGCTGGCGCCGAGGACACTTTCAAAATTCAATTGAACGAAACCATATCCTTGGCTAAGATCTTAAAATGCAAGAAGTTCGTTTCTTTGGCTGTTTAATATAATGTTTGATTAAACTCTTATGTATGTTAGAATTCACATAATGTCTGGGATGAAATCACCCACCGGTTCCTACGAAGACCACTTGAAGACCTACGTTGAGAACTTAAGATACGCTGCAAAATGTTTGGAAACTGAAAATATGATCGGCGTTATAGAACCGATCTGCAAATATGCACTTCCGGGATATTTTATGAACAATTACGACACAGGTGAACTAGTTTGAATAATTTTTGAGTATGTTTTAATTAAAATCCTTGTTTCTACTAAATTCGACAGCGATTTCTATCATCAACGAAATAAATAGTCCACATTTGGGACTAATGGTGGATATCTTTCATTTACAACACATTCGCGGCAACGTTGCAAACACATTCAAAGAGTTGAAACCGATCATTGGCCATGTCCAAATAGCTCAAGTTCCACATCGTAACGAACCCGATGTTCCTGGAGAATTGGATTATGGTTATGTGTTCCAAGTGATTAAGGAAAGTGGCTTCAACGACTGGATTGGATGCGACTATAAACCGAAGTCGAATACCCTCGCGGGTCTCGGATGGCTGAATAAGTTCGGATTGAAATTGTAAAATTCACGGTAAAAGTCGTTTTTTTATACAATAGAGGTAAATGTAAAGGATTATACTCAAAATAAATAAAATAATTTTTGAAACTTATAATTATATTAAATTAATGGCTTTAAATTAATTTATTTAATACATTTTGTTATTTTTTATTAAGTGCATATATACACACCATCTGGAATATCTTGATAATATGATTGAATGCTTTATATAGTCCTGAGATTTTGTTGAAAATATTTAACGTATATTTATTTTAACATAAACTATAAATTTATTACTTTTTAATTTTATTGTAATATCTTCTGTAATAATTCGTTCAGGTCATATTGTATATCCTTCGAGTAGAAGGTTAATTCAATAATCAAAATTCACACAAAGAAGTAGTTTAATTAAAATTATAGGATATTCAAATTCTAATTGAACAACGAAAACAGAAATGGCGTGTATCTACTCTAACTCGCGTTACCAATCCGATTCATATCTGCCTTCATGTGATTTGATACTGGTGGTGTTAGCAACACTTGTAGTTGACATACCATTAGTAAGCTCAGCTGCTTATACGTGATTAAAAGAACATTTAATAAAAACAAACCGCTGGTTCTGTGTATAGAAAAATTTGCGACCACTGACTGTCATATGCACTTTTGAGATAATCTTATCTTTAGACAGTTCATTGAGATTCACAGTGCCACTTGGTCTTTACACGAAATGAGTTTAAAATTCGCAGCAAACTTGAATTTCCTCTTCGCGGAGGGTGCTCCATCACTATTGGAAAGGATGCGGCGAGCAGGCAAAGCCGGATTCCGAGCTGTTGAGATTCCCTTCCCGAGCAGAGATATTATGAATTCCATTCAATCGGTTCAATCAGAACTGGGACTGGAAGTGGCATTAATGAACATCTCACTAGGTACTCACTAGCTTAGTCCGGCCGATCTGAAGATTGAATATGCTGGTTTTTCTTTATATATACTTAGGTAGCGAAGAACTAGCATTTGGATCGGCGTGTATCGCTGGTGCCGAGGACACTTTTAAAAATCAATTGAACGAAACCATATCCTTGGCTAAGACCTTAAAATGCAAGAAGTTCGTTTATTTGGCCCTTATAAAGAATAGTTGATATAAATCTAATGTATGTCAGAATTCACATAATGGCTGGGTTAAAACCGGCCACCGGATCCTACGAAGATCACTTGAAGACCTACGTTGATAACCTGAAGTACGCTGTAAAATGTTTGGAAATTGCGAATCTATTAGGCGTTATAGAACCGATCAACAAATATGCTCTTCCGGAATATTTTATGAACAATTACGACACAGGTGAACAAGTCGTGAATAAATTTTGAGTATGCTTTAATTAAAATCTTTATTTCTACTGCATTCGACAGCGATTTCTATCATCAAAGAAATAAATAGTCCACATTTGGGACTCATGGTGGATATCTTTCATTTACAACACATTCGCGGCAACGTTGCAAACACATTCAAAGAGTTGAAACCAATCATTGGACATGTCCAAATCGCTCAAGTGCCACATCGCAACGAACCCGATGTTCCCGGAGAGTTGGATTATGGTTATGTATTCCAAGTGATTAAGGAAAGTGGCTACAACGATTGGATTGGATGCGAATATAAGCCCAAGTCGAATACGGTCGATGGTTTAGGATGGCTAAATAAGTTCGGATTGAAATTGTAATTATCATGGAAAAAAGTTATATTTGTACAGTAAAAGTTCAATAGTAAACAAAATAATTTGTTAAAATTATGTACATGTATATACAGCACACAGAAAAAAATGGGCCTTTGTTGTCAGGTGTTTTTGTGAGAAACACTCTGTTCTGTTCCGTTTTCAATTTGTTCTTCTTATGGTCTTCATGAACGCAGAGTCTATCGAAATATTTATTTATTACCTTTCGCCCAAACCACAACTTTTCTCGTAAAGTTCTACAATAAATTGGTAATATATGAAATAAATTGCGACAGTAGTGTTAATGGCGATTCTTTAACTGTTGAAGAAGTGTACGTTTTCTATTGAAAACTGTGGGGAAACTAAAACTAAAATGGCTGGTAATTTTTGGCAAAGCTCACATTCCCAACAATGGATACTAGACCGCCAAGATCTAATGCGGGAGCGCCAATATGATCTGCAGGTGCTCTCCGAAGACGAATACCAGAAAGTGTTCATATTTTTCGCAAATGTAATTCAGGTTCTTGGCGAGCAATTGAAATTGCGCCAGCAAGTAATCGCTACCGCCACGGTGTACTTCAAACGATTCTATGCGCGAAATTCCCTGAAAAACATAGATCCACTGCTATTGGCACCTACTTGTATTCTGCTCGCTTCTAAAGTGGAGGAATTTGGCGTCATATCGAATTCCCGTTTGATTTCCATTTGTCAAACGGTGATAAAAACAAAGTTCAATTATGCCTATACACAGGAGTTTCCCTATCGCACCAACCACATTTTGGAGTGTGAATTCTATCTCCTAGAGAATCTGGACTGTTGCCTTATCGTATACCAACCATATAGACCGCTATTGCAGTTGGTACAGGATATGGGTCAAGAGGATCAGTTGCTTACTCTTAGTTGGCGGATCATTAACGATTCTCTGCGCACAGACGTTTGCTTACTTTATCCACCATATCAAGTAAGTTTCATAGTAAAATCAAAAATCAAAAAATTTACTATCCTTATTAATTGTAGATTGCTATAGCTTGTCTTCAAATTGCTTGTGTCATTCTACAAAAGGATGCGATGAAGCAATGGTTTGCCGAACTGAATGTTGATTTGGACAAAGTGCAAGAAATCGTTCGCGCTATAGTTAACCTCTTTGAATTATGGAAGGACTGGAAAGAAAAGGATGAAATACAAATGTTGCTAGCCAAAATTCCTAAACCAAAACCAGCACCTCAGCGTTGAGTACTTTACATCCATAACATCTTATAAAGTTATTGCAAATTGTAAACAATATAACTTCATGGTCTGATAACTTGACTGTAATTAAATAGTTTTTATTTATAAAAATTCGTCTCATATTGATTTTGAAAATGTACATTTCTCTTTAGAACTGTTATAAATATTTCGTGTGACCACTGGCAAACTTTGTATTCAGAATCTTGGCTTTGTCCACAATAGATTTGGTTTGATTTTTATCAATTTTATTTAATTTTAAATCTACGTCCCGACTAAATGGACGTCGTTCAGGTTTTTCCCCAGAAGCTGCCAACTCCTTCTCCTGTTAAATTAAGAATAATCACCAACATGAATATTATAAGTATTTCTAGTATGTCAAATAATTTTCACCCTTTTCTTTTGTTCCTTGCGTAACTTTTTCTGATGAATTTCCACCAACGATTCATCTCTCTTATGTTTCTTTTTGTGTTTCTTTGCCATACGCTCTTGCTCCTCATCACGCTGTCTCTCGTAAATAGCTTGAGCATCATTTCGCAAAGCTTCTACGTCTTGTTTTGAGGTTGACGGTTTTTGAGGTTGGTTTTCACCCTGAGGAGTTTTTGTCCAAACCGAACTGTAATGAAATTAAGCGAATAATTGGTTTATTTCTATAATTCAATTCCCATACCGATCACTGAAATCTGGTTTCTCTTTCCCATGATGGAAGGTGCGCTTCATATTCGACAAGGCGGCTAGTCCACCTTTTAACCCCACATCGGGTAACTCTAGCATCCATTCCTCACGCACCTTCTGATCAACGGGTTGTGATGATGTGCCTTCAATAGCTGCAAGTTTTAGTTCCAGTGCGCGCTGTTCTAGTTCAATTTGAGCAGCAGTCATTGGCGCATTTCCTTCCGTCACTGGCAATGGGCCATAGGTTCCATCATCTTCATTTTCATCGTTCGAAGCTTCTATTCGTGTATTGTCATTAATATTCGGAGAAACTTCTTTCCTGGACACTGAAGGACTCGTCAAATGACTTGGGATAATGGGTCCAATTATAACTGGTTCGAGTTGTTCTTCGCTTTGCCTCTTAAGTAGATGTGGAGGCAGTGCTGGCCCGAAGGAATCTGTATCTAGAACGACGTCTCTCGGAGCTGCTATAATTTTAGGAACTTTCACCTCTGTTGAAGATTCACTACCACTGGAACTCGACTCGTGCTTGGAACGTTTTCGTTGTTTGTGTCGTTTTTCTTTCTTTTGCTTTTTATGTTTCTTTTCCGATTTTCTTTTGCTTTTTTTGTTTGATTTATGGCGCTTATGATTCGAAGAATCGGAATCTGTGCTGGACATTTTGATGATCACTTTGAATTATGAAGTTGAAGAGTTAAACTGAAATAGATGTAGAAATAAAACTGCATTAATCGTTGGTTTACCTTTACTTAATATATTTATTGTTGTTTTTTCAGTAAATTATGACTTTTCTACAAGATAAATAACAATTACTTTTTACTCTACAACTGTACATACAATATTGCTTAGGACTCAGCAAACATAAGGTTTTCTACACAGCACTTTTAGCATAGTATTATCGTATTAAAACTAGAACAACAATTATTGCATTAAGGACGGTTAGCAGAACCACTTTTTAGAAGGTAAAGGAAAATAAATTATGATCAAATCACAATTTAAAAATAATACGCTACAAATTAAAATCTATGTAGACTGAAATTATCTTAGATAAAAATGAGGATTCAAATATTTGGAATATGAATCATTGTATAAGTCGCAAAATGCTAACACGAACACTCTAAACCATTCCTATTTTTCAAAACTTCAAGATATAACAAATTCTGCCCTCGATTCATTTGAATTGAACCCTTGATTTACTTGGCGAATGTTTTCATTGCCTTCCGATAACTGTAAACAACGGACTTGAGCAATCCCGCCGTTGGTATATTTTTCGCAGACTGCTTTATGCTGCTCCACCATACTATATCATTCACAGACATTTGGACAATATCACGCAAATTATGCCCTAGACAAATGTGATCCACTATATCAGCGTAACTGCCACGGAAAGCAGAGTTTCGAATCAGTCGCTCACGTAACTTTGCCGGCGCATGGCGCAGGTGGTATTCATTGGCAGTGTTTGACTTATCTTGTTCGAACTGTATACTTTTCCGATCAGCGCCGAGTTCTTTAGCTTTAAAGTTTACTGCCACATACTCTGAAAGTTTTTTCATAGCAGGTCGATATAGATCAAAGAAGTCTTTCTGCTGCGCCTGGACAATGTTGCCCACCTTGTTCTTGTTTTCTCCGAATATCATACGGAAGTCGCCCTTGTAGCTCAGGTTACAGATTGTGTGGAAAAGCTCAAATTCTGTAAAGCGTTCGGGCAACAGAAGCAGTGCAATTTGAAAAGCATTCAATAGGTTTTTTTGCAGGGCTTCGTTTATGTCGTTGCTTGGTGCAATGATATCTTCGACGGGCTTGTGGAGACGGCCGGCAAGATAGAGATATTTCCAATCCAATAAATCTTCCAAGAGCTTCGTTTTATTAACCACACCATATTTGATAGTAACTCCTATGTCAGGCAAAGGTACCAGTGTATTGAAGTAAACTCCGGCACCAAATTTATCTTGATATCTGGCAATGCACTCGCTACCCAGAAGCCGCATTGCGGAGTAATGACTAGGATGATTTTGCAGATTCTCTTCGTGCCACAATTTTGTGTTGTCCACGCAGAAAACCAGATCGATGATATTGTTTTTTTGCTTAACCACTGCCTCATAACCAAGCTGCTGTTTTACACCAGAGCCGTAGGCAAAGCAATACCCAAGACCCTTCCGTGGAAAGCGTGAAATTATTTCCTTGTACAAACGC
Organism: Coelopa pilipes; assembly: GCA_947389925.1. Classification (NCBI taxonomy): domain Eukaryota; kingdom Metazoa; phylum Arthropoda; class Insecta; order Diptera; family Coelopidae; genus Coelopa; species Coelopa pilipes. Next base: position 40,275,750 of record OX376697.1, on the reverse strand, counting down.
ATTTGAAAGCTAAGTATATGTAGGTATGATCAATTGTAAGTTTTTAATTTACGTTTTACTCATTCGTTGGCTTTTCAATCGCAACTTTTGCACTATAGTAGAGTCCTTGGTTAAAGTTCAGCCCGGACTATAATATCGGCCTTGATCAGGTTGGAGCCAAAACCAAGAAACGTCAGAGAAGCAGTATGTTCAGTATGTGAACAGAAAAATATACCAATGTTTATTTTGAATTTCGAAACTTTCGACTTTCAAATACTTATATTTATGTTGACGTCAATATTGTAACACATTTTCCCAGGAATTCACACATGAAATAATTTAAATTCACTGCTAATAATTAACATAAATAACTGCTCATTTTAACGTTAAATTTTATGTCTCATTATTAAAATATTTGTATAAAACTTTTACTTTTACACTTGTACAATTACAATCAAGTAACGGCAGCCCTGTGTGATTTCTTTTGTTTTTCATGCGTTTTGTATATTTGTTTTGATCCAAGAAATGTCAAAACTTTACATAACCACACTTTTCCAAAAAATAAGTGGGCTCAGTTCCACAACATTATCTATCCGTTTTATATAAAACTATAGTCTTCATTAACTGTATAAATTTGCTAAAATAATGGGAGAAGAAGCGGAAAAAGTAGAAGAAATCACGGAACCGAGTAGCGAAATCACTAAAGCCACTCCAAAGACAATGGCAATTGGGGATTTCGATTCAGTCGAGACTTTTGCAAAAGTAGCGTGTACAGCTTTTTATTTCAAATTTTGAATAATATATTTTGCTTTTGTATAGACCGGATTCGGTGAGATTGTGGAGGCAACAAGATCTGTTAATGCATTTCCTAGTGGAACCTCTCGCGATCTCTATTGTGCTTATCCGACTTTCGGAAAAATAATTGATCAACAATCAGATCGAATTTTGGGACTGATATCTAAGGTTCTCAAATGGCAAAACATAAAAGGAAACATACAAAGGTATCAAAAATAGTAATAATAATGATAACCGCGAATAATACCATCTAATTTTCATTTTGCAGACGTACACCTGACGAGCAATTTGAAATGTTACTGGAGTGCAACGATGCCATACTAGAACGTATTAGTTCTAACTTGGATGAATTGGCAGGAATAAAGAAGAATCCGCAGACTATTGTGGTAGAGTCGTGTTTGAACGTAGTTAACAAAACACCAATAAATGTTGGCAGTGGTGCTGGTAGTTGGAATTTGAAGAAAAACGACTCAAGCCCAATGGCCGCAAGTCTTATCACAGCAAAGAATATTGCCAGACCCCAAATAAAATTTAAAATACCTGTTGACAATAGTCCACTAACTCCGTTTGTACCAAAATTAAAGGACAAACCGAATTCTTTGAAACCACTTGCAGTTTTGCCAGAATATGATGACGATGGAAATGTTGTTAGGTAAAGATTGAATAAGATGATAATGAATGATTTATAAATTTTAAAACCACAAAATCTTTCAGCTATTTACATCCATATGAATTTGAGTTGATGAAATTTACACCATCAGAAGCCCAGTTGTCACGAAAGTCACCGCAAAAACCACAGCAAGTTGATGCTACCGAATTGGTTCATATAGATACTGTGCCTAAGTTAAAGGCTGCACTAGAAGAACTTCGGACTAAATCAGAAATTGCAATCGATGTTGAACATCATTCGTATCGCACGTTTCAAGGTATTACATGTCTCGTGCAAATATCAACACGCACAAAGGATTATCTTTTTGATGCACTTGAGTTACGTGAAGAGATGCATATTCTTAATGAGGTATTCACAAATCCTAAAGTGGTAAAAATTTTACATGGTGCTGATCTCGATATTGAATGGTTGCAACGTGATCTATCGCTGTATATAGTGAATATGTTCGATACACATCAAGCGGCAAAAGCTCTAAATTTTGCTCGACTCTCGCTGGCATATTTACTAAAGCATTATTGTGACATAGAAGCCGATAAAACCTTTCAGTTAGCTGACTGGCGTATTAGACCACTACCCCAGGAATTAATCAATTATGCGCGCCAGGACACACATTTTCTTATTTATATATATGAATGTATAACAAATGATATCTTGGATTCCTCGAACAATCAATTAAATGTACTACGTAGTGTATACCAAAGGAGTACCGAAATATGCAAGAAGCGATATGTGAAACCCATAATTGGACCAGAATCGCATCTGGATATATTCCGCAAATCCAAAAGAGTCTTCGACAATCGACAGTTATTTGCTTTACGGGAGATTTTTCAATGGCGAGATTCTATTGCCCGCCTTGAGGATGAAAGTTATGGTTATGTGTTACCAAATCACATGATGCTTCAAATTTCAGAGAGTCTTCCAAGAGAAATGCAGGGTATTTTAGCTTGTTGCAATCCTATTCCACCATTAGTACGTCAGAACTTACACACTCTTCATCAAATAATATTGCGTGCTAGAGAGCAACCATTAGTTAAGGTAAGTGTAAATCTATTTGCTTTGAATAATCTTCTAACAATTTACAATTATTTAGCCAATTCTGGAAACGGATGCTATTCATCGTGTGGCAATAGCCAGTGTTAGGGATTACAACAGTAAGTTGTACTGTCCACATGACTTATCGCACTGTGAAGAATTCCGCGATGATTTGCCAACTTTGCTGGACTTTAAAAAATCTGATGGTGAACATAAACAGACACACGAAGAACTAGAATTTACAAATGTGGTTTTGAGTAAACCATCTGTCAGTGTTTTTGAGACCCCAGCAAATTCAGAGGTAATACATGATTGTATTAACATGTTTTTTAAATTGATATTTTAATAATTTTGGATAGGATGAAGAACGTATACAGAATATAAAGAAACTGCAAAAAGTTAAATTTGTTAGTCCATATGAACGTTATTTGGCTATGTTGCCCTTGGTTGAAAAGGAAAAACTCGCCGAGGCTGCTCGGATCGAAGAAGAGAATAAGAAACGACAATTGTGTCCTACTGAGACAAGTACTCAGGATATGAAGAATGAGGTATAATTTTTGTTGTGACAATATTTTATAATTTATTTGAATTCCAATGCAACATTTATTAATTTAATGTATTATTTCTTTCATATTCAATGCAGAACGCTGATGCGAAGAGCAATAATGAACCTAACGACATGTACAGTATGCCTATAAAAGAGATGCTGAAACGAAAATATGAAGAAAGTGTGGCTAAGAAGGCTGCTTCCCACAATAACATTGATTCACCTCAAGCCAAGCGGGTGAAAACCGAGCCGACTAATGATGACAAATTGAAGTTTGTAAATCTCCCACAGAGTAAAAAGGAGACTCAAAACACAGTTTCAAAAGAGCCGGCAGAAGATCTTACGCAGGACGACGATGCGCCCCCAGATGAAATGCCATCAACATCCGTAGTTCATCCGCAATTTCAAAATCAGGGAAAACAAAATTTCAAAAATAAGAAGAGAAATAATAAGTTCAAATCGCAAAAGAATAGTCAACAATCTTCAGATAAACCCGTACATCAATCAAATTTCGATTATAAGAAGGTGGACTTTAAGAAATTCCAAGGAGGGGCACAGCGTGCGAAGGGCACTGAAATTAAACCACAATTTCACGGAAAGGTACTGAGATCATATAGTAATAAAATTCAAAAATATTTCTAATAAAATATTTTTTTCAGAGTAACTCAAACAAGGCGAATAACAAAAAATTTAATAAGTTGTTTACATTTAGTAATGTAAAGGGGAAAAAATAGTTTTTAGTTCTTAAGTGACAAGGAAGGTATAATAATAATTTCATGTAAACCTTTTAATAAATTTGAAGTAACAATTGAGAAAAATTTTTAAGATAAACAGTAATTTTTATATGAATATTTCTTGAAATTAAATAAGATGTTTGATATTTTAGTAATCTTCCTTGGGTTGAAAATGATATTAGAATTCTTTTTCAGGACTTTTCAGAAAATATATGTATATATTTCGTCGTTTTCTTACATTATCTATTCTAAAAAAAGCACTTAACAAACCAAACTCATACTTTGCGGCCACCGATATTTTCCTACAATGTTTTGAACATTTTGTCGCCTTCCTTGTCTATGCAATATTCTACTACTGCGTATACGACTAGTAGTCGTCGTTCCACGCCACGTCTATGTTTCTCCGTGATGAGAGGATAGAGAACATCATTTTTTGAAAGACGATCAACGATCTCAGTTAGTACGCCGCCAGAGAATACTTGTAACCGATCCCAAGTGGATTTTCGAAGACTTAAAGGACAAATTTGTTTGAAATGAAAGATAAAGCCAAGTAAATACAAACTCACAGGCAACATTGATATAAGGGAGCCAAGATGTCCAAATGATCTTTGTTGGGGTTACCAAAGGCTTTTCCATTATCAATCAGAACAACGCGGTCTTCCCGAGTCTCGTAATGATGTCGGTCTCCATTCTGTATCAGATAATCGAATATGGACACATCGATTAGATCAAGTAGTCTTATGGTCTCCAATTTATTCTTGAGTGTTCTAAAGACAAGCAAAGGCCTAGTAAATAAAAAAGAATGAAATATCGAAAACTCTTACTTGCAGTAAGTCATGTCATCCTCCCAGGGCGCACGTTTGTCATCCTTATAGGTCCGTTGCCAAGGTGATCGACGCTTCGCCAATGCCCCAGGTATCAAGTATATCAATACTCCTTCAATGTTATTGTTCTCGTCGCCGCAAACAGTTTCCTCTTCGTTGCAGTAGTGACATTTGCCAAAGAGACAATATTGTTCAGTGCCATTTTCGGCCTCCGTGATTGTCATGGTCTTTCGTAATTCACTATCACCATTGTCATAGAGATCCGTCTTGAGATTCACCACACGTCCTACAACGATGGGTGTCCACCGAAAATCGAGGACGGCACCTAAATAAAATGCATAAACTTCCGCCGTATGACGATCCTTCCCGCCATACACGGGTCCATCGATTACGGTCTCACGATCGTACCATTGTGGTTTGAAAATGATCTTCTGTTGGTTTGCTAGTTTGACAAGTAATTTTAACTGGGTACCTCTGGCGAGATTTGTAACTTTGGTAATTGGTTCGAGACGTAGTGTTTGCAGCAGTTGGCCCATGGACGAGTCGTACAGCGGGTAAATTTCGTTTTCCTGCGGCCACTGCACAAGCAAGACAATGAAACATAACAACATGTTCGATGCTACATCTTAGTCTTGGTAAATCCCTTGTACTCACCCAATTGGCAATGTCCCATAAAACCGATGCATTCTCGTAGGGTGCAGGCTTGTAATTCCTCAGCAACTTGTTGCGGTACATAAAAAATCTGGGATTTCTATTAAGGTACATTGGCTTCAAGTGACGTATCTTCTGACGAATGACATTTTCCAGCGCTCGAGTGCTCGACAACTGGCCATCCTCTGCATTTAGATAGTACATGAAGTAAAAATTGGCCCCGGCCACCAAGCAAACGAGTATCACGAGGGCCACTACAATGCCTATGGTTCGTTTATTTGTCATCTGTTCGGCGTCGTGGGCTCCAAGGCGATGGCAAAGTGTCTAACGTTCTTTGGCTGTTGCGTGTGAACTGATGTTGACCGATCCGCTGCTGATAATCTCTGAATTGGTAACGACTTCCGTCTCTTCATTTGAAAAAGTCTGTACAATTTGAGTACCAAATTGTATTGGCAGAGCAGAGCGCTTCAGATACGTTCACTCGCTTTGGCCCAATAGACGCATTGGACAATGGCAGCTGTTGCAATCGTATTCGAGTGATTATGGTCGGTGCAGCCACAAGAAACCCTTTTGTTTCGCGTGTCTGATTTGTGAAATAAACAAATTATTCTCGAAAAATGTTCTCTAAATTATATTTTAATTTCTGCCCATTAGGAACACGAATTGAATTGCACTTGCTGTGTCCTCCTTGTCTCCCTTGCAACAAGGCTCTAATTTGCATACGCGACAAGATGCGTATGTGGTCTAGCCAAGGGCCGACCAGTCACGATGTGGCAATTTAAGTTCTTATTGTGTGTTTTGTATTGGTCGAGTATTTCATTTAAATATAGAATTGTGTTCATTAATTTATGCTGATGCTGCTCGCGGGCATTCCATTGTTGTTATTGGTCGCGTTCGGGGCTCTTTAGAAATAAGTTATAATTTTGTCATTTCAAGTTGAATACATAATTAGGACACTTATTTTGGGCGAAGAAATTATAAATGCAACGCTTCGTTATGTTCGGTTCGATTCGAATGTGGCTTGGAGTTGGGGAATGTGTTGACTGAAATGCGTTTGGAACCAGGAATCTGAAATGAAAATTATTTTATGAGAACTGGAATCCAAGACTACTTTGTTAAATAAATTTAAATGGATAGCACGATGTTCGTAATAATTATTTTTAAAAGTGTATTACTTGATCAATTTTGTGATGTTTTTCTCTCAGTATAGAAGTATCGCCGTATATCAATTCATGGCTTTTTACTGTTTTAATGATACGAGCGAAACACTGCGGGTTTTTTTGTTTTGTCTTCGTGACCAATGGGGAAAACTAATAAAATGTACGATAACAGTATTTATTACCGACTTTTTTGGTAGTTCAACTTTTAAATTTCCGATAAACTAGAGCTGTTTTGCGAGCCACTAGCGTTAACACACTGTCCAACCATGCGACAACGCCGATCGCTGATGACTTCTGTAAATTATCTGTGAATTCTGTATGGTTCCATTCTTTCTTGTTTTCATTGGGCGCGCAGAGCAATCAATTATTGTCTACATGCAATAAATTTCTCTTGCGAAACTTACGTATTCTTCTTAGACATGAGAACCCTGACAGTGTCGTTCGGTCCCTTGTTGCCAATTTCGTCAAAGCCAAGTGTGAAAGCGTGATGGGCTCTCTGGGTGAACTGAAGCGTTCCTTTTTTTCCTATTTCGCTCTAGGCGCAAGAGAACCAAATTGCATCGAATCGTAAATATGCATGAAGTACATACAATAATTATCAGCTGTCTGAATTGGACTGACCTCGGCGCAGGATTGTCTCCCGGTGGCGTCGTCCGCGCGGACCGTCATCAGTTGATTGATATGCAGGCTGCTCTGTCCGATGTTTCCGTGCACATATCAGGAGTTCTTCTTCCTCGTTCTCGAGTTGATGTTCTTTTGATTGAGAAACTTGTGTATGCATGTATGAAACTTGCGTTATTTTGTTATTATTTCCTATGTTATTTAGAATAAACGCCTATCGCCATCCACACACATATTCGCGACAACTATGAGAATGCGAGTAGAAGAAAAAAACGAACATCGTGATCAGCTGATTTTGACAATCGGTTTGTTTACGTTCGTGTCTAGGCTTGCCATGTCATATCTCAACCGATTAGTTTCGTAACATGTCCTTCAGATGAGCAACGATGCGGTGAATATTGCGCATACGACGTGTGGCACTTAAAAATCATTATCAAAGTCGGAATCAGCGAATATGCTTCTCCTACCGGGCCTTGTCAACAAAAAACACGTGTTTCATTCGAATATACGAATATTTACGACCCTATAATAATGTTCCCTTCTCCATTTCCAAGAAAATAACACTAAGAAAAAATTAAATCCAGCTGTTGCTTGTTTTGTTGCAGAAGGAAATATCGCAAATTCCCAAAACCACACTCACACGAACACACGTGCGACATTTATGTGGATTTTATGTGCGCAGCGATTAAGATTTTTATTGCCCATGTGCTGAGCCGAAAGACTGAATTAGCGCACTCAGCTCTCCCTCCTTCTGTCTGTCTGTGTCTCTAGTGTCCGTATCCGTGGTGGGGACGCCACAAGGGATGGAGAACCCGCACATTTAGGAACCCCAAGGAAATGTCTTAAATAACAAAGATTACAGCTCGGCCTCTCCTCACCCACACCAACCGACACGAACACGCACGAATCGTAACAGTTGGAATTAACAGCGTTTCTTGCTGTTGATGCAACTACAACAACAACAACAGAACTCCCTTTCATTACAAAGTAGTACGATTCGCCCGCCAGGGGGCGTGAATGGTCTGAAGAAACGAGGAGCTGGAATTGATTTCGAAGAACGAAACGAAACGAGCCACGTCTCGCCCTGCGAGTCACACGGGGAGGGCTCTGTTGTTGTCGTTGGCGTCTCTTCCACTTTAATAAACCGCCATTAACGATATTAATAGCTTTCTATTTTCACATAAAAGGCTTTCGCCTTGCGGCATGGAAAAGCTCTTCCGATCCAGTTATTAAATTCGATTTCCGACCACATTGTAAATGCATTTCCGAGCACGCCGGGTCGTGTAGCTCTAATTAGGGGCTTGGAGCCAAGTTGTCGAGCGGGTACTCAGCAGAGTGCATGATTCAACCCCGGCTTCCAGGGCGACAATGAGTGCAATTTGGCGTTTAACTATCTCAAGCCCTGCGGGCATTTTTTTCGGACTTTGATTGCTACCAAAGCGCCGAGGGTTTCTACATCAGGTGGTCCTGGTGTGGGCCCTGTGGCCAGACCTGGGACGGTAAGTGGCAATGCCTTGTGTTCCGCTGGTGCATTTTTCAGAAGGCGAAACTTTCTGGAAACTCTAATCCTCGAGAATGCTTTGAGAGTCGAAATTGTTTGCCTCCCAAATACGGCCGGCGCCTCACGAGAGGGCTCCGTATGGTGGGTGTGGGGGGCGTATGGTCAAATGCTGCTGCTGCTGCACAAAGCCTCGCCAACACATCAGCACATGCACACAGATTATGTCTGGTCGCACACCAACACACACTCCACACACTCATCATACACACTTAAACCTTTGCCGCAAATACTCCGTTGGGGTCGATCGTCACGTTTGCCGCATACATTCAAATGCTCCGCCGGCTTCGGAATTGCTCTCGTGTTTTTGGCATTCCTCCTCCTCGCCTCTCCTCTCTCTCTCTCCACAGACTCAGATATAACCCTCTCCCTCTCTCCCTCTCTCCCTCTCTCCGTTCCCCTGTGTCCCTCGGCACACTTCGTCCACTCCACCGCTCTCATCCTCGCCCTCGCCCACGCTGTTTCTCTTCACACAACTGGTCTGCCGTCGCACGCACGCACAGGTAGCGTTCCCTCTCTCTCTCTCTCTCGCCCACCCCGCCGCCTGGATGGCGAGGGTGCGTGCACTCGATGGCGTGGCTGGAGGGGGCAAAAAATCAATTAAAGCTGCTTCATGATAAAAACAAACAACAACAACAAGGACACGGCGAAGAATCCAAGGCGAAAAGAAATTCATCAAAAACACCAAATTACTCGGGGTGGGCGGGGGTGCCGAGCAGGGGTGTCGGAGGGAGGTGAGGTGAGGCGAGGGAGGTTGGGCGCCGCTCGTTCAGGATAATTAGGGGGCGGCGAAGGCGAGGGCGAAGGAGACGGGGGCGTGTCGTGAGTTATCGCGACGCCCAGCTGTTGCGCTTTTGACGCGAAATTTCGATCGCATTTTAATTAGCGTTACTTGGAGCTTCCTTCGATTGCGGAGGCCGTCGCAACGGCAGGGGAGGGAAAGGAGGGGGGGGGGGGCGAGGGGAGGTTGAATGGCGTGGCCATTGTTGTAATTTATGCGCGAGCTGCTGATAAGTAGGCAGCATGAATATTCTCGCTGCCATTTGAAAGGTCGTTGTCGTTGTTGCTTTCGCTGTGCTCGTGTTGTTGTGGCCGGTGTTGTTGTTGCTGGTGTAGTTGTCGCCATTGTTCTGGCTGTTGCTGCCTTAGTTGTGGCTGTTGTAGTTGTAGCTGTAGCTGTTGTTGTGGCCGCTGTTCCTGTCGTGCCAAATATTACTGTTGTTGCGGCCGTAGAAATGATTAATTAAATTTTAATTTCAGGCCAACGACGAAGACGTCGACGACGCCGACGCCGACGACGCCGAAACCCAGGAGGCCGCCGCAGGACGACTGGAAGGAAGTAAGGAAGGCGGGGGCGAAAAATTATGCGGATTCAATTAATGGTATTGTTGTGCTGCCTTCCCATTGCTTTCCTGGACGAGTCGCGGGGCCTAATGAATTATGTTTATTCATGAGCCCCACCGAGTCCCACCGAGCGGCCCCGGACATGGGGCTCGCGAATTGGTCGTCCTCGGAAAACCTTGGGGCTATCATTACGTCGCGTTACGTCTCGTTACGTCGCGTCACGCCTTATTGCGGAGGCCGCTGTTGGAGCCGCTGTTTGGCCAGCGCTTAAAATTCCACGGAAAATATCTGTTTATTTGAAGTACTTCGGACCATCGCACTCTCGACCCCCGATTCTCGGAAATCGACGACGCCCCCCCGCCCGACTCGTCCATTTTATTGAAGTCCGCGCAAGGAAGCGAAGGAGCCCGAGCTCCGTTCGCAGCTTTGTGCTTGGCGAACGACTCCATGAGGAATTAATCAAGTAATTAATGGATTAATCTCTTCCAACCTCGTGATTCCCGGTCCAGGAACCCGATCCAGATTTTCCTCCCCCGCCCTCGTCCCCGTCCCATTCCCAGTGGCGGCTTCGCCGGGTCACCCTGTCCGGCTGGCCAAACCATCGAGCCCGCCTCCCCCGTCGCCGCCCACTCCGCCCACGCGAGCACCCACGTCACGGAATCAGACGTAAAAGTTCCACAGCACGAGCTCGAACATAGTAAAAAGCTCCCGAAGCGTGGTTGCGTTCGCGCGAACAAAAGGGAGCGAAGGCGACTCGGAAACGTACTGAAAACAGGCCAACAGTGTAACAGGTGAGCACCGAGCCCGGAGAGAGCGAGGGCGCGAGTGAGAGAGAGAGATAGAGACGCGCGGCAGCTCTCTTTGCAGCAGGGACGCCGCTGTTCGGGAGCGGAATGGGTTAAGGGAAGTGAAGTGAAACGGCGACAAGTCCTGAATTCGCTATTAAGCTCACTATGATCTGTGGTTTTAGGATTTTTCTATCCATTTGTGATCTTTTCAGACCACTGTCCACTTATCACGGATCTGGCTGTGGACGAGCGAAATTTTGTTCCCTAGGAAAAACACTTTTTTTCAGCAAATGTTCCTTTTTTTTATTTAAAATTTCAATTTATTTTCTCCAAAAACAAAAAGAATAATATTCCACTTTCATTCTCCCGATAAATACGTTCATCAATTTCTGTTCACTTCGATTTTAGGGGGCGGCAGCCCTGCCACTGAGAGCGCCAAACAGGAAGGGAGAGAGCGACAGGTCGCAGTTGTCCATGTATGTGAGAGAGCGAGAGTTGGTTGGAGCAACAGTTTTGAACCGAACCGAACCGAACAGAGCCGAGCGCACACGGGCACCCGAGAGAGCTCCGGCGGGAGGCCTTTGCCGGGGGTGGGTCCTGGCCCTGGTCGCTGTCGCTGTCGTGGCCGATCTCGGGGTGGCCGGGGACCGGGCCAGCGTCGTGATAAGCGCAACAGTGGAGTTCATTTGGGGCGAACGGTTGGCGGGGAACGGTTGGCATGTGGGTGCGGGCGAGGGCGCGGGTGCGGGTCTGGGGCCGACGCAGAGCGCGCAGCCGAAGGAGTCGGCAGAGGCAGGGCGATGGGGTGCGGGCCGCAAACATCCAGGCAATCGGCGGCGGCGGCAGCGGCGGCAGCGGCAGCGGCGACGACGAACCTCGTCAGACGGCTTGGATTTTGAATTCAGTGCCTGGATTGTTGTCGTTTAGTCAGGATCGTCGGAGCGAATCCCGGAGCGAATCGCAGTGTCGTTGAAGTTGAAGTGGAAGTCAATGTTGTTTTTAAAAATTCCCGGACTCTGAGGACCTCGCACGCGTTCTCGCCGCCGTTTTCGTTTCGGTCGTCGGCTCCGTACCGCGGAGTTTTCGCGGAGTCGCGGCGCGGGTCGTGGCAGGCGTCGCCATTGACGAGTTCATTGCAGTTGAAATCGAAGTCGAAGTCGAAGTCGCAGTTGAAGTCGACGGCGAAGAAGCCACCGGAACGGACACGGAAAGCGCATAAAAAATTCAAGAGCCCAGAGGTCGGGACGAGTGTCGCATGTTCGGACTCGGAACGCGGACGGTTGGCTGTTAACTTTCATTGGACCTCGACGCGTGCTCGGCCAGGAGAAAGAGCGAAAAAACACACACAGTCCGGTAATGGGTTAAGAGTGCTCGTCCACCTCCTAACACCACCACCCCCCCCCCCTCGCCCCCTCTCGCCCTCTCTCAAACCACGGCGAACTCCCTGGAAGTCCTCGTCATCATCTTCATCGGGTCGTCGTCGTCATCATCGTCTTCATCATCGTCGTCGTCCAGCCACACATTATACACACAAACGGACGCTGCCGCCTGTGTCCGTGTGCTGGGGTCTGCAGGTGTTCGTGCGTGTGTGTGTGTGTGCTGCAGGCCCACCAGTCAGTCATGGCAGTCATCGCACTTCTTTCTCGCGATTCCCCCAATTCTGCGTCCGCCCGGGGAGCGCGCAAATCGGTTTCTTGGTTTCGTCCCGGGCGCCCCCCCACCGCCGACAGACCGCAGCATCCCTCGTCGCCGCCGTCACCCTGGGCGAGCTCAACAAGCGTGCCCCACATATTCGCAACCGCTGACCGAAATCAGTCGCCTAAGCGTTGCCATCTGTGCGCGATTCCGTCGCCACTCCAGCAGCCGCCGACTGCCGACAAGGGGGACAAGCGAGAGTCGACAAGCGAGAGTCGACGGCCGACAGCGAGCATCCTGCAGACAGGACCGGGACCGGGACCGGGAGCAGCAGCCACCACCCAGCATCCACCAGACGCGGCGTCGGCCTCGCGAACCTCCAGGAAAAACGGGCGAAAAAACCACGCTTCTCTCGTTCTCTCCCCACCACCCGATGCCGGGAACTGCTCGCTCGCTCTCTCTCTGCCTCTCGCTCGGTCCGGCTGTGGTGCGTTTGTCGGGAACGCTCTCTCACACTCGCTCGCTCTGCCGCTCTGCCGTTCGCTCTCCGTCGGAGTTCGAGAGAGATTCGCAGCTGCTGCGCTTTCGCTTTCACCCGAGCTTGGGCTCGGAGGCCACGAACCACGAGTCACGAGCCACGAGTTGCGTCGGCCGGAGAGCGGCGCCTCCGAGTATGTGAGGGAGTGAGTGAGATTGCGAGTGTGTGTGTGTGTGGCTTCCTGGGCTCGTCGTTATCGTCGTCGGCGACGTCGTGTCGTCCGCTGCCGCCGTCGCCGTCGCCGTCTCTCGCCGTGGATGGGAAAAGAGCAACAGTTGCCTCAATTAAATAAACACGCTCTCAGTCCTGGCCGTCCTCCCTCTCTCTCTAATTGTGTGTGTGAGCGGGCGTGCGTTTGTTTGCGCTCCATTGATATGCAAATTTACGCGCTACACGGCGGACGGCCAAGCCCACTCCAAGCCGAGTGTAAGAATCGGCCCAGGCCACAAGCCGTGGGAAACCCTCTCGCGATCCCGCACCAGAAACAACAACAACAAGCAGGATAGAACAACGACACAGCAAAAACAGGAAAAATAAAAAACCCTCGATGCACCTGATCCTGTTGGAGGAGTAAACTTTTTAAATGAATATTTATATCGCATGAATAATCCTGCGAATCTGGCGAATCCTTCCTGGCCAACGCTGCCGACGCTGTCTCTTTCTCGCTTTCCCTCTCCGTCTCTGCTCGCTGGAGCGACCGCCGCTGGCGATGCGTGTCACGTGTTGCCATCAGCACAACAACAACAACAGCAATCGGCAATCGGCAATAGCAAAGATAGAGCGGCCGACAAAGCACAGCGCAACAACAACGACAGGCGACAATAGCAAACGACACAAACAACTACATCAACCACAGCAGCCAGCTCGGAAGACGTTCCCGCGCTGTTTGTGGCAGCGTCCGGCACTCCATAGTTCCATCTCCCTCACTCCCACCCTCGCCCGCTCTGCCTCTGTCTCTGCGCCGTCTGCCCGGGTCCCTGCGGACCCCGGCTCGTCGGACTCATCCTGAAGACGGCCCGACAGATGAAGGCGGAGGCCGTCGCTTTCATAGGGAGTGACGGAAAAAGTTCCCTCCAGGAGCCTCTCGTAGTTGGGCCCTCACGACCACGGCCCAGGCCACGTGGTGGAGCCTGGACAGGACCCCGTAAAGTGGGCGTTTTATCGTCTTGTTTTGGCGCACGTTCGCGCGTCTCGGCCGCCTCGAGGTCGAGGTGAAATTTTTCTCCTCATTAGTTTTATGTTCCTGTTGTTCGGAATCAAACGTTCGAACGTCAGACCAATGAAATTCGAGGCGACTGCTTTTATCACGTTGTTTATTTCCGCACCTCCCAAGGTGGCGACAGGAGGGGCGACAATGGGGGGAGAGAGAGGGCGACTGTCGCATGTGGCCGCCACAGGATCATCCCAGAGCCGGCCTTCGATTGAAAAGCTCGAGTCCTCGTCGTCTGCCTGCGAGTGAATCTTTACGAGCGGAAGTCGGCGCTAGAGGCGTTGGCGGCGATGGGGACGGCGACGACGACGTTTACGAGCGCGCCGTTCTTCGGGGACCCACGATTAGGGCCGAGTCCGGGGATGGGCCGTGTGCAGGTTTCCCGGCCTCGGTCTGGGTCTCCATCTTAGGCTCTGTTTCGGGCTCGCTCTGGGGTCTTTCGACCCTCGCTCGGCTGTCCCGTCATGCGGATCATAAGGGGATTTGTCGCCATGGCGGGGCCTCAAAGGATTCCCCGGAAGCGTCTGCAGTGGCTCCCAGGGGTCCGCGCAGTCGGGTTGTGGTTCGCAGAAGTGATCATTAAGACCTGCTCCATGCATTCCCCGGACGAACGACGGACTCGCCATCACTCGGGCGGTGCAGTGGCTCTGGAGCGACCGGGGAGGCAGGCGGTGGCGGTGGATTCGGGACGGATTTGCCGGAAGCCGCCGGAACGGGATTCCGATGGATTCCCTATTGACTATTGGGCTGCTGCAGTTAATTTGCATGATTCCGGCTCGCGTCGAATTAACTGTGGCCATCGCAGCAATTTGCATTTGAGGTCGCGTTTTGGCCGTGATTTAAAGGCTTTAATGATAATTAGTCGCTTACCATTGCTATTGTGGCGAATGCAATCAGTTGGCGGGGGCGTCGAAAAATTGTGTTTTTTTTTCCACCATAAGCCATTCAAACAAGGGCACACACACGCACAGCCTGTATGTGCGAGCTCATTTCATTTAATTAAAAATAATTCGAAGCGCAAACACAAATGAACTTCATCCTTTCAGCCATGCACATGCGTGCGAACGTTTAAAAACATCAACCCAGTAAACAACGAGGTGGAGCGAAGAGGGCAGGCGTTGGTCAAGGTGCGTGGGCAGGGCGAGCCGAAGACCAGGATCGGGTTTTGGGTTTTGACTTTTGGCTTTGGCTCTTGCTTTGGCTTTTTCAGTTTGCTGGAGTTCCGCAAACTTCACAAGAACACCTTTTCTCGTCCGTGCGAATTCGGCAGATGCGGACGCCTCGAACGCGTCGTGCCTCGTGTGACCGTCGACAATATAATCAAGTGGGATCGTAGGGACGATCGCACTAAAGTAATTCGATTGCCAATAGTTCCGGAATCGTTCCCAGAACGCTCCCAAATCACGCTCCATCGGCCCTCGACGCCAGGCCCATCCTCCCGCAGGCCTCGTAGCGGTCCGCACCGCCCCGCCCCGCCCTCGCCCTCGCTCTCATGCCCGAGCTCGTCCGGCGGCCGACGCGAGGATCCTCGGCCAAGCCGGGTGAGTTTCTCGAAAGAGTCGAAAACGTAGAAAACATCGAGGATGTCGAAAATCCCGGCTGGTTTCCGGTCGAAAACTTTCGAAATAATTCGCTCCTGTTGTTATAGGAATATGAAGCATCAACCCATGAATATTCATCCGAGTCAAACTACTCGAATGCGTTCGTGTGTGTGTGTGGCACGTGTTTGTTTATTGGTCTGTCTGTGTTTGCGGAAGAAGTTTGCCAAAATATGCAAAACGCAAATAAACGCTGCAGCGATACAACGACACAGCGATGTCTGCGTGTGTATGTGTGTGTGTGTGTGTGGGCGAAATAGTTGTTGTTTGCCTATCCATATCCATGGATGGACAAGCTCTGCTGTCTGTTTGTCCATTGAAATTGGATGAGCTCTTTATTTGCCTCATCGACGATTTGTCCAAGGCTTCATTTGCATATCCTTCTCGCGCTCCTCTGCCTCCTTCTCCCTCTGCAAGCCAGCAGTGACTGGCTAATTGTGGACGGCGGGAAGGAGAGGAGAGAGGTGAGGGAAGTCGGAGGTTCGCAGGGTGCCGTCGACATGGCCGCCGACCACATGCGATTACGAGGTTAAGCTCTTGCTGTGCAGAAATTCACTTAAGTCCTTTCTGTACCCAAAACTCCAACTCATCCATCTGACGGCGGGCCGAGTCGAGTGATTTCTCTCCCAGGAGCTGTGCCTGGTCCACGGTCTACGGTCCACGGCTCTCCCTGGCTGAAGGGTCCATTTGGACGTCTGACCGGCCCCAGCGTTGCCGGGAGACGCGCCCGAGTCGAGCCGAGCCCTCGACCGAAATCCCGGGCCTCGGCCTCGGCCTCGGTCTCGCAAATGGAGTAAGTCGCCCACTGTTTGGCAACCGACATCTGGAGGGTCCCCGACCGCCCTCGTCCACCAGTCACTCATCATCTCGTCCCGTCCCGGCCCGTCTCGGCCCGTCTCGGCGTTTGAGGCGGTCTCTTATTTTCAATTTTTGTGCCGTCTCATATGGTGCATATCAATCACGCTCACATAAACAATTTATCAGATATCTATCCGGCCGGGTGGTTCCTCGGCTCCTGGACTCCTCGGCTCCTCGGCTGCTCTTCAACGTGCCCCTTCCTCTCCCTCTCCCTCTCTGCCGCGATCCCGGTTGACTGATGTGCCTCGATCTGCGCGGTCGGAATCCGCTCCCAGGCGATTCATCTCGCATCACAAGGAAATATATTTTTCTGAATTTTCCGAACACAAAGCGCTCGCTGGGATGGGGGGGAAACAAGTGGGCGAATGAGGAGGGGGGGGTGGTGTTAGGAAAAATGAGAATGAGGACGACGAGCTGGAGGAGTTGGACGAGGAGTTGGACGAGGAGTTGGATGGAGGAGACAAAGAGAGGAGAAGTGGGAAGGGCGGGACCAAATGAGGAGAGCGAAGCGAATGAGGAGGGCCAGGACGAGATGAGAGGGAAGGGAAGGATGTGTCGAAGTCGCTGCAAGTGAACTTTTTTCCAGTCCCCTCCAGCTCAATCGCTCGCTTCCTCCGCCCCGGGCCGTCTCGATTTCAGCTGCAGGATCGAATTCGGAAAATTGCAAACGGTTCCGAGAGATTTTGAAGAGTTCGTTCGTCTGTTGTTGTTGTTGTTGTTGTGTTGTCATTGTTGTTTGAGTCGCTCCCCGAACACGCTTGGATGGCCGAAAAGAGACGGGAAAACAAAAAAATAACATAAAAATAATAACATGACTTCTGCAAATAAATTCTGGTGAACCATTTTTCATCCTTTCGCCGAGGCGAAGCGAATGCGTTTCCCCGAACTCCCTCCGTCCCTCCGAATACGCATGGGGCAAAATCATTTACACATTTCAGATTTCGATTCCACGTACGACTCGAGTCCGATTTCGACTCCCACTCCGGGTCCTCCGCCGCCCTCGTTCGCTCGAATCGAGTTCCCGTGTTCGGGTGCATCCTTCCGTGCAGCGGGGACGCCCGACCGACACCTCGGCACCTGGCCGTCCCTCGCCTCCCGACTCGTTTCGTGACCATTGCTCCATTATGCCGAAATCCCTGCTAATCCCTCGTGTACAGGTGCCGGGGTCGGACCCGTTGTTGGGACCGACTCGAGTGTTGACACGTCCTTGTTGTTGGCACCTGGCGAGAGCGTCGGGTTCGTCGTCATCCATCTTGCATGCTAATCCTTTCATTGGCATTTGCGTTCGGCCCCGGCGAGCGCGATAATTCGCATTAAGGCCATTCATTTTAGCACCTCCCGCTTCACTCATGCAGCTCCCAATCCTTCCTGCCTTCCTTTGTCCGCACACAAGCGATCTCGGGGTCTCCGCCCCCGCCCCCGCCCCCGCCTCCGCAGGCCCGCCTCGCCCGCCGTGATTGACGGCTCTAATTGCGTGTGACTCCTTTCACAGGACCCCGACCCCCCAACCCTCACCACTCACGCCCTCAGATCCGCAGCGACTCCCCTCCCTCTCTCGCTCCACGCTGCCTCCACAGCGAATGGTTCGCAGTATGAGCGGGGTTTTTTCGTCCTCTCCATCGGCATGTGTTGGGGCTCATCGCAAAAAACCGGGCCGAAATGGCTGGGGCGGGGACCGGGCGGAAACGAACAGCCGAAGAACCGGAAATGGCAATCTGCTCAATTAACCCAATTTCGTCCGTTCTTCCGTTTCCGATTACGCTGTGTTGTCAAACAAAGAGGAAAATGAGGCGACCCGGCACAGATATCAACAACAATGTGGACAAACGCAACAACAGCAATGAGGACGATGACAATGAATACGTTGACAATAATAATAGCAACAACAGCGACAATGTCAACACAACAACAACAACAACTAGCACGCTCAGCATCAGGAGCAGCAGCAAAGACAACGCTGGCGAAATTGGATTTAAATAATGAAACCAAAATGGATTCCGCGATGCTCCACGTCCGCCATCCTCGTGCGTCCAACTTTCCCCTCGAACCCCCCCCCCCCCCGCGCACCATGCCCGGAGTGCGCGACAGACGCGACCGAGAAAAGACATTTCAAAGAATTTAAGCATCCAGAGACGGGCGGACGGACGGACGGACGGACTCCCTCCGAGCACGAGCACTGAAAACCGTCGAAATGGAACGGAAGCCGGCCGGAGGACGAGGAGATGGCGTGGAGGAGGAAGAGGGGGGGGAGCCAAAGTGGAGGAGAGCTCGAGGAGTCGTGGAGGAGACCAAGGAGGACGAGGCCGAGAGCACTCTGGCTCGAAGAACGAGCGAAGCAAATAATGAAAATGAAAATGAACATGAAAAGGCAGCGGCTGCGGCAGCGGCAGCGGCAAAAACGCTAAAGCGTGTAAAATAAACGTATTTAACTTGAGAGATTACTTTCGGATACTGAAAGCATCAATCTCGAAATGTCACTGGGCACGGATCTGCGTCCGTGTATGGCTGGCGCTGAATAATGTATCATAAATCCTCGCCAGATTGGCAGCCGGAAGCCGACGGAGACGCAGACGGGGCGGGCGACGGGGTCGGACACGGGGACGGCTTTTTCTAATGCGCTTACGTGATTATAATTTCGGGGTGTTCAGAGAGACAGAGTGAGAGCGAGAGCGAGAGCGAGAGAGAGAGAGAGAGACAGGGAGAAGGAGAGAGGGCCATAGAAGTGGACGTGGCCAGGCGAAGGTGCGAGAAGTCACTTCCATGGCCCGAAGATGAAAGGCTTAGCGAGCAAGTTGGAAGCGCTGCGGCCTTCGATTAGCATTTCGGCCCTCCGGAAAGTTCAGAGGACACTGTCGACGAGCCAGGAGGGAATTATGAGCTCGGCGGCGAAATCTTTGATCACGACCTCTTCAATCATGACGACATGAGACCAAGTGTCAGAGGTTAATGCCGGATAGGGCGGAATCCTTTCAGCGGAAGTCTCGTGTCGATCGGAGCAGTCCATTAACGCGAGCCCACGGGCTCCTGCCGTCCGCCCTCCGTCCGTCCGTCCGTCCGTCCGTCCGCCTGTCCGTCCGTCCGCCTGTCCGTGCGCCTCTGTTGACATTCATAATAGACTCCATAATTGACTCCGGCCGCAGTCGAGTCGATTCGGAAGAGGACTTTCCAAACGAATCGAAGGCACGCTCGCGGCGAATTTAATTGAATCCAAACAAATCCACTGACAAATCGGCTGCGGACCCGGAAGGTGTGGGAAGGGGGTGTGGGGCGGCGAAGAGGCAAGGGGGGGGCAGATCGGGGCCTGCCATCGAAGTCGTGTATCGGAGTAATTCCAATTTAACAAATTGTTTTTACACAATTTCCCTAAACGAGCTGTTGACGGCCGGACGGCGGCGGGCGACGTAGCGGGCAAACCACAAGTCAGACCCACACACAAACACAAACACAAACACACACGCACACACACACACAATTAATGCATGTCACACACACACGTGTACGGCTAGCAAATCATGCGCTCGAGCAGAACAAGTGGAGCCGACGGGGCGGGTCTGGAGCAAAGCGGCAGAGGGTGTTAAAACGGCGCTAATGATTAAATCGATATCGGGTTCGGCGGCGGTTGCACCGGGCCGCGGGAGGGCGGGGAGCGAGGGGGGGGGGGGCGAGGATGAGAGCAGGGGATGGGGGAAGGGCGGACAAAGGACGGAGGGCAGTGGCGACGGAAAGGAGCGGAGAAATTCGATTTCCTGGATCGCCGAGCATCTCGCCGTCGGGGCTGCAGTCGACGAATGGAGATGAAAGTGAAGATGACGACTATGGATGAGAACGGAGGATGCCACGCACGTCGCTGGTCAAAGGAGGGACGCCGGGGAGAGCGAACAACGGCGGGGCGATGGAGGAGGGCGCCGGAAGAAGTCGCAGTCGTGGACGCCGCGACTCGTGGCAGGTGGAAACGAAACCAATCGTGCAACAGGCACCGTTTTGACTGCAGCCCCCGGCTTGAGCCCACCGTGGACCCGACCCGACTCGGCCGGGCCGCGACTGGGGCAACCTTGAAAGCCATGGCGCGCCAACCCCTCACCTGGAACTAATGTGATTTTCACCAACTTCACACCGAGCCGGCTCCGGCGCCAGCGACCTGAGCCGGTGCTGCTGGGGCCCAGATCGAGCTCCGGCTCCTCCTCCGCCCTCTGTGCTGCCCGTTCCGCCCCACCCCGCATTAGTTTCGGTTCCTTGAGCCGGGTCGGGAGGCGCGGACGAGCGGGGCGGCCACGTGGCGAGAATCCCTCGCCGAGAGGTTGACGGGGGCGCCGGCGCGGGCGAGGGGAAATCGCAATTAATGGTATTTCGAGAGGGACGCGTCGGGGTTGTTTCTGGGCAAAAATTTAATTTCCGGTCAAATCCTGTAATTAACCGGACGGATGCGTCGGCGCTGCTGACTTTGCTCTGACTCGCTTCCTCGAATTCATCGTCGAAGGGCGGACCGGGATGCGGAATTCTGAATTATTAATTCAGAATTCTGAATGCAGCAGTTTGAATTGCAGATTATGGATTTTTTTCGTGCCGAGTGGGGTTCGGGGAATCGGGTTGGGAAGCCATAAAGAACTGGTTGTTGAACGGACTCGCCCTGCGGAGGCGGACAGCGTGGGTTTCAAGCGTTTCCCGTGCTCCCGACTCCAATTCCTCTCTCCACCTCTCTCAATTCCTTTACTTCCTCCTTCCTTTAATCGAGACGCCCGAGGTCTCTCGGCTCCAGTGAAAACGGCTTAGACTGCGATCAGATGACGTGACGACAATTCTGAATCCTGCCTTCACACACACACACACACGCCCTCTCCAGCGAGAGCCGAGGAGGTGGGAGAGGGAGCGAGATTTGAATATTTCCCAAGCTCAGCTCCGAGTTACTATTTTAAACTGAACTGAATTCGATATGGGGCGAGTCCGACCGCCCACCTGTGCGGGCGAGGGCGTGTGTGTGTGTGTGTGTGGGAGTATGAGTGAGAACTGGGATAAGTGGAGGCTGCGAGGTGGGGAATCGGAATTGGGCGCGGTGTGGGGGGGCCCGAGGCGAGGTTCATCCGACGGTTCAGACAACTCAATGCAGAGGACTGGGATGAGGAGGCGAAGCAAACAACAACAAGAGCAGCCACAATAAATGTTACAATAAAAAAAAAGAAATGTGAAAAAGGACTGCAACGAGAGAAACACATGGAGAAGGAGAGAGGGGGGGGGGGGGTGGAGAGCAAACCGTCAACGCATGGTGACAAAGGGAAAACTTATTCCGTCCGGAGTCTCGTTGTTGTTGTTGTTGTTGTTGTCGTTCTTGTCCTTCGTGGTTGTAGTCACTTGTTGTTGTAGTCAGTCGTTGTCGTTGTTGTCGTTGTTGTTGTTGTCAGTCGCCGTCGTTGTTGTTGCTGTAGTTCGCATTCGTCGTTGTCTTCGTGATCGTCTCAGCTCTAGTGGTAGTTGTTCGAGTAGGTGACTATGTTATTATTGCTGCTGCTGTTGTTGTTGTTGTTGCTGTTGCTGCTGTTGTTGTTGTTTTTGCCGCTGTCGGGCTTTGTCAGTTTGTTGTAGATGTAGCCAGAGATATGTTCGCCAGCGCTTCGACATGCTAAGCGGAAGCGACAGACAGACGAGTCTGTATACACACGACACACACACACCCACACCCACTCCCACCCACACAGCGAGAGTCATATCTAATGTGCGCGGGAGGGAGGGCGTGAGGCGCGAGGCGCGAGGCAGACGGCGATGCGGGGGGCGGGGCGGTTGGAGCGATTCAGAGCACGCTCGAATGTAGGTCAAAGGAGAGGAACAGGAGAATTGAGTCATGACGAGGTTGCGATGGAAACTCGACAACCTGAGGGTCGCGTTGGGGACCCGGGCAGTGGCCGTGGGGCCGCCACACAGCCCCACGCAGGCCCACGCAGGCACCCAAAGTCACCCGAACTCGCTCACACTCGCCCACGGTCTCTCGCAGGCAGCTCGGCGTCGAGCCAGGGGCGAGTCGGAGTCGGAGTCGGGGTCGGGGTCGGGACTCGCGACTCGTGGCCGTGCGATTGTGTTTGTGTCGGTGTTTGTATTTGTGTCGATAGCAATATCGTCTCCCCGGCGAGGGCGAGCGAATATTTTGACATCGGGACTTCCGCCGGAAGTGGCGACCACTCGAACACTTGTTGTGATTGAGTTCGTCGCATGCCGGCAAACGCAACAACAACGACGACGACGACGACGACGAGAACCACCGCAACAACAACAACAAGCAGAACAACCTCTACAACAACACGAACACGAACAACGCCTTCCATCGCACTCCCCAAGTCAACAGCGCGCCGGCCACTTCAAGTTGGGTCAAGTCGCGCACTCAGGTCCTCGTCGGGCTCAGCCCAAGGTGACCTTGGGGTCCCTCGCCCCTCCCCCCTCCCCGCGAGCTCCGGGTCCCAGTCGCGGGCCGCTTCCAGCCGCTCGTTGGCGCATCCACCAGGACGCCGAGCTCGGCTTGGGCTGGGTCGTCTCCGGGTGCCGCCCGGCATCCGTTAATTGCGAATACTTGTTATTAGTTATTACTGTTTCCATAGAAAGGCCTTCGCGCCCCCCGCCGCGCCCCTGAAAACCGCACCCCAGGGGCCCGTACGTGACTCGGGTGCGCCTCGAGGCTCGTCGGATTCTGCGGTTCCGCTCCATGGGAACCTCCTGCGGCTCCGCCGAAGTCGAGGCGCGACACGGCCCGACTGACTTCGAGATTGAGCCAGAGTGATTTCGATACTCCTTCCACCCACACCCCTCTCCCTCTTCCACGCCCTCCTGATTGCGTTGGAGTGTTTTGGACGGAGCTCGGGGCGAGTGCCGAAATTTAAAGCGAATTCCTCGGGATGGCGCCGAGCTCAAATTTAATTAGCGCGAGCGCGGGGCGGATTCAGGCGGCTCTGGGGCGACGTGAACGTGCCCGATCCCGCCTTGAAGATCCGCGAAGGAAGGATGAAGAAGGGGGTGACGATGAAGATGTGGCAGTCGATGTGGATGCGGATGCGGATGAGGAAGTGGATGAGGAAGTGGATGAGCTTCGGCAACTAATTATGTTTTCACGTTATTAACTCGCAAAGGTCGGAGGAGGAGCTGCGGGATGGTCGGGGTCTGACGAGGGGCGGAAAGTGATTGATGTCGATTTCCCACAGAAGGAGGCAGAATTGGGAAGTGGGCGAGCGGAAGGAGGGCGGGGCCACAACGAAGGACGGGCAGATGGACAGAAGGAGGACACGAGGACACGAGGACGGACGGACGGCCAGGCTCTGAGTCGTCGCCGTCGTCGTCGCAAGCAGTTCCCGCCACATCCTGCGCTGGGCAATTGGGTGACAAACATGACAATTAATTTCCTCCTGCGGGCCAGGACACAACCCTCGCCACGCCCCACTTCCTGCCTGCCCGCGGGGGGCGTGGCCGGTGGCCGGCGGTCAGAGCGGACGTCGGCCGAGATGGGCGGACAAAGGAGCGGCTGCGAGATAATGATGTGTTTGTGGAGGTCGGTGCTGTGGATGCTCCTGTTGATGTTGACGAGGGTGAGGTCGAGCTCGGGTTGACGTTGGGTTGGGGTCCGGCTGAGGCCGTCCAGAGGGGTTCGATTCAGTCCGCTGTCGGCGAAATTACAACACAGTCGTCGCTCGATTACGCCTCCTGCTCCTGCCCTCGCACCACCTCGGGCCACCGACGCCCGCACACGTGGGCCCGGGTTTCGTCCTTGTCGCGGCCGCCCGGCGACAGCAGCATCGACGTGGACGGAAGCTGCGACGGCGACGTGGCCGTCGACGCCGACAGCAGCAGCAGCAGCCCCATCACAGGAAGCTCGTCGTCCCGCCTCCCCTCGCATGCAACGTCTGCAACTTGATGACGTTCGCTCTCGAGTTGCGCTCGCCGGACGCGGAGGCCGATCGATAAAGCGACGAGCGCACACGCACACACACACACACTCAGGCGCCCTGGGATGTTGCTGTTTATTTATAGGTGTTCGACAACAATGGCTACGTGCGCTGCAGCTGTGTTGGTGCGGCATTTAAACTGTCGGCGGAGTTTAAATGACAGATGAGCTTTGCTTTGGCCCTTGTTGTTGCTGTTGTTGTTGTCCCAGCGCTCCTCTCGCGATGTCATTCAGTTGTTGTCGTCGTCGTTGTCGTTGTTGTTGTTGTTGATGTTGATGTTGCTTCCATTGCTCTTGCCGCCGTCGTAGCTAAGAGCATTGAAATACAATTTCAATTCCAGTTCCATTTCCTTCAGATTCAATTATTAATATTTCTGCTGCCTCAATTGATTCCCGCTACCACGCTCCCTCCCTCCCTCGTTCACTTCTGCCATCTGCTCGGTTCCTCTTCCGCCTTCCGCCTTCCGCCTGGCCACCTCCACGCGTCCATGTGAGCGCGATTCAATTAGGAAGGACAAAACTAGTCGATGCAGCGGCTCCCCTCAACCCTTCGTCCCTGGCGAGGGCCTCGGCAGGTGCGCCTCGCCCCTCTTCCGACCCTCGGCACCGCGAAGTGATCCCCGTTTCATTGAATTAAGTCGAATCAAATCAAATCGAATCGAATGCAACCGCATTGTTGCTATTTTTGTCGCAGATGCCCCTGATGTTGTTCTTGTTGTTGTTTTCGTCGCGACTTCAATTTTGCTCCTGTTTTGTGACCTTCACCGCCATTGTCCCTGTTGTCGTTGTTGTTGGTGGTGGGCGCGAAAAGCCCTTCGCATTGTGGCGAAAGGGCCGTTGTTTGAATAAATTGCATTTATCAATACTCACCCAAGCCCCGCCATTGTCCGGCGATGCGCCGGCCTCCACAGGCCGGGACAGACATGTGGGCGCCGACCAGCGCCAGGACGCAACGAGCCAAGAGCCCGGGCCGCGGTGCGGAGGAGAGGGAGCGGAAGTCGGGCCAAAGTCGGGCGAATTTCGCGGAAACCCCCGGCGAGAACAAGTCAAAATGCCAACGAGCAGACCAAGGAGCAGAGCAGGAGCGGGCGAAGCGAGGAGAGGGCGGTGGCGCCTTCGTGGGCGGAGCGGTTTCTCCATGATTAAAAAGCCATTAGAAAGGATCAAATCCGCTGGCGGAAGACACGAGGCCTCTAAACGTCGACTAAGCATTTCGCTGGAAATGTAATTAAAATTGAGCGGGCTCGGGCGCGGGCTCGGGCAAGGGTTCGGGTTCATGTTCGGGTAACCGTCAAACGAGGGAGGGACGAAGTGAGCGGCGACTGGAAGAAAGAAAGAGTGAAAGAGTGGGCGTGCGAGGGGGGGGGGGCGGACGAAGGGAGGAGGGAGCGGAATTTCGTGGAACTTCCTTCTAGAGTTTCGTAGTCGGATTCGCCGCTGACTTCTCGACTCTTGCAACGGCTTCTTCCTTTCATCCTCTTCCCCCTCCCCTCGTTCCATCCGACTGCCGTCGTATCGCTGACTTCGATTCTAAGACTTCCTCTCCCTGCCCTCGTCTCTCCGTCTTCCCCTCTCCCGAGCCAGCGTCGAATTTGCAAAGGAAATTTTGTTTTCCCCGAACTTCGAGCGCTTTGAGCACGTTCAACACTTTGAACTTGAGCGCGAGCCCCGAGCCCCGAGTCCTGCGTCCCCCAGGACGAGGGTCGATTTTTGGTTCGACCAGTCGACCGGGGTCGGGGCCGTCGCCGATCGCCTGCACCGTTGGTCCATCTGGCCAAATTGGCCCATCTTGGATCGTTGTCGTCGTCGTCGTCGTCGTCGTCGTCGCCTTCGCCTTCGCCTTCCTCCGTGGCAGCATCTGCCGAAATCCCCCGTGCCCAAATTAGCGAGCATCCATTTTGACCCACTTCTCACTCTCTCTCTCTCTCTCCCTCCAACAGGTGAATTGATGCCGTCGGCTGGAGCAGGGCGGCCGTAGTCGTTGCTGCCCCGCCCCTCGACGGACGCCGCGCCAGGAGTCGCCGCCTCGAGTCCGAGCCGCGGCAACAGAGTCCAACAATAGAGCAACAGGCGAGGGGGAAACTCGGACAACTCTCGCGCCATCCGCCGACTGCGACAGCGAGGACGAGGGCGACTGCGAAGGCTCCCAGGACCCCGAAGACGCCGCTAGTATGTCAAGTGGACGCAGCGCCCGCCTGCCCCCGACCCCCAGCCGCGCCAACGTCAGCCTCAACGTCGTCCACGAGCCGAACAGCAACAATGTCCACTACCACACCAACAACGGCGGCGGCAGCGGCAGCAACACGATCTCCACGATGGGCGGAGGCGTAGTCGGTGGCTACGGAGCTGGCAACGACACGAGCGCCGGCCACGGACACGGACCGGGCCATGGAGGAGGCCACGGACCGGGCCACGGGTCGGGGCCGTCGGGGCCGGGACCCCAGACGACCGCCGCGTGCATCCCCGGCGAGACCGTCGACGCCCTCGGGCCGGAGCTGGCGGTGGCGACGTCCCAAGTGCTCGAGAGCCTCTCGGAGAACGAGCGGAAAATGATAATCGAGGTGCTGAACCGGGACGAGAACGTGCGCCAGCGGGACGCGGCCAGGATCATGTGAGTCGACCCCCTGAACCCCACCCCATGCAAACGCAGCCCCGACCTGTGCACACACTCGCAAACACCCGCACACCGACACACCCACAGACACTCGCAGCCCCACAGAGTCGCGCCCTTTGTGCGAGATAATTATCCCACGATCCCTGGAACCCAGCAGCCGTCCCTCCGTCCACCGGTGGCAGGGAGCGGCGGCGGAGAGCGAGAGGGGAGGCGAGCGAGTGCGTGGCGCCTGCAGCCCTTGTGGGCGAGGACTCGCCCTTATCCTCGGGGCGACATCGCAACAAATTGAATCGAACTGCGGCGGAAGCGGATCGGGCGCCCTCTCGATTGCTCGCCAGTTTTCGTTTTCCACTTATCCTGTTTTTTCCCGCGGCCGCCCCGCCTCCCACTCGCTCTGCGGCTCGTTGACGACCGCCGGTTGCTGGTGCTGCGGCAGGATCTGCCGAGGACGCACGCGACAGGTGCGTGTCTGGTGCCAACCGGAGGGCGGCGGAAGGTGCGGGAAGGCGGGAAGGCAAGCGGAAGCAGGTCGGTCTCGCAGGACCAGGAAGGGTGCGAAGCCGACCTGAGTCTCGCGGAATCCAAGAAAGCCTTCCCTCATGTCGCCCTCCCTCGCCGCGGACAGACGCCACATTTCCGCGATCTGCTCGTCGGGAAATCCATTTCAGACATGAACTGGATTATCTTTCAAAGCGTGCACTGAGAGCTCCTTCTCCCCTTTGATCATCGTCTTCGTCGCTCCCCCGCTCTCCTCGATTGCGATGCCGCATATTGCTGAGAAGGAAAAACATCGCCCACAAGTGATATTAATTTCCCCAGATGATTCATTTCCAGCAATCAATTATCGTCCAACGAGACCCCTCAGCCCGGCGAGTGAATACTGGAGGCGGCCTCGGGTAATCGAAGAAGCCGCCGACCGACGAATTTCCTTATTGAATTATTGTCGTCCCTTCGAGGAGCCGGAGTCCTGGCCTCCTGCTCGGCGAGATCGCGACACGTATTTCGATTTCAGTTCCGATTAATTTCGCTAATCAATTGAGCACAGGCGGGAAGACGGAGAGGCAGACAAAGGGACGGGCAGAAGGACAGACAGGGGCCAAAGAGAGAGAGAGAGAGAGAGGGCTTCCAGCACAGATCAAACAACGGCGAGACGCCTCGGATGCTCTTCGAGGCTTCCGCGAATCGGCGGACGGCGGCCACAAACGCGAGTCCAGCCACACCTGCCGGACGGACAGATGAACAGACTGAGGAACGGACGGAGTCAGAGTCGGACGGGCGCCGCAGTCCGGAGTCCGGATCCCGGCCCAACCTGCGTCGGCCGGTGAAATCCGAGTCGGATTCCTTCGCCTTCGAGAAGAGAAGCTGCCGGCCGGCTCTTCCAGGAAGCGCTTTAAAGGCGCCACCCTCGCCCCGCCCCTCACGAGGCTCCCTCGGCGCGGAACGATGCCATCATCATCTGTTATTAAACCTGTCACCGCGTCGACGGGAGGCGACAGGAGACGTCGTCGTCATCATCGACATCGACACGACGTCGTCGTCATCTCAAGCATTCCTCGTCGGCTGAGCCGTGGCTCCCCGCTGGTGGTCCTTGGACCTGCAGCCAGGGCCAGAGCCAGAGACAGAAAATTAGTTGGTGTTTTCGGTTCGGGGGGCGGAGGCAAATGGAAATTCCCCGCTGGATATCAATTTTCCATTGAAGTCAGCAGTGGATCGGCTCCATGGCGGAGGAAATTAACTACGTGGGCGTTCGTTCCCTGCTCCCTTCGACGCGGCTTGGGTTGGTGGGGCGAGGAGTGGCGGGGGCAGGCGTGGGCGGCGGCTCCGGCCGGAATTGATGGATCCTAATCGTCCTGCGGTCGCCGCTAATGACCAGGATGATGCGGCTGCTTATGCCGATGGCTCGGATAATGCCAGCCTCGGCAATTGTTGTCGGCCATCGAGCTGCTGCTGCTGCTGCTGCTTCTGCTCTATTGTGTTGACGTGGATGAAGACGCCATTGCGTGTTGTTGCGTTGTCGTGTCGTGTTGTCGATGTCCGTGGCGGCGGTGTTGCTGATGTCACGGTGCTCTTGTTGTTCTGGGCCCATCGCGTGAGTCTTCGATTTCCCGCCCCCCCTTCGCCGACTCACTCCGGCCTCGTTCCCAACTGTGTGGCCGCCAGCCAGGCCAGGTGCAGCAGGTCGCAAGGTCGTGGCACGCAACGTAATGCAACGTAACGTAACGTAACGTAACGCAGCCTGACGCAACGCGAGGCCTCGGGGAAGCTGCTTCCGTTTGAAAGCGAAGAGCAGCCGATCCGCTTTCGCTCGCACGCGGCGTCGCCTGCAATTAGAGAGCGTCGGTGGCGACCTCGCGTCACCGGATGCCGCCGGGGTCCCCGAGCCCCGATGACGATTCGCTCCCGGCGAGTGCGAGGGCAGCGGGGGAGAGGCAGAGGAACGGGGGAGTCACAGGAAAGAGTCAGAGCAGGGAATCGTAGGAAAATTAGCCGGGGGAAAGCCGGGAGAGAGCTTCGAACGAGAGAGCGTGGGCTAATTGGGAAGAGAGCGCAGGCTCCCCCTTCTCTCCCTGGCACCCCTTGCCTCTGGCGTCCGCGCCCCCGTTAGGCGGAACTTTTAATTAAAATATATTAAAAATTACGGAAACTCATACAGGAGGACCGGAGCGACACCTGCAGCGCTCGACGCCCGCGGTGCGGGGACTTAATTTAGATTACTGAATGTCTTCCAACCGATTTCCTCGGCCACCGCCTCCTGCCCCTGCCGCCTCCTGCGGCCCTCCACGAACCCACTGCGCTGGAGCTCATAACTAGTTGTGTGATGGCACATGGCGCAAGGAAAATGGGAATCAGTTGAAGTATCGAAGCATCCCGATGACTCGAGCATGCACAACTGGCCGCACATCGTCCGCCTGCCTGTCAGAGGTCCAGGCTGCTGGTAGCGAGTCCGGATTCTCGAGAGATTTCAGACAGGTGTCAGGGAGTTTGGGCGTTTGACACGATGCCAGCTGGATCAACTCAAAGTCTGTTTCTAGAGAGATCGCCAGGAGGATTCGCGAGATGTTCAAGCCACTATATCTCTATCGAATTCCGGCTTCCACGCCTTTGAAACCCAGCCGGGCTCGGCGCGATTCCTACGACTTCCGCGGCTCCTCGACCACTCGTCCTCCCCGCCTTGCCGTCGAACCCTTCACCACGAGGCCCTGCCAGCGAGCGTTGTTTTGACGTTGTATGTTGTCTGCTGCTGCCGCTCCTCAAGGCCCGCAGCGACAGCTGAGTGAGTTGTCAGAGGCGGACGCGCAGCCGGGGAGCCTCGGCTTTGGGAGCAATTAGCGGACGACCTGGTGCTAATGACGACGTCGACCACTCGTGGCCGCACGGAGAAGGAGGCCTGACTTTCGCTCTCCTTCGAGGCACTTGAAGAAACGAGGGGAGCAAGGAGGAGGCGCCTGAAGGAGAGAGCGAAAGTGCGGAGGGAGAGGGTCAAGTCACGTCACGGCACGTCACGTCCGCTTCCCTCGCGTGGGGCCGCCGGAGGTTCCCATGGGCCGACTGTTTAAAGGGATTAATTAACGCTTGAGCCCGGAACGACCATCGTTCGTGCCCGGAGGGCATCGGGGGGGCCGAGTGAGGGGCGGAGAGGAGAAGGCCAGTGGGAGGGCGAAGGAAGGGACGACGGGGGCGACGACGAAGGCGCAGGAACGAGCGTGTGAAATCGAAATTCTTCCCCTGCCTCCTCCTGTCGCCGATGCTCTGGCGATGGACGGTGGACTCAGGGCCTCAGCTGTGGAGCGAGTGCCAACAGCTTCCACTCGCCCTCTGGGGGCAACGACAACTGTTGCTGTTGCTGTGGCTGTGTCGTTGTTGTTACTGCTGCCTTGGCTGGGACTTCTTGGGAATTTTGGCCAGATTATTATTAAGTTCATTACAAGCAAATTAAACAATTACGAGTCGGGCGACAACGGACGCGAGCGAGGGAGGGCGAGCAATGGCAACGACAACAGGAAATAGTGGAACAACAACAACAACAAGTAGCAGAGGAGCAACAACAAAAATTAGAGGAAGAACAACAGCAACGACAGGCAAGAGACGACAAACCAACAACCGAGGGAACAACAGACGACCCACAGCAACAACAACAGGCGAGAAGCATCAACAGCAACAACACCTTAGTCGACGACGACGACGACGACGCCGACAAGAACGACATGTGCCGACCGACGGCAGAAGTGAAGAAGGGCAGCAGAAGAAGGAGAAGGACCTGGAATAGAGGAAGCCAGAGGGAGCCAGAGAAGAGTCGTCGAGGAAGGGAGGTGGCTTTTAGAAGGAGAAGAGAGCGATTGCATGCAAGGAAACCCGCGCCGGCTGAAGGAACTGATCTGCTTGTGACGAGGCGGCGGCGGCAGCGGCGACGGCGACGGCGACGGCGTCGGGACTAATTGTGGGAAGAATTGCCGCGAATTGATTGCCGCGAAGGCCCGGCGGCGACGAAGGTTGTAAAACGGTTTAATTAGGAGCAGGCAGGAGAGAGAGAGGGAGGGAGGGAGAGACGAGGGAACGGCAAGGAAGCGGCAAGAGAAAGGAAGAGACTTTGGAGACGATGAAGAGAGAGGCGCGGGAGAGACGATGGAGTGAGAGCAGACAGAGACAGAGTGAGACAATTGGTGGAGTAAGAGGAGGGCGAAATCAGGAGGGCGAGGAAAATGAGAGGAAGTTTCGAGATCCGAAGCTGCATCGGCCCTGCAGGCGGCCGGAGGCGGCTGCGAGAGAAGAACGAAAGACGATTCCAAGAGAGCAGAAGAGGGCAAGAGAGGAAGCGACAGAGAAAACGACAGAGAAGAAGGCAGAGAACAAGTCGGAGAAGGCGAGAGAGAAGACTGGAGAGAAGACGGCAGAAAAGGCAACAGAGAAGGCGGCGGAGCGACGACGGCTGCGAGCAGGTACCTTGAGTGTTTACCTGTCGTCCGGCGGCCGGCCGCGGGTCTCCGCGGAATCTCTCCACGGAACTCTCCACGGCGACGGCGAGTGGAATCGCGGCGATCGGCGATCGCGGATCACGGCTTAGATCAGTCAACGATCGGAGTTCTACGAGTGCGCACGGACGGACAGACGGACGGAGGCAGCGCGCGAGTCGGTGCAAGCAACGAACAACAACAAAGGGGTCTCACGACGACAAGAACAACAAGTGGAAGAAGAAGAGGCGAGCGGAAAAAGTGCAGGAGACAAACGTGAAAAACGCCGACGTCGACGACGACTGCGGAGGGCAGGACGGCCGAGGCTTCGTCTACCTGGAGCGCGGCTCCGCAGAGGAGCGGGAGGAGGGGCGCGACAGCGGGCCCTGGACCGGCTGGAGGGACCTTGAGTGGATGCCTCGAGAGCGAATTCGTACCTTAAGACACGACCGACCAATCGAGCGATCGAGCGGCGAGAGGCGAACGGAAATTTCTACGAAGCTTAAACGGCGATTGAACTGAAATCGAGTGAGAAGTGAACAGAAAACACACAAAAATCCCAAAAAAAGCAAAAGCAAACAAACCACGAACGAGCAAAATCGATAACAAACAATAAAAAAACAAAAAAAAACTAAAAACCCCACACGATCGAATAGAACGAAGAGATACAGATTCGATGTACCAAAAGATACAAATAAGAGAAACACAAAAACTGAGAGACGAGTGAAGAAGAAGCGAGTGAAAAACACAAAAAGCAAGCAAGTGTAAGAGACGTAAATAAGGTGTACAAAAGGCTTGAAAAGATAGAGAGAAAGAATAAGAAATTCATAAAAATTAAACAGTAAAAGTAAAAAACACGAATAAAAAAGCGAAACAAAACGCGTTTAGTGAAAAGGTACAAACGCAAGAGGGAAGAAGGAGGATTGTTTGTTTGGGAGCCGAGCAAACACAACGACAACAACGACAACGACATCTGGGGGAGCCCAAGAAACACCCCTCAGCAGCAACAACAACAAGAACAACAACCAGAAACCCGAAAACCATTGTGTTGTTGGGACGCGGAACAAGCGCCATCCGAGAGATAATTAATTACACGAGCATCGAGCAGCGAGCATCGAGCATCGAGCATCTACCCCGACCCCGCCGGACGCCGTCCAGCGCGCCGAGAACCCCGGACCCGGCAGCAGTCGCCGGACACCGGACCCATTCGCATCTGCGACCACGACCACGACGCCGACGACGACAGCAGCGGGATTTTCATTCCCACCACACTGAAGGTATTCAAATTCGGCGAAAAGCACTTTATTCCGTTATCGCGAGGGTGTCGCGGGAACCCGAGCCGAGCACCGGCGAGCTCCGAATTGATCTCGAGTCGGTCTCGTCCAAGTCGCGCGCTTCCCAGTGCAAACGCCATGGGCGGCCTTTGCGGGTTTCCTTTTGCACTCTCGCACTCCCTCTCGACCCCTCGCTCTCTTCCCTTCTCTCCGACCGCCCTCGGCCCACTTCAGCCCTCGTACAAAATGCATAAGGCCGAGGACTCGGTTTCGCTTTCGCTCGACTCGAGCTCCGACTCCGGCTCCAGCTCGGGAGCCGCGGCCCTGAGCCGGGCCCGGTCTTGGCGGGCTTCGCTCCTGCTCCGGCAGACGACACTCGGCATTCCTCGAGGTCCGGTCGAATTCATTAGCCAGCTCGTGTGCCGAGTACAAATATAGACAGAATGTCAGAGATCCAGCTCGGCTCCGGTTCCACCGGGAGCCGGCCGTCGAGTTGTCTGAAGGCCGACGAGGGTCTATAAATATTTTCAATGTCAATGGCTCGGAAGCTCCCCAGGGCCGGAGGGCGGCAAGGAGTGGGGAGGTGGACGGCGCGAAGGGCGGGGATGGAGAGGCCGCTGGGGACGAGGGCCGGGGCTTGATTGATCCGGTCGACGGGGTCGGCTCGGTGTCGAAACCGCTCCGACGATGAAGTTGTGGAAAACACACGGAGGGCACGAGGGAGCGAAGGATGCGGAAGACGTGGACGCCACGGAGGCGAGGACGACAAGGACAGGGGGGAGGCGGAGGAGGAGGATATTTAGGAGGAGGTTGCGTAGGAGCAGGAGAGGGAGAGGGAGGGAGAGGGAGGGAGATGCCGCAATTGAGGCGACTGGACCGAGAGGGCGTCGGCGGCCCCCGCTGACAGCGCGATAACGGGTTGGCCCCAGAGAACACATGCATATTTATGAGGAGAAGGGGCGGAGAGGGGGAGGATGAGGGGAGGCGGAAGGAGAACCCGAAGCCAAGACAATGAAGACGTTAATTAGGTGGGAACGAAGAAGACGAAAAAACAAAAGAAACACCGGAAGGGCGAGGGCGACGGCGACGGTCGAGGGGACGCAGCGAGGCCGAAATGAGGACGAGGAAACCCAGCTTAGGCCAGGGGGAGACGGGGAGAAGGAGGAGCTGGAGGACCCGGAGAAGAGGGAGTAGGAGGGGACCAGGGGACGAGGAGAAAGGGGCAAGAGCGAGACGGGCAAATGAGGCTCCCATTAAACCTAAATGAGGACTCTTAAGAGCCTTTCACAGCACATTAAAAGGGCGCGCTTTTGTTTGAAAAACGGTCCTGAAATTGAAGAAAACCTCGTCCTGAGACTGAGGAAAACCCCGTCCTTAAATAGAACTCGTCCTGAAATTGAAGACGACGGCTCGAGGCGTGGGGCGTTCAGCGTGAAGGGTTTCGCCATTGACCATCGAGGGCACCGAAGGCGGCACTCGCGGCTCTCGTGGAGACTCGCAGGAGGGGGCGAGCGAACGGGAAACTTTGCTCATATCCTCGTCGTCGATCCCCATCCGGCAGGCAGCAGGGCAGCCGGTGGTCCTTAAGCCGATGGCCAGGGCCTTGGGTCGAGTTCGTTCGCGAACAAATTCGAGTTCGGGCTCGACGGCCACGACAGGTGCGAGAATCGAGGGAACATCGTTCGAGTAAATATTTAAGATGACTTTCTCGAGAGGCAACAACAACAGAACAAGAATGACAAAAACAGCAACAACAAGAACAGGCAACACTAATCGAGAGCTGAAACAAACTCTAAGGCGATCAGGCGCCGGTGAAGCAGGTGAACGAGGCGGGGAAGCGGTGGACGAAGGGACGGAAAGTGAAGTGGAAGAGGAAGATGCGGAGCAGGAGAAGAGGAGGAAGAGGGAGAGAAAGAAGTCGTAGAAGAAGAAGAAGAGGAAGAAGCAGAATAAGGCTGGGAGCTGGCAAATTATTATGGATGAATCGGAGAAAATTCCGTGAGGACTTCGAGAGTCTCCGGGGACAGAAGTGAACCCAAGACCTTTCGCACGCACACACACACAGCCACACACAAGCGACCATGCACACGCACTACAACAACCACAACAACAACAACAACAACAATGGCAACAATGGCAACAATCGCAGCACCGGCACCCACGCAGGGCCCGGGTCGAGGGAACTCGCACTAACCAACGAGAACCGCCAATTTATACCCGAGCCCAGTGGAGGGGCTTATGAGGAGGCGTGGCAAGGAGGGGGTGGGGGGGGTTCGCGCTGGGGCTGGCGGAGGTGGGCGCTGGAGGTGGATTTGCGAAAGAACAAGCACTGCTGTGGTTAGAAACAATCCGTGGTTAATGCTCGAGGCGCTCTGAACCCGTCTCCCTCTGCTTTCCCCCCCTCCCCTCTCTGCCCCTGTCGCTCCGTGACTGCTCGCTGCCCTCTCTCTCTCTCTCTCTCTCCCTGTCCCTCTCTCCGCTGTTCTGGCGTCCTCCGTGGCTCTCGCTGTCCCGCTCTCTCGCCCCGCTGGAATGCATTAAAATTTTGCGCACACACTCAGACAGCACAACAACGACAACAACAACAACAACAACGACAACAACAACAACGACAACAACAACAACAACGACAACAACAACCGCACACACACACCAACACGCACGCAAATCGTTAATAAATTTTTCATGACTGAGTGGGGGGAAGCACGAGAGAGAGAGAGAGAGAGAGAGAGAGGTTGAGATTTGCGGCTGGTGGGGATGCAGAGGAAGAGGAAGAGGAAGAAGAAGAACAGGCACGTTCGTGACACGGAAGAGGCCGCACAGGGCAACAACAACAGCAACAACAATAGCAACAATTCATAAAAATTCGTTCTCGCGCCGAAGAAGAAGCAGTAGAAGAAGAAGAAGCCCGAGCAGAGGTCAAATGTGAAGAAGAAGAGACACAAGACGGAGACGGAGAAGTAGAAGAAGAAGAAGAAGAAGAAGAAGAAGAAGAAGAAGAAGAAGAAGAGAAAGATACGCACCTGAATGCCAAAGAATCGAGAACCGCCGTCGACGTCCGTCCGTCCGTCCGTCCGTCCGTCCATTCCGCGATCTGTGCGAGGGCTGGTGTCTGTCCGTCTGTCGTCTCTCCATCTGTCTCTCGACCTGATGGTCGGTCTGTCTGCCAGTCCGTCCATCTGTCCGCTGGTCCGCCTGTTCCTCGTCCGTCGGCTGCAGCGAAGGGCGTGATTGAAATAAAATCAACAACCAACAGCGAAGCCCGAGTTAAAGTTAACCATGTCAACAGCCCACACGCACGCACACCAACACACACACACACACCAACACGCACTGGCAGCCGCCGCAATGCCTCCGTGCACTCACACGGACACGGACACACACACACACACAGACACAGACAGGCCCAAGCCCAGCTCACGTCGCCGCCGAGAAAAGCAAACTCGACAACCGACAACCGACAACGTTGTCGTAAAATCCACAGAATCAACAGCGCCAACAACAACAACTACAACGCCCCGAGGGGGGGGGGGGAGGGGGCGAGGGAGGGGTCCGAACCATAACAAAGTGCATTCTGTCCGCAGTGCGGGAACCGGTTCCACGCTTTCGAGCCAAAACCCGAGCCGAACACGTAGAATTATCGTTACTTTTTTCTGAATTTAAAAATCACTCGCTCTCTCTCTTCATCCACTCTCTCTCTCTCTCTCTCTCTCTCTTCACCTGCCTGTCTCCCTCTGGTCCACTCTCTTTAATGGCTTTTCTCAAATCTCCCAGGCCGGATCCGAGTCCGTCGATGCTGATTGAATTTTCGTCGTTTCCGAGGAAAAGAGCAGTCGATCGAATCGATTCGAGTCGAGTCGATCGGGGGCATCAGGGAGAGATGGAGATGGGATGGCGAGTGCGAAGGAGAGGGAGCGAGAGAGAGACGGCGACTCATTCTCGTTCAGCTCATTTCCGATCGGGCCGCAGATGCCTGGCTTTGGCTTTGCCTCCGGTGGATGGCGATGCTCACGATTCGCCCTCCGGATGCTGGGCTCGTGTTGTTGTTGTGTGGTAATGACTCCAACACACACATGTCTGTATTTTTATCCGCCGTATCTGTCCGTCCGTCCGTCCGTCTGTCCGTCTGCCCCCGAGATCCGTCGGATCGCGCTCGATCCGTGTCAGACGCGCGAGGTTTTCTTGAAATTTCATTGCGAATTCTTTGCGCTGAAGTCGACGACTGCGGCGCGACAGAAAACTTGATGTTGCCGATGTTGTTGTTGTTGTTGTTGTTGTTATGTCGATGATGATATTGTTGTTGTTGTTGTTGTTCCTGTGGTTTTTGCTGTAGCTGAAGGAATCTCGTTAATGAATCGCCTCGATTTGGGCCAACATTCGCGCCGTCTCGATGGCACTTGAGCGAGACTCGTGATCGCGACGGAGAATCGCCTCGGGGGAGGGCGGCGGAGGGAGGCAGAGAGGGAGGTGGAGCGCGAGAGCGAGAGACCAAGAGAGATCGAGTTCGAGTCCGGAGTAATCGGTGCCGGCATGAGCGCGACGTCCATCACCTGACAGCTTTTTTTCCACTCCCAACGAACCCGATTCTCTCCCACTCTCTGTCGCTCCCTCTCAAACCCGGGTGCTCGGTGCGCTGCCCTGGCCACGAGGCACCCGAGTCCCCTCCGAGTCCGCACCGAATCCCCGGCGATCGAGTCGTCCGTCTCGCGACCTGCTCCCAGCCATCCTCGCGTCGAAGCCGAAAGTGGGTCACGCCGAAGCCGAAGCCGAAGTCGAAGTCGCAGCCGACGTCGCGACGCTGGAGCCCGGTCGGGCCCGATCGCGAGCCGAAGCGAAGTCCGTGGACCGACGCATGTCGTGGCCCGAATCCGGACTGAAACTCGCTCGAATTAATCGCAGAATTTTCGCTGTGGAGCTGGGGGATGCAGGGGAAGAGATTTTGCTTGCATCGATTTTTTGCGGGTTCCGACAGACAGGCAGATGCTCGGACAGACGGACGGTCGGTCAGAGGCCCGAGGTCGAGCCAAGTTTCTGGTGATAACTCCGCCGTAATTGCGGAGGCTTCGCTTCCATTCCAAAGGCAATCCTTCTTCTGACTCGATTTCACAAGGACGGGGGCGAGGGACGAGGGACGAGGGACGTGGGGGCGGGGCGAGACCAGGGCCGAGGGACGGCGCCCTGTTTGTGAATGTGTCTGTTTGTTCTCATAATTAAAGTTTCTCATTATCGGAGAGCGCTCGCCCCACGGCTGGACGGCCGCACAGCAGTCCTTTGATCTCGCTCGCTCTCTCTCTCTCTCTCACTCTCCCTGTCCCACTCTCGCTCCGGCCCCCTCACTCCCCCCGTTCACCTGTGCTCGTGCGAGTCCGGCCCACTCCCGCCGGCCTCCCCTCGCAAACTCCTTTCTTTGCTCGTTTTTCCCGACCGTCCGTCGTCCGTCGTCCGCCGTCCGTCCGCCTGGCTGTGGGTCTGCCCGCTTCCTGCGACCCGCCACCGTCCACGTCCGCCCGTCGTCGCGTCTGCCTTTCTCCGGCCCGGCCGCCTCCTCTCGTGCCCGCCGGCCGTCGCCGAAACCGGTCAGTGGAGTAAAAGTAAATCCACTCCAGCCGTCGACCCGACGCGGTTCGGCGGTCGGTCGGCTGCCGTCGCCTCCTCCCACCCACTCTTCCTCACGCTTTCGCGCCCCCTCCCGAGCCCGGGGCGCTCGCAGTAACCCGAGATCCGAGATAAGCATCCACAAAGCGACGCTTGTCGCGGCCACGGACCGCGGACGGACGGCCAGAGGGCGGAGGGCCGGACGGCGGACAGACGTGGCTCGACAATGGGCCAACTGTGGGTCTTTGTAGTGGCCGTAGTTGCAAGTAATGTTCGTCAGGGTCCGCGGCCGCCGATCGTCGTTACTTAACTTTCCACCACCCGATCCGAACCGGCCAGACCAGGCCAGGCCAGGCCAGGCCAGACGAGGCGAGACCGGAGCCAACGTCGTTTGTCTTCAGCCTCCGAGGTCCCCTCCTGGCCCCATCTGGCCACACAGCATGTGTTCTGTCCGTCCGTCCAGCTGGGCGACTGCGAATGCTTTCTATTGTCGTGTCGCCGTGGATTTCCGAAAGCCTTTCTCCACTTTTCCCTCAAACCCAATTCATTGCTGCTGTTTTATTGCTATTGCCATGACTATCGCTATTGTTGTTGTTGCTGTTGTTGTTGGCGATGGTGAATTGCCTGATTGATGTGTTGTCGTTGTTGGTTTTCTCGTTGTTGTCGTTATTGCCTTTGTTGTTTGTGTCGTCGTTGTTTTCGATGACTACTGCCGGTGTCAGTTCTGGTTGTTGTTGTTATTGTTGTTGCCCCTGTTGTTTTCTGCGTTTCGATGATTTTCGTTAAATTGTCCGTTTTTTCTGTCCGCGAACAGACCGACGGACGGACGGACGGACGGACGGACGGACGGACGGACGGACGGACGGACAGAGATGTCTCAAACATGCGCTTCAAATGCCGGCCACAGCCGCGCACAGATGGCCAGATGCCGGCGACAATTAGCGACTCCTCTCCCCTTCTCTCTCGCTCCCTCCCTCTCCGCTCGTCTCTCCCCTTCGCCACGCCTCTCCCTCCTTCTCCTGCTCCTCCTCCCCGCCTCCGTCACGCGTCCGCCGGTCGCCGGTCGGCGGTCGGCGGTCGCTTCCAATGAATCGCGTGATGGCTCTAATGATCCGCTGATGAGATCAACGATCGCACGACAAATTGTTGTTGTTGGTGTTGATGATGTGATTCGCTTCGTCGTCGTCGTTGCTACTGTTGTTTTTGTTGTTGGTGTTGCTGTGGTTGTGTTTGGGGCATCGGCGTAACGAGCCGCACGATCGCCGCAGGCGCCCCGATCGTCCATCGCCGATCGCCGAATCCGGGCCCCTGAGGCTTTCGCGGTGTCTCCAGGGAGCGGATTTTTCGGAAAATTCGATTCGACACCTGCCGGTTTCCCTGGGTCGCGGGTCGCGGGCCCCTGGAGTCGCCTCGATTCACGTCGACTCCCTGTTCGACGCGAACCCGAATCCGAACCGGCCCGATCGGAGTGCAAGGCGCGACTCCCGGCCGTCCTCCCTTGACCGGGGTCCTTTCGCCATCCCGTGCACGCCCTCGCCCCAATCGAGAGGGGCCGAAATCGCCCGCATGGCTTTCGGGGCTCCTCCGGAAGCAGGGACCAAGGACCAGGGGTCGAGGTCCTCGAGGACGCGGGTCTTCCGTGTCGACGCCACGCTGTGATTTATTGAAAACTTCCCGGCTCGGCCGGTGGGCAGTGGAAACCCTTGAAGCATTCAACGTTGTTGTTGTTGTTGGGAAAAGTTCAAAGGCTTTATTGCTTCGTTATTGTTGTGTTTTCTTCTTGTTTTGTTGTGAGATTTTCTTACTGTTTCTTTGTATTTTTTATACTATTTCACTTTTTTGATTGGTGATTTTACGCCGTTGTTTTTTTATTGTTTTTTTTTCTATATTTTTTTGTGTTGATTTTTTTTCGCTTTCGTCGATGGCAGGCGAACGGATCGATTTTTGAGTTGTTCGAAAGGCGTCGCATGTTACGCTGTTGCGGCCCCTCGCGTCGTCCCCGGGGCCGCTGCCGGCCTCGGTCCCAGCGGCCCCAACATGCGTGCCTTAATTAAATTGTGTGTTCGTAAATAATTGAAGCGACCGGGGCGCGGGCCGAGGGCGGAGGCGGCGCCGTGGGAAGGTCGAGGCGTGGCGCCAATCGTCGGGTCGGTCGCGGTTTCGGTGGCTCGAAATGCATTCGCCGGGCAGAGGAGGGCGGCGGGGGTTCGGCGAACGCTCGCCAATCGGTCGCTTTGAATTCGCTCCCTCGCAATTGAGTCGGTCGTTTTCGCGATTGTTGTTGCGATTGTTGTCGGTTGGTCTGTTCGGTTCATCATTGGCAGTCGATGGCATCCGCATCGACACCGTCATCGGCATCGGCATCTCGCACTCGGCGTTGCCCACGCCTGGCCGCGTGGATTTGTTCGGTGTTGCTCGTTCCGGCTCGGCCGGGTTCGGCGCGCCGCATGACACACTGACTGCCGTGAGTGCGGCGACACTCGGGCGGCCTCGCGGCGACCCACATCGGAGCGGCGGAGAGAGCGAGAGAGGCAGGAGGAACGCCGTGAGGTGACCGAGAAGGGATGCGAGAGGGAAGCGTGATGATCAGGAGACGCAGGGGAAGCGGGATGCGGCGTGGCGAGGCGAAGAGTTGCGAGAGGGGGCGGGAGGAGGCGAGAGGTGTCGAGAAGGCGGTCGAGGAGGCTGAGCGCGGGAGCGGGGTGGAGCACGCGGGGAGAGGTTGTTAAAAATTCCACGGAAATATTCATAAATCTCGCCCAGACAATGCGTAGCTATGCGCGAAATGGGGCTCGCGGCGGGTCCGCGGCCCGAGGCCCGGACCCGCGCCGCGTCCGCCCGTCGCCACGTCTAATGGAGCCATAAATTGGCGCTGTTCATGTGTCCGTGGGCCGGTGTGTCTCTGTGGGTACGGGTGGCTTTTTTTAAGAAACTCGAATTTTATTTCTTGCCATAAATCATGTCCTCGAGCACCAGAGATTGAGAGAAAATTTGATTGAGGGCCCCGGGAAGGTCTCTCGAGAGCCCTCGTGACTCCCGATCCCTGAACCTCGCTTCATTGGCTCTCGCTCTCGTGGCTCTCGTTCGTGTGACTCCCATTCGCTTGAGTCTCGCTCGCTCCAGACTGCACGCTCTTGACTGTCGCCCGGCCGGAGTCCCGTTGACATTTATTAAATTTCGTGAACCCTTGATCCCGTCGGGACGAGGCGAACGTGAGCGACGAAAAGGTGAGAGAGCGAGAGTGTTCAAGGCAGTTGCTGCTG
The DNA here is from genome assembly GCA_947389925.1 of Coelopa pilipes. NCBI lineage: Eukaryota > Metazoa > Arthropoda > Insecta > Diptera > Coelopidae > Coelopa > Coelopa pilipes. The sequence continues at coordinate 40,233,598 of OX376697.1, read as the reverse complement.
ACGCGGCGAGAAGGGCAGGGGCGACTTGCGGGAGGGAGAGCAGAGGCTCTAGGCAGGAGTGAGCGGGAGAGGGGGAAGGGCAGGCGATTTGTCATCTGGAGACGTTTCCTGAGCTCTCGCCAGGAGTCGCCGCCACGACTGATTTAAGGCGCTGTCGACGGCGTCGTAATCTGCAGTGGATGCTGTTGCTCCTGTCGTTATTGCTTTTGCTACTGTCGCCTTGTTCTCCTTCTCGTTCTTGTTGCTGTTTTGTTGTTGCTGACAAATTGTTGCTCTGAATTGGCTCGCGCTCTTATTGTCTTTGTCCTTGTCTTTGTTGTTGTTGGTGCTGTTGTTGTGTTGTCGCCGTTATCGTTTGCCATTCGCCATGAATCATGTTTCAGCAATTCATTGCCGCTAGAGATTGTCGGCGGTTTTAATTCGCTGGAATTAAATTGTGCACGGAAATTATTGGTGAAAATTCTGAGATTTTATTTTACAAAAAAAACGTCCAAATATACAAAAACGAGTATTTAACCGATTCTCATTATGTGGAAAAGCAATTAATTACAATTTCCCGAAGGCTTTCAGAACCGGGATTATCTCGTAATTAGTGGGGCGACGGCTGGTGTGGGCAGATGGGGGAGGGAGAGATGGGGATAGAGCGAGAGCGAGGGTAATTAAAAGCGCGAAATATCGGATTCTGCTCCCGATATTCATTTCGCAAAAGGAAATAAATTGAAGAGGGCTTCGGAAATATGGAACGAATGGAAACCGAGTGCATTAAGTAGAAGCACTTAAATCGGATCCCACAATCGCCCCCTCCCGCTCTCGCTCCCACTCACTCAGTCACCCCCGCTCTCCCCCGCTCCCTCCCCCACCTCTGCGGCTGTCGCTTTCGCTCTGCCCGTCGAGGTCCTTTTGACAATCACTCAAGTGTCAGCGAAAAATTACAAAAAATCCCATCACGCATCACTCACGTTGGCAATAAAAACCGCACAACAATTACAGTAACATTTTCAACATCAATTACAACAATAACAACAACAACGCGAGGCCTCGATGTAAATTTCCATCTCGAGCAAATCGGCAAATTTTAAATCGTTTCTTGTTTTCGAAAACCACATCGTTGACAACCCACACCCACACACACACACGCACGAGCGCGCCGACACGATGGAGTGTGTGAGCGAGTGCAAAAAGTGGCAACACTTGGAGTCGCCAAGTGTCGGGCTTCCTGGCCAATAATAACAACAACAACGACCACCTCACAACGTTGCTTAAATGGAGCGTCTCAAGAAACGGCAACGGCTGTCAGACCAATGACAACAGCAACAACGACAGCAAACAACGCCAACAATGACAACAACAAGATAAACAACTACAACGACAACGACAACAACCACCGCCAACAACGACACCGTCAATCAATTCATAATTTTCGTCAACTCATCAATTTGCATGATTGCTTTTGTTTTGCTGAATTTGATTGTTGCTGTCGTTGTTGTTGTTGTTCCATTTTTGCTATTGCTTATTACCATTTGTGTTGTTGTAGTTGTTGTTGGTGCCATTGCCGTTCGCTGATTAATGAGCACTTGTGCGAATTTTTTTCGCCCAACAAATTAAATATAATTAAATTCCTCGCCACGACTCCCCGACACATCTGGCAACGCTTGGCGAGCTCAATTGCGACAAGTCTGCAGTTGCGAGCGAGTGTTGCCAACGCCGCTAGCCGCGAGCTGCATTTTTCTCTCTCCCTCCCACTCTCTCACCACCCGGCTTCATCGCTCTGCTTCACTAGTTCTCTCTTTTGCTCCCACGGCTTCTTAACTCTTTTCTAGCTTGATTAATTCGCCTTTGTCTGTTGCTGTTATTCGTTTATTTCTGAGGTGATTTTTGAGGAATTTTGTTTTTATTGTAATTCAAATGAGTCAAGCGATGGGTGGGACGATCGTCATATATACATATATGTATATGACTATTTATTTATATATATAGTCTTCCGAAGAGTTGTCGCAAAGGGTGGATGGAAACAAATCCTCCTCGCTCGATTGGTGATCGATCGGCGATGACTTCGTTCAGGTTTGAAAACCTTTGGCACTCGAGGCTCGATGGATCAGGACTCTGGAATGACTGAGGAGCTTCTCGAAACCCGCTCGACCTTGGCTCGTCCATCCGCCGGCTTTGAAACCATCGTCGGCCCGACCCCGACCTCAAAACCCGACTTCGACCGGCTCCCGTTTCCGATTGTGCAACGCTCGCCACTGCATTTGGAGTGGGCGTTGGAGCGACGACGACGCATTTGGAAACGCGGAATGCGTTCGAGCCAAAACCTGACCCAGTCCCGCTTCCTCCGGGGCCCGGAACGACGGGGCCAATCGAGACAAAGACGTAGAAGGCGACCAAGAAGAAGAAGAAGACGACGACGACGACGCCACCCGTTCGTCGACTGCGAAGCCAGGCGAGTCCAAATCGGGCCAGCGCCTTCTCCGGAAGGCCTTCGACGAACCGTTATCCCCGTGGACAGCAACGGGCAGACGGCGGGAGGGGGAGCAGAGGGGCGAAGGTGGCGTCGGGGGGGGGGGGGGGGCGTTGATTGCTATGGGGAAGTTCGTGTTACGCATGCCTCATAATTTAATCAACGGACTATTTGTCGTTATCAACACGAGGCGAGCCCCGAACCCCGGTCGCCCCACGGTCGCTGCATTCGGGACGAGTTTGGCTTCAGTTCGGATCGGTTCGGTTTGGTTCGTTTCGGCTTCGGTTCAACAACCGACGCCCTGCCGCCCCCCACCTTCTCCACCACCTCTTCTCCACGTTGCTCTTCGGTCACGTAGCAATTGAAGAAGACAGCAACAGGCAAATGACGGTGGATGGAAAGGAAAAAACAACAAAAACAACAACAACAAGAGGAAAACTACAATCAACATCAGTGACAGTGACAATTACAGTTACAACAACACCAGCAACAACAATAGCACCAGCACAATTGCAACAACATTACAGTAATTGAACACCTTCGTCCAGGTCGACCGGTCGCCGGTCGTCGGGCCCCGGTCACGCCCCGCCGCCGCCCACCGACTCCACCCACGACTCCTGCACCCCCTCCTTTTCCCACCCTCCGCACACGTACGCACGTTAATGTATGCGTGTTCGTGTGCGTTTGCATGCGTCCGTGTGGAAACGCAGCCATATGCAGTAAATATTTAATTCCGTGAAAACTATGAGCGACAGATGGACAACGGACGGACGGCGATTGCCAGCGGGGAAATGAGAGGGACGTGTGTGCTCAGCAACAACAACGACAACAGCAACAACAAGGACAACGATGACTCCGGAACACCAACGACACCAGTGTCGACGACTACGATGACGACAGCGTCAACAACGACAAACACGACGATGACAACGAGAAAGACAACGACAAAGGCAACATCGACAGAGACGGCAACAATGACGACAACGACAATGATGACAACGTCAGCAGCAACAACAACGACAACGCCATCGACGTCATGGGGTTCTGTCAGCAGCAGCAGGAATAATTGCTTTTCTTCTGCGACTGCTTGGGCTTTTCCGCGGACGCTCGGGCCAAACAGGTCAACCCAAGTGCTCCTGCTCCTCTTCAGCCTCCTCGTGCTTCTCCTCTCCACATCCTGCCCTCTCTTTCCGTCATCCTCTGCCTCCTCCCGCGCGGGTTTCGCGAGCCCTCGAGTTTGCCGCCCAGATTCCGGCGCCCGCCAGGCGATTTGGAGCTTCCTCGGCCGATGGCGGTCTCGGGATGTCTTTCAAGCGAGGTTGGGAGGTTGGGAGGAAGGATTGGAGGAGGCGCCTGTTTTGGTCCATTTGGGGCGAGTCTACTAACCGAGTTGTGGCGAGTGCGATTGAGTGCCTTTCGAATGATTGAGCTCTTGATAAATTCGAGGAATATAAAGTTAACACCGAGTTACGTGACCGCCGTACTAATGTCTGTCTCGGTCGCGCTGCATGCCGCGACCCGCTCGCTCTCGCTCTCCCACTCCCTCTCTCTACCGCTCTCACGGTCTGTCTGTCTCTCCGTCGGCGAGTCACGGAGACGTCGCCACGTTCGAGTATCCTATTGACTCGCACCGGTCGAGCTGCCACTCATTGACTCGGAATTAGTTGGTATTTTTCGTGTGGCTATCGTTGCCTTGTTGTTGTTGTTGTTGTGCTGTTGGTGCCACTTACAATGTTAACCCCGTGTTGTTGCTTTGCTTGTTGTCTTCTGCTCTGGCCGCTGCTCAGTGAACTCGTTTCTCGTTTCTCGTTCGGTTCGCTCTTCATTGTATTTTATTTTCGCAACTTTGGTCAAACGCTATTCTCTCCTCTTCATCGTCCTCTTGTTCCTCCTCCTCTTCGACGTCTTCCACTCCTTGTTCTTCTTCGGCTTCATTGACAGTGTTGTTGGTGTTGGCAAATATCCCAGTCAGGGAAATTCAAGGCTATTCGACGGGAACTTTTTTCGTCCACGGAAAATCGAACAGAGCCGAAGCCTTGTTCGCCCGTTGCTTTAAATTTTCTCCATTTGTTTCTATTTTCGCCATTTTCATAGTTTTATTTTTTTACAGTTTATTTAGTAAATATTTTGTGCATTTTTTCTGTATACTTTGTTGTTATTTCATGTTGCCTTTATCGACAACCCCTCTTTTATTGTGCTTTTTTGTCTCATTGCTCGTGTCCTATTTTGTGATTGGCCTCGGGCAGATCCTTTGTCATCAAAGCCCGGTGTTGTTTTTGTCATCGGTGTTGTTTTTGTTGATGCTTTTGTTATTGAGCAAATGTTCGCCCACAAACAACTGCTTTGACAACACTGAAACATTCCAGGCATAAAACGGCAAAACGGCAAGCAAAAAAGCACAACAACTGCGACAACGGCAAAAACAGCAGCGATGAAGCAACTGTCAAAACAGGAACAACAACGAATACAGTGCTGAAGTTCACAGAGCAGTTGGCAACACTTATGGTCATATTCTCAATTGGACAGGGCCGTCGCCAGAAGCCAAATTGCTGGGCCCTTTTCGCATGGCGTCGAATCCGCCTGATTATTGTTGTCGTTGTTGTTGCTATTGCTGTACCTGTTAAATTGTTATTGCGTGTTGCGTCCGTCACAAAGCAATAAAAAGTGAACGAAGGAAAAACAAAAAAGCAAATGCAAAGCCAAGACGAAGGCAAAGGCAGAGGAAAGACAAAACAAATACACTTTCAATCAACGAACGAATTTCAACAAATTAAACGTCGTTTGCGGGACTCAAAGCAATGGGTCGACAGAGACAGCGAGGGCGAGAGAGAGAGAGAGAGAGAGAGAGACAGGGGAGCAAGAGGGACAAAGAAACGGAGAAAGACAGAGAGTGGGAGGGGGAGAGGGAGTGGGAGGCAAAGCGTGCTGAAACGAGCTCCATTTAGCGGCTCACTTTGTTGGCCCATTCGGGCGATTCGCCGTTATTTCGCCGCCCGAGCGTTTTGTCTTCCGGCCCCAGTCGAATCGCGCGCCCCACAATGGGCCGGATCGAGCGGGGGCGTCTGGAGGGGCGAGTAGGGGGGGAGGGGTTTTGAGGAACTCTTTAGCAATTCGGGACAAGCGACCACCTTCCGCGAATCCCCTCGGATTCGCTCAGTTAGTCGCGATCCAGCTCCAATTTTCTGCTCGGACTGAGCTGAGTGGGCCCGTGGTCCAGGCGGCGAGGGGCAGCAAGGGGGGGGGGGGGGTGTTGGTCGAATTGGATCAAGCCCCGATGTAGACAACACTTGGCGAGAAGAGAGAGGAAACACTTCACGGCGAGAGGAGGTCGAAACGAAACGCAGAGAGACGAGGGAAAACGACAGGAGCCGTTGTCGAGTGCAGGACGACGGAGGAACTCGACGGGAAGCCGGAGGAAGTTCGAGCTCAGAATCTCTTCCGATGGACCACGGGCGACCCCAGCGACCGCGAGCCGCCCATGACAAGCGACGGAAGCTCGGAGGAAACCCGGGGAATCCCCAAGGACGTCGTTTCCTCTCCCTAATCCACGTCAGCCAGTCCGGCGAAGGACTCGAGCGACTCGAGGGACTCGGTGGAAATTAACATACGGCCGTCTCTGGTCCACGGGAGTCGATGGGAATAAATTGCCGAGATCGTCCCATTAGCATGGGCGACCAGGTGAATCCACTGACTGAGAGGGAGAGCGACGACTTCTGCTGGCACTTGAAGAACGGGAGAGCGAGAGAGGGGTGTGGGGATGGGGCGAATTTTCGTGAGCCGCCCCTTCCGGTCGAACGGAGCGCCGGACGACGGACGTCGAGCCATTAGCAATGGCGTAATTGAAGTTGTCGTCGCTGGCGCTGTTGCCAAGGGCCCCGGGTCGAGGAGGGACCGGGTCGCCTCCTAATGGAGGCCGCTGCCGAGGTCCGAGGTCGGAGCGACGAAGACGAGACTCGGACTCGGACTCGGGCTCGGGCTCGGACTCTGGACAGCCTCGTGAATCTCGAGCGACGTTGTTGTGGTCGCAAATGTCGACGATGTGGTTGTTGCTGATGCTGATGTCGTCTATGTTGGCGATGCTTGTGATGAATTTGTTGCCGTGGCTGGTTGTACAATGGCTACTGGGGTCGCCAGTTGGCGCTTTCGCAAGTGGGCAGAGATCGGGCCGAGATCCAACGGCCTTGACGTCTGAGGTTTTGGGTCCACTGACTGAAATTTCGACCCTTCCCCTTTCCTCACTTGGATCCGTGCTCAATTTTCAAAATTTCGTGGCTTTTCCAAAACCTTAAACTCGGCTCGCAATTTCAAGCTCAATTTTTAAGGGCATCATCGCGGAGGGCGAGCGTTTCTCCCTTTCCCTTTCCGTCCCTCTCTCTGTCTCCTCCTTCGCGCATGTGGGTCTTAAGCGACAGCAATTTGAGAAATCGGTCCCGCTTCTGTCCCTTCTGCCGGCCTTCGCCTCGACCTTCCTTTTTCCGTCCGTCCGCTCAATCGCCGGAAATGCAAATGTCCACGTGTGTGTGTCGGTGGGCGTGTGAGGGAGGTGGAGTGCGGAGCTGTTCGGTGCGGTGTGGCAACCCTTGTCATTAGTCCGGACCGCACTCTGGACGTCATTAAATAATCAGCCGCCTTCTGGGAACCGATAAATCCGGCCCTCGTCCCCGGCCCTCGTCCCCGGCCCGTCGTCCATCGCCGCCGATCGGAAATTGCGAATACGCCCCGTTGCCCCGTCGTCCTGACGCCCGCTCGCCGCCTGGTCGTGGTCCGGTCCGGTCGTGGTCGCCGTCGGTCGTTGGCGTGTTTTATTTTGCCATTATCGCTGTTGTGTCGTGTTCGTGTAGTGGTTATCACTCAAGTTGTTGTTGTAGGTCCACGTTCACGTTCACGTTGTTGTTGTTGTTGTTGTTGTTGTTGTAAGTTAACATTGTTGCTCTTGCAGCTGCCGCCGCCCCGCGCCCTCTCGCCAGGCGCAACCAGAGCTCGCACTATTTGTGGACATTGGCTGCGGTTGCCCTCGGTTGTTGTTGCTTTTGCTGTTGTTATCCTTGTTGTCGTTGTTGTTGTCCCTCGGTTGCACAATGCATTTTTCATTGTTCTTTGTGGTTGTTGTGGTTGTTGTTGTTGTTGTGGCTGCCGGTGTCAGGGTGTTTCTAATTGTTTTTGTTTATGAAACTTTAGTCGCCCCACGACCGACCACGACCGACCCGGGGTGGGGTGGGGGACGGCGGGAGCCACTTGTCCGCTTCCGCCACGCCCCCGGCGACGCCCACAACAACTGCGACAACAAAATGGCCGTCCGGAAACAACAGTCGGCAACAGTCGGCGTTTAAATATTAAAACGAATTCGGGGAGATTTCGAAAATTTCAAACGAAATCGCAAAGTCAGTCGCGAACAGAGCTGCCAGATCGGCGGGCAGTGGAGCGTGAACACGCGCACACATCCACACACACACACGAACACCTACACTCGCACCCACCCACACATGCACCATTCAAACCCAAGGCCCGCGGGCAGCTCCCGATCTCTCTCTGTCCCTCGCTCTGGATCGGCCACGACGGGAAACGAGCGTATGTTGGTGAGGTCCGTCCGTCCGTCCGTCCGTCCGTCGCATGGTAATTTCATGCCTGCCACGCCCACCCGCGCCACTCGTCGCCCCGCGGCCACGTGGGATGAAACCCGAAAAAGGCACAAAGCACGGAAATGCGATAATTTAATGAAAGCCGCCGCAAACGTCAGGCGGATGTGTGTTGGCGGGTGTCCGTGTGTGGGCGTCAAATGGCGGAGGCGGGGCGTGGCGCGTCGAGCTGGCTCGTGGGCGTAATCGTGCCCAAGTGTCGTTAGTTTTATCCCTTTAATCGCCTTCAAAGCCACCAGGTCCGGACTTCGTTCCACGCTCTCTCACTCCCTCGCATTCGCTTAATTGTCGCCCCCTCTCTCTCTCTGGCCCTCTGTCCTCCCCGCTCCCCAATCGCTCGCTCCCTGAAGCAACAGTTGGGCCGCGGCTACCGAGGAATCGGCCAAGAGTCTTCCGTTCTGCGACCCGGCCCAACTCCGGACCCGGCCTCAGTCTCAGTCTCAGCCTCCGCCTCCGCCTCCGCCTCAGCCTCATGGCCACGACCCTGACCACGGCCTCCACCGTCCGCCGTCCGCCGTCCACCGTCGACCGCGACCTTCCGCCGATCGTAAAACCGAAATAAAAGCCATTCCGGCCGTCGACTGGGAGCCTGGCGAGCTGATTGAGCTAATTGAGGATTTAATTCGCACTGCCGCCGGAGCCGGGGCTGACCTGAGGCCACCCCTGGCCGCCGGACCCCCCTCCGTCCCCGCCCATGCGACACTCGGCGAGCTCGGGGCCGTAACTCGAAGCCCGGTTATTAATTCACCGGCGAGCGCCCGAAAATAGGATGAATAACGCGAAAAATAACCCGCTGACATGCCAAGCACGCTTTTAGGCGCTCGCTGCACGCGCCCCTGACCCCGTCGGTGGGTCCTTGTGTGAGTAGGTGGGTGTCGTTGTGCGTGCGTGTGTGCGCCAGGATACTCCATTACAATGTCAGGAATTGTAATTAAATTTTGTAAAGGCCAAACAAACGACCGCGTTTTTATGGGTTTCGGGGTTTCGGGGTTTCGGTTTTTATTGCATGCGTGACCGGCACCGGCCGCGTCTCTGGACGGCTGGACAGATGGAGGGCAGGACAGATGGCCGATGGACGGACGGGCCCCACGACCTGCCACCCCACCCCCCGCTGCTGACTCAGGCCGCCCCTGCCCCCGCCGCCGCCCTCGACCCTCTCGCTTGCGGGATTCGCCTCGTTTGGCTTTCGCATTTAACGCTTGGGCCTCGTTGTTTTTGTTGTTCTCGTGTGATTGCGATTTGTTGTTTTGGACGTGCTTCTGTTTTGGTTGTGTTTTCGCAAGTGTGTTTGTTTTCCCCTTCCTGCCCCTCCTGCCCTTCCGACTCGAGCGTTTTTCAATCCCCGGAACCCGCTCGAGGCGGGGACGTCGTCATCAGTTTTTGTTCGGTCCGGCCGACCGGAAGGACCCAGGATTCCGAGGGGCTGGGGCGAGCGCTGGGGCTGGAGCTCGGGCTGGAGCTGGGGCTGGTGCTGGGGATTTGGGCGACGAGGGCGGCTCGGCTGGAGTTGCGGGAATTTCGTGCCGAGCCAGGCCTCGAGGGACGCCCGGTGGCGGGAGCTGAGGATGGATGGGCTCGGAAAACAGGCGGACCCGGTTCGAGCGGAACCACCAGCCATCTGTTTCTCTCTCCCCCTCTCTCTGTCTCTCCCCCCTCTATCTATCTCTCTCTTCTCGCCCGCTCGGTCTCTCTGCCGCTCCCTCTGAAGCAACACTTGTGGGAGTCGATGTCGAATGAAGTGGAAAAACTGGGGACTTCGTAAGAACGGGAAGGAACAACAACAGAACCCACAGCAACAATCACAACAACAACAACAACAATAAGAATAACAACAGCAACAACAACATCAGAAACAACAACAATTGTTACAAAAACACCACCACAACAGCCAGGAAAACAGAGAAATCGCACTCAAATAAATACGATTTTTATTTCTGCTTTCAACTCAACTCAACTCCACTCTTCACCTTTCATTCCATCCCCCACCCCCCACTCTCTCCCCCACTTCGCCCTGCTCCTCTGCACCCCCCCCCCCCCACCCCTCTCGAACCCCTTCAGACCCCTCCACGCCCCATCAAACCGAATTTGATGAACAAGAGACAAAAAACCCTTAAGCAAAAAGAAACATTTTTGATTCGTACTAATTAAGCTCTTTTCTCTTTTCTCTCTTTTTCACTTTCTCGATCTCTTCTCTTCTCTTCCTCTCGCTCACTCACTTTGCTTTCGACAAAAACAAATTCACACAACAACAACAATTTCAACATCATCCACAACATGAACAAAACAACATCAACAACCCCGAACTCCACCGTCACTGCTTCGAACCACCTGCGGTCGCCCCGATCGCCCGGTCGCCGCCTCGGCCGCCCACCTCGGCCCACCTGCCACGCCCCGCGCAGGCTGCTCCGCGCCGAGCTGTACGCGCTGCGCCGGAAGGGCGCCCTGAAGATCGGCGGCGCCGGACCCCTGGACGGCACCCTCGGCCAGCAGCAGCAGCAGCAGCAGACGAACCACAACCAGAACCAGAACCTGAACCAGAGCCTGCAGCACCCGCTGCTGCACGAGTCGAGCCGGCACTGTTCGCGCTGCAACACGGAGCTGGGGCGCATCACGAACCGGGGCGCGCCCTGCCGGGTCTGCAAGCTGAGGGTCTGCAAGGCCTGCCGCGAGTTCACCACGCGCACCACGGACTGGGTCTGTGTCGTGTGCCACAAGCAGATGTAAGTCGGGCCAGGGACCGCGGACCACCTCGGGCAAGTCGGACACCTCGGCCGAGACGGACCGGTCGGCCAGGGCGGTGGAGTCGGTCAAGTCGGTCAACTCGGTCGATTCGGTCAGTCAGTCATCGTGGTCAACTCGGTCAAGTCCATCACCTCGGTGAAGTCGATAAAGTTGGCCAAGTCCAGACCATGTTGGACTCGGTCTTCGGGAGGTCCGCCCGTGTCTCGTGCTTGAGGTCTTGGGATCGAGCTTGAAACGTTCTCGCTCATCCAGGAGCATCCTCGAGGATCCGCCATCGATTGCCTTCGACGCCTTTTTTGCATTCCCTCGACACACCAATCCATCAGCAGCAGGTGCTGCGTCGTGCGATGTCCACCTGACGTCGCTTTCCAACTTTCCCGCGGATTTCTCGGGAAATTCGACGGTTTCTAGATTTCATTTTCACTTCACTTGCCTTCACCTGACTTGACTTCACTTCACCTGCCTCGACTTGACTTGGCTTTCGCTCGCCGGCTGCCAGAGCTTTCGAGATGTCGGTCATTGTCGCGAAGACACCGGCAGCCCCCCTTGCCAGGCCCCCTGTGCTGGGCCGGGGCCAAGTGTCGATCGGATTCTCCCCAGTCTCGTTGGCAGTGAAATGTTTTCGAAAAATGTCGCTTCATCTGCTGTTTTTGTTGCTTGTTCGGCAAATGCCAAGATATTGACGATGGTGTACTTGAGTTGTTGTATTATTGTTGTTTTAATTGTTGTCATTGTTTTTGTTATAATTGTCGTTAATGCCAGCGAAATTGTGTTTATAGTTGTTGGTATTGTTTTGATAATTGTGGCCATCGTTGTTGTTGCAATCGCTGCCTCCGCGGTTCGCCAGCGACAGCTCGAATGCAGTTCTCGCAAGTGCTCGTCGTCGTTGTTATTGTTGTTAATGTTATTTTATTGTGTGATTTTATTGCTTTTCTTCCCTTTACTGGTGTTGTTTTTATTTTTGTTGCTTTTATTTTTGTTGTTGTTGTTGCTGCCGCCTTCGATTGCTGTTTGTTTTCCATTTGCATCCGATTTCAGGTGAAAGAAATTCGCATTTTCCCCATTTCCCATATTCATCGTTTTCCCTGTCAGTCCGCGCCTTTGGATGTGCTCTTGTTGTCTCTTTCCCACAACACTTGCACTGGCCCAGATCCTCCTCCTCCGCCTCCGCCTCGCGGGAATTCAATTTCAAACAAAAACATGCGCTCGAGCGACCCCGCGGTCAGCCGCGCCCGCGCTGGACCCGCCCTCGGCGGCCACGCGCCTCGCGGTCCACGGGCCACGGGTCACCGCAACATCCAAGGCTCGGTTTTGCAATCCAAGGGCAGGTTGTTGCAGTTCGAGGAGAAGAACATCTCGGAGGCCGACATGGGTGAAGGGTGAGAACCGGAGGGAGCTCGTGGAAGGTGGTTTGGGCAAGCGAGGTTCGCGAGAGGGAGGTTCGAGAGAGAGAGGTCTGGAAGCGGAAGGTCTGAGCGGCCCGAGGGAGGGAGGCCTGAGAGAATGATCCTTGAGAGTGGGAAGGCTGAGAGAGGGAGCCTGGGACGGCTGAGAGAAGGAGACCTTCGACGGGAGGCCCCCAGGCGCCCGGCGACCAAGATTGAAGACAGGAAATCGGCGAAGGACCCTCCGAGGGGTGGGGCTTGGAGGAGGGGTGAAGAAACGGCTGAGGGAACGAGCGATGCAGGCTGAATTTCGAGTAAGTGCCATCAAATCAGACAGAGCCATTGGAGCAAGGACGAAGAGGGGGGAGAAAAAGAGGGGGTTTCATGCATCGAATTTCGGAGAAGGATGGAGACAAAAGATCGATGCTGAGCGGGAGGGAAGGTGACGAACAGGGAGCGAAGGTGACGAAGAGGGAGGAGAGAGGGAGATGAATACAGATTGAAGCCTGCATCATCAATTCCAAGGCCGTCGCATCGGGATTTGTTCCGATTCCTGGCCTCTCGAGACCGGATGGAAAGTTCCAATCAACGACGATTCGACACACACCATACAATGCCCACAACAATAACAAAACAATAGCAACAACAACAACAAATGCCCCACACTACTCGGCGTGCGCAGCCAACGCATTTTGCCATTTTAATCACGCATGCATTGCCTGAGTTTACGGCCGTCGTAGGGCCGGGGCCGGGCCGGGTCGGCGCTCATTAGCCAGAAGTGGCGCAAAGTGCAGTCTGCGCGGCCGCCAGATGTCGCCAGTGTCAAGTGCGGAGACCGCGTGCCCGCCCCTGACTCGCCCCGACTCCGGCTCCACGCGGCCGCACCTCTCGTGGCCCCGGCAAGTGCGAAATTCGAAATCCGCCGAGGCCCACCTGAACGCATCCGCTCGCAGTCGTCGCCATCGGCATCGCCGGGCACGGATGCTGATGCGCCAAATTTGGGGCCACCGGGGCTGGGTCGCCGCCGATGGCTTCGGCGGATGCTGCGACGATGGCGATGACGACTGTTGGGGCCCAACCTCAAAGTGTGGGCTGCCGCCGCCAGCCGAAGCCACCTGGGTCTGCTCGAGCGCCGTCCGTCCGGCTGTCTGCGAGTCTGCCTCGAGTCCGTCCGGCGCTCTGTGGGTCTGGCCGCCTCCCGAGTCGCGCTCGCATTCGATCGCGAGCGGCTCCCTCGATCGGTTCGGGCCCCACTCGACACGCGACACGCGACACCCGATGATTGAACGACATGTTTGCGAGCCTGCTGACGGAGATACTGACGAAGTTGAATTGTTTCTCCGGTTGCAGGGAGATCCAGGCGGCCGCCAGCGGCGACTGGCTGAAGGACTTCACGCGCGGCTCCACCGGCGCCCTGCCCGTCGACCACCACCACCTGCCGACCAGCGACGTGCTGCGGAAGAGCATCCGACGCTCCTGGACCATATCGAGTGAGTTCGCCCCGGGACCGTCGCTGTCGACTTCTTCACTCATTTGTTGTTTTGGCCCTCTGCAGATCCCGAGGACGACCCCAATAACCCGGCAGCCGCGAACGCGGTCGGCGACAACCTGTATCCGCAGCAGCAGAACCTGATCGAGGCCCAGTCGGCCGGCAGCTACCCCTCGCTGGTGCGCTACCAGCAGCCGCGCCCCCACCCCGCGGCGCCCAACTACAACACCGGCAGCGCCATCGGCATCAGCGGCGGCGGAGGCGGCGGCGGCGGCGGCCAGGCGGGCCCCGGCGACTACCATGTGAACCCGCAGCGGCGGGTCCTGCGCCAGTCGACGCTGCCGAGCAGCCTGCCGAACCAGGGCGACGCCAGCCTGAGCGGCAGCGGGGCCAACCTGGCCAACTACAACAACGTGACGCTGACGGCGCCCACCTCGCCGCACCAGCTGCAGAAGAGCCCGCTCTACCCGAGCGCCTACAACAGCGACGACGTCATCCACATGAACTCGGCCCTCGACTGCGACGCCGGCTTCCTGCAGCAGCCACAGCAGCAGCAGCAGCAGCCGCCACAGCCGCAGCTGGTGGCGAGCGCGCCCCACCACCGCCTACAGGTAGGAGTCGCGACCACCCCCCACCCCGCTCTCTCACTCACGCTCCCCTGCCGCCCCAGATCCGCAGACAATCGACGCTGCCGGCGAACCCCTGCCAGCCGCCCATGTACCTGTCGACCTCGCCGAGCCGCGCCTTCAGCCGCTCGCCCGAGCGCTCGCCCGGGGAGCAGCGGTACCCGCCCTTCATGCGGCAGACCTCCTTCCCCTGCAACATGTCCGAGCCGCCCCCGCGCGCCAAGCTGCTGCCCACGTCGCCCAACTGCGCGGCCTACCAGCAGCAGCAACAGCAGCAGCAGCAGCAGCAACAGCAACAACAGCTCGACGGCTCGGGTGTGGAGGAGCCGGAGTTCGCGCCGGCGCCGACGACGACGACAGCGGCGGCGGCGGCGGCTGCGACGAAGCCGCGCATGATGCGGCAGGCGACGCTGCCGAACCCCGAGCAGCACGTGAAGCTGCTGCCGACGTCGCCGCCGAAGCGCCAGACGTCGCCGCAGTACCGGCGCTCGCCCGAGTTCACGCGCCAGCAGACGCTGCCGAACCCCGAGCCGCTCGCCTTCGGGGGCGCCGGCAACTCGCTGACGGTGCTGGGGGCGGGCGCCGGGCCCGGGGCCGGCAGCGCGGCGGGCCAGGCGAAGTTCATGCCGATCTCGCCGCGCCAGAAGCAGAACTTCCTGTTCCCCAGCGGGCAGCACCCGCGGCCCTTCCTCTCGCACCAGCACGTGCCGGCCGTGGGCGTGGCCGAGCCGGGCGCGGGCGCGGTCCCGGGCCCGGGCGGCTCCGAGCACTACTCGAGCAGCCAGAGCGTGAACATCCACCAGGGCGCGCGCGACCATGCCAAGATGATCAAGGTGCGGAGCCACAGCAACGAGGAGTACACGATCACGAAGCCCTACCACACCGAGAGCCGCCGCCTCCTGCCCGAGATCCCCACCAGCCGCTCCGCCAGGTGAGCCCAGAACCCTCGATCTCTCTTCGATCTCTCTCTCTGACTCCCTTTCGCTCCCCAGCCGCTCGCCCAGCCGGCTGGTGCGGCAGGACTGCGTGAAGACGATGGACGACCACCGGCGCACGTTCGGCGAGGCCAAGCAGCAGTTCCAGGAGTTCCAGGACGTCACCGAGGAGGAGGACGGCCGGCCCGAGTACGCCGACTACTACGCCGAGGCCGGCAACGGCCACCCGCACCCGCACGTCCACGCGCACAGCTTCCTGGAGGCCGACGAGGTCCAGTACGAGAAGACCTACAGCGGGGGCTTCAGCAGCGAGCCGCGGATCATCTACAACGACGGCTCCGACGACGGCGGCGCCGGCGCCTACGGCCAGTTCCAGCGGCCGATGGTCCACAGCGCCGAGAACGTCCTGGTGGCCTCCGAGCACGCCGCCTACGGCTACTACGGGGGCGGCGGCCACGGCCACGGCCAGGGCGGGCCGACGTCGCTGGGCCCCGCGGCCCTGCCCCGGACGCCGCTCATGCACAACCGCATGCGGCGCCGCCAGTCGCGCGAGCTGCCGCCCCAGGACCCCGACCTGGCCCAGGCGGCCTCGATGGGAGGCGTCGCCGTCACCGTCGAGGACGCCGGGACCGGGGCCGAGGAGCCGGCGGCGAACGAGCGTCGCAAGCCCGAGCAGATGCGCTCGATCTCCGAGGACTCGGGCGTGAAGCCGAGCGGCCCGAAGCCGGTCACGCGCCGCTCGCTCTCGCACCCGGAGAAGGAGACGCAGGTGGGTCGACCGGGCCAAGGTGGCCGGACGCAATCACTAATTTCGCTCCCTCTCCCTCCCTCTCGCTGCAGACTCCCAAGAAGCCCGAGCCCACGAAGATCCCGAGCCCGAAGCTGCTGGCCGACCTCTCGGACAAGGCGCGCCCGGCGCCCACGAAGATCCCGGCGCTCCGCCGCCGCGGCAGCCGCGCGGGCTCCGTCGACATGGACGAAGGTGAGCGGGGACTGAGGATGGGACTGAGGGTGGGGACGGCTTTGGCCGCCATCGAGTGACCTTCAGTCGGTTCACTCGCAGACTCCGTCATTTGTAATCGAATCCATTGACCTTTGCTGCGCCCTCGGGCGAACGACCCGAGCCCTTCTCGCCCTTCTCGCCCTCTCGCTCACACTCTGCTCCCTCCCGCAGGCGCCCTGAAGACGTATCTGAGCGAACGACGAAATTCCGAAGTATCCTTGAAATCGAACAAGGGACCCACGCAAAATGGCCAGCACTCGGCCGGCGAAGACCCACACAAGGACCCGAGCAAGGCCCGGACGCAGGCGAACGGCTCGGACAACGCCGGCAACAACAACAATAACAACAATAACAACAGCAACAACAGCACGAACAACAGTCACACGAATGGGGCCGACTCGGGCGACCCCCAGCACCCGCCGGTCGCGAAGGTGAGTCGAGGCCGCCTGGGCAGCTCGGGCAATAATCACAGAAAGAGTTCTCATTGTTTCCTCCTCTCGCCCTCAGCAACACACGACGACCCTGGGCGAGCAGGAGATCCAGAACGCAGTCGAGGCCGCCGCCGTCATCTTCAAGAAGGTCGTGCTGCAGCGGCGCCAGGAGAAGAAGGCCGCCGAGGAGGGTGAGTGGCCGACCCTTTTCTTGCTGTTGTCGTTGCCCAACCGCCGCCCCAACCGCCGACCGCCACCCGCTCCCGGACTGGCCAAAGTGTCGGAATTTTGCGCGCTCGACGACTTTTGAGTCGGGACGGAGTCGAGGCGGGCTGCGGTTGCCGGGCTTCGGTGGGCTTCCGAAAGTTTCAAAATCTTAACTGGTATTAATATGGAAAGTTTGGCGTTTTGTATGTTGTTTGCCGTGTTGTCGGTCGGTGGTGGATTTTTCCTCCCTCCTCCCCTCTTCCTGAATAATTAACCGGGTCTTGTTGGGTGCAGGCGCCACTTGCGGCCCGTCTCAAGTGGCCTTGAGTACGGCTCACTAATGGGTCCGCACCTGGGCACCGCCTGCCGACCCAGCTCTCGGTGGTGGGATCAGGGCCAACACTTGGGCCGTGGTCCTGGCCTGGTGTCAATTATTGGTTCGGTGAATCCTCATAACAATGTGGGCATAAAATTTCCAACAAATCCTAACATAAACCTAATCATTTGCTTAAACACCCAGTTCACCCTCTTAAATTGTCTCTAATAAATATTTTTTTTTTTTGATTTTTAATTCAATTTCAATTTTGATCGATTTTTTTATTTAGTTCTGATCAGTATTTTTCAGATAATTTCGCAAATAATTTTGTTAATCGAATTCTGATTAAGTTTCTTCTAATAACAGTGTTCGGTTAAACTTTTATGAAACAATGTTGATGAGTTTTTAATTCGAATATGTGTAACTGTACAATTATTTGCAATAAACAACCGTTTAAAAATGTCTGAAAAAAGTGAAAAAAAAAAATGTCATTCAATCAATCAACAGGAAAAATCGGTCAGAACAACGACCGAAAAGTAATTGAAAAACTCGATCTATCAAAATAAATTGGTGTATGCGATTTTTCATTATAAAACCCATGAAAATAACAAATAACTATCTACTAACAACTATGTATTAACAACTAGTCGTGGTGTCTGCCTTGGAAATTCCAAAGATTTCTCACCATTTTCGGCAGAATCTCGTAGTTTGTGGTGAAGGTATGACCAATATCTGTCTCTCGCTCTAACCCTATCTCTGTATTAACCATATCTGTGTTGATAAAGCCATTGCCACTGAAGCGTCCAACTGTGCTAATAACTAACCGAAATACATCTACCATGAAATAATTGCCAATGACAGCGCTTTCAACTTCCTTGTGTGTTGGTGTGTGTGTGTGTGAGTTTTGGGCATTGTTGAAGGCAAATGGCTTGTGAGAAATTAATGGGAACTCCGTGGCCATGCACCGGCTTGACCTTTGGTCGGGATTCGTCGGTGTCCGGAGACACGGAAGCCGTCCGTGGGAGGCAAGGACAAGGACAAGGACATGAAGACAAACATGAACTCCGTGTTCATGACCAGGAGCATGAACATGACCATGAGGCTTTGTGGCCAAGCCTTCTGGCCGAACTAATTGCAAATATTTCACAATAAATCCCGACCGAGGATTATTCCCCCAAGTCGACCCGGTTCGAAATTTCAAAAACGCTCGAGAGCTTTAAGTTCTGCCGAGTTCACGCCCTGCTGCCCTGTCCTCTGCCTCCTCCCACCACCGCCGGGCCCGCGGTGTACCGGGAAGCCTTTTGTGATTTCGCATTGCCAAAGGGAAACTCTTTGAAGCGCCAGACGCGATCCACGCCCACCTCGCCCTGGGTTTTTGTGGACTCAGCCCCTCGCCGGAGCCCCACGGCTGCCCACGAGGGATCCCGAGAAGTGCGCCCTGGCTGGGCCCGAGACCCTCCACGTGTTCCGCCTGACGGCCAGCTGTGGGCGGATGAAAGGTTCCAACAGTCGGTGGTCGGGGTCGTGGTCGGCCCCGAACCCCGGTCTCGCACGCCCTTCGTTGTGGGCGCACTTTTGAGCATCTGCCGCCGAAGCGATGTTTAATCTAATCGCAGGCAACCGAGATAAACCGGGGCACGGCGAGCCCATGTTTGCCAGGTCGAGTCCGCTGTGTGCGCGGGTGTTCCCACGTCTGTGTGTGTGTGTGTGTGGGAGTATGTGTAGCTTGGGTGTTTGTGTTCGGTGGCGGGCGTTCGAGGCGTTCTCGATTCGGCGACTCCGGACCCGGAGCTGGAGCTGGAGCGAAGTAGAGCCGTTTTTTGTGCCAGCGACTGTGGTTGCCGCAGAGGCAGCGTGAGTTGTCGTTGGCAGCCAACTTCCACTAACCAACACCTGGTGCCGGACTAACCACTAACCGATCGCCCACTGAACTTAATCGACGCCTCGCCCGCCCGCAGATGCCCCCGACATGGAGACCTCGTCGGAGCTGGACTTCAGGTCTTGCGCCACCACGACCACCTCGACGTCCTCCTCGACCTGCCCCACCGGCAGCTGCATCAACCAGCAGCAGCCGCCGTACCTGGTGGAGGCGGACGAGTTCAAGCTCGTGTTCATCAACTCGGACTCCTCGGCCTCGGAGTCCGCCTGCCGCGACGAGGAGTTCGAGTTCGAGCTGGAGCTCGAGGACAGCAGCTCGACCGCCTCGATCGCCTCCGTGGCCTCGGCCGCCTCCTCGACCGAGCAGAACTGCAGCAGCCTGGCGCAGGACGACGGCGACTGGGACTACTTCGAGCCCTCGATGCCGACGTCCGGCACCCTCGGCCGCCTGCGGCTCGACGGCTCCCCGCTGGCGCCGCGCCGCCGCCACCACCACCACCTGCAACGGCTCGACCTGCGCGCCACCAGCGACAGCACCGTCTCGCCCTCGGAGTCGCCGGTGCTGCCCCGGCGCCAGGCGCTCCTCTGCCCCCGGCTCGGGGAGAGCGGCACGGACGAGGAGCTGCTGATGCAGGGCGAGAGCTCGTCGCAGACCAGCAGCGACAGCCACCTGCTGGCGTCGCGCCCGTCGCACCACCTGAGTCTGAAGACGCGGCTCAAGACGCGGCTCCACCACCGCCACAGCTCGCCGCGCACGCAGGACCCCTGCGGCTGCACCTGCGGCGCCCAGCGCTCGGCGGCTGCGACTTCCGACCCCCAGCCACAGCCCCAGCCGCAGCCGCAGTTCGTGCCCATCCCGGTGCCGGTGCCGATCCCGGTGCCCCTGGCGGCCTTCCAGAGCTGGCACCCGACCGAGCTGCTGCGCCCCGGCGACGGCGCCGCTGCCGTCGGCGTCGGCGTCGGCGGCAAGGACGAGACCCTCTGCGCCTCGATCCAGAAGCTGTGGAGCGCGGCCGGGCCCAGCCTGGCCCAGCAGTCGGCCGCCGCCGCCGCCGTGGCCGCGGCCTACTCGACGACGTTCGGCGCGCCGTCGGAGCCCGACGGCGGGCGTGCGCAGGACCCGCGCCCGGGCTTCAGGACGATGGCGTCGGCGTCGGCGTCGGCCTCGGCGGCGCTGCCGCTGGCGATGTCGATGTCGCTGAGCTCGTCGACGTACTCGACGTCGTCTGGCTACGGAACGGCGACGGGCGGCAGCACCGAGACGCTCACGAGCTGCCTTACCGACGGCGGCGCCCACTTGCCGACGCCGCTCGCCCGGCCGGCCACAAGCGGCATCGACATCGACACCGACACCACCGCTCGCCACCGGCAACAACAACAACAACAGGGGCTGTGGGAGCCGCAGCCGCTGCGACACCACAAAGCGACAGCCGCCAGCCAAGCGGCGTCCGGCTGCGCGTCGTCGGCGGAACAGGTTGCGGCGACGGCGGCCCTCGTCGTCGCCTCAGTTCCGAGCGAGCCGTCGACGAGCGCGAACGCGAACGCGAGCGAGAACGAGAGCCGAGCACGACCCGACACGACGGACGATCGCGAGCTTCAGCGACGAGCCCCGCAGCCAGCACCGCGCAGCACCCACGAGCACGAGTCGCGGCAGCTGCAACAACAACGACGACGGCAGCAGAGACAATTTGAGGGGGAAGAAGAAGAGGAGGAGCGCCTCGATAAGCAGCCGTGGCTGCAGCATGATAGCGAGGGCGGCGCTGATAAGGCTGTGAGAGCTTCGAGGGTCCGCGGCGAGCCAGCGGCGCTCGGACGAAGTCCCACAAGAGCCGCCGTCGACGCCCCCCGCGAAGGGGCGGCTCGGCCGAAACAGGTCTTCGCGACCGGGCAGCACCAGCACCAGCTCCAGCAACGGCAGCCGCAACGACAGCTGTCGACGCCGTCCACCACCAGCAGCAGCAGCAGCAGCAGCAGTCGAGGCAAAGGCAGCGCCACCACCGCGCCGCTGGGCACAAAGAAAACGGCTTTCGAGCGCGAGGTACCTAGAAAACCAGCAGCGAACCAGCCAACAACAACAGCAACAACGGAGACAGCCACTCGGACAGCAACAACAACGTCGCCAACAGCCACCACCACCACCACCACCACCACCACCAGCACCAGCACCAGCACACGCGAAACGACTCGAGCGAACGAGTCGACGGCAGGAACCCGATCGCCTGCGTCATCGCCGCGGCCGGGCAGAGATGTCGAGGCGCCGAGGAGCGACTGCGGCACTTGTACGACTGCAGGGCTAGCGGGAGAGGGGGCCGAGGGCGCCCCAATCAGCGGGCAGCGGACCCCACTCGAAAGGAGAACAACGGGAACAACAACAAGGGCGCCGACAACAACAGGGCCAACAACAACGACAACGACAACGACAACGACAACTGACCAAGCCAACGTCAAAACAACGCCAACGGTCACAACAACGAGAGCAGCGACAACCACCAGAGCAGAGACAACAACCGCGAAAGCAACAACAACAACGAGCAGCCGCCCACTCGTTGCAGAGTCCGACAAGAGCCGAATGATATCGATCGGGAAGCTCACGAACGACGCCGCCTCCGCGGGCGGGTACCTGCAGAGCGAGAGCGTCTTCTCGTCCTCCTCGGACTCCGCCTCGGACTCGGAGTCGGAGTCGCCGTCCGAGGACGCGTCGGCCGCGAGTGGACACGACGGGGACGCGAACGATGGGGTCGCCGAGGGCGCGGGTCGCGTGCCGTTCGCCAAGCCGAAGTCGCAGCCGAAGGCGTTCGCGAAGCGCACAACGTCGCGTCGGTCGGTGCAGCGCAGCTACGACATCGCCAGCGTCGCCGGCCTCGACGAGCTGATCGTCAGCCACCTGGACGACGACGACGGCGCGGTCGACGGCGGCAGCGACTCGGCGTCCAAGGGCCGCGGCGGCGCCGCCTCGCCCTTCACCAGCGAGGACAGCTCGCCGTCGAGCTCCGAGTCGGTCGACTCGGACGACACGGGCACGATCGCCGACCGCCGCCCGAAGCGCCGCCACTTCTCGAAGGTGTTCGTCGTCAACCGGCACGAGGGGCGACGCCTGCGTCGCGGCGGCGGCGGAGGCGGCTCCTCCACCTCGAACGACTCGCAGTCGTCGGACGCGAACCTCGAGGACTCCTCGGACAACGACACGGACACGGAGCGCGTCGACTGCGGCATCGTCCTGAACTACGTGCGGCCGCTGCGCGAGGGTGGCGACGACGACGGCGCCCCAGCAGCAGCGGTAGCGGCAGAGGGCGCGGGCAGCGACAGCGGAGACGACGACGACGTCGGCTCCTCCTCCGACGAGGGCAGCGACGGCGACGGCCACGCCAACAACAAGTACGTGGCGACCTCGGCCGAGGAGATCGCGAACTGCATCATCGTGGTCGGCGGCGTCACCGACGACGACGCGGCCGCCGGCGGCGTCGTGCTGAACGCGGTGCGCGCGCTGCCCGACGAGGACCGCTGGCTGCCGGCCCGCGGCCCACTTCGGCCGAAGACGACGGCGGCCGGCGATGCGTCGAATTTGTGCAGTCGCCGTCGGCCGGAGCCAGAGCCGGAGCCGGCGCCGACGCCGGAGCAATCAGAGCGAGTGCGGAGTGCAGCGAGCGTCTCGGGCGCACGCTCCACTGACCACCAGCAACAACCACCGCAACTGCCGCAGGCCCCCCTCCTGGACACGCAGGAGGCCTGCGAGCAGCTCGACAGCATCTCGAACGACGTCAACCGGCTGCTGGCGCTCAGCAAGCAGAACTCGGAGCTCGAGCTGAAGCTGCAGAAGCTGCGCCAGGACGTGGCCGAGATCAACCAGGACCACTTGGCGCGCACCCCGGCGACGGCGACGGCGGCGACGGAAACCGAAAGCGGTGGCGCAGGTCGGCGGGAAGAACCAGAAGAAGGAGAAGAAGAAGAGGCGGCGCCGAAAGACGGTGCTTCCGAGAACGCCGACGTCGTCGCCGCCCGAGCCGGTGACCAGCGACGGCTGCGCGGCAGAGGCGGCAGAGGCGGCGACAGAGCCGGAGAGGAACAACATAATTACGCCCGCGAGCCGGAGGAGGGCGCGCAGGCAGGCGGCGAAACTGGAAATCATCGCGCGAACGCAGACGCCGATGACGACAACGGCAACAACGACGGTGGTGATGATGATGATGATGATGATGATGATTATGAAGATGTTGTTGTTGCCGCTACTGCTACCTGTGCGGCGGGCCGGGCGCGCCAGGTAGCGAGCGGTAACCGGCCAGCTGGCCATCAACAAAGCGCCGGACCACTAGAACAACAACCACAGCAACAACAACAGCAACGAGCCAGCCAAGCATGCAGCACGAAGCATGGTTTTACGGACTCGGGCGAATTCCAGGCGAAAAAACAGACCCGAGCAATAACAACAACGGCGGCGGTGACTGGGCCTAGTGTAATGAAAACAACAACCACAACAACAGTCACAAATACACCCTTTGTTACAACAACAAACGCAGCAACAACAGCAAGAGCAAAAACAACGCCATCGACCACAGCGAGCGAAACCCAAACATTTGCCGAGCGGCCACGGCGAACGACACCTGAGGCAGCCGAAGAAGCCGAAACCGAAGCCGAAGTCGTCGTCGCTGCAGCCGATGCCGATGCCGATGCCGTTGTCAAAGGCGAAACCGAAACCGAGACCGAGACCAAGACCGAAGTCGGAACCGAAGCCGAAGAACAGGTACGAGCGCCGAAGAGAGCCGAGAGCGGCGAGCGAGCGGCGGCGACGATGACGACGTCGGCGGAGAGCGAGCGATTGGCAGAAACGAGCGAGACAACAACAGCAACAATGATAAATCAAACAATGGCTAGTACAATAACAAAAGAAGCAACAGCAACAACAACAACAATGGCCGCAGCTAGCAAAGCTGCTCGCGCAGAGGCGACCGAAGAGTTGGCCAACGCGAGGCGAGCAGTCGACGATGAAATGTTAAACGATCTGGACGTGGAGTCTGACGACGGCGGCAGAAGCAGCAGCAGCAGCAGCAGCAACAGCAACGACAACGGCAAAAGCAGCGGCAGAAGCGTCGACGGTGCGTGGCAGAGCCGTGATCTTCGTGAAGCCACCAAGAGCGATAAAAACAACTACAAGTACAACAACAATAATAACAGTGGCCAAGTGAATGTGTTTGAAAAAGTGTTCGTCGACTACGACGACGACGACGACAACGATAACGATAACAACAACAATAGTAACAACGAGAACTACGACGACGGCGACGACGTCTTCGGGTTTCACGCGTCCGACCGAGAACCGTACGCGCCGGGCCGAGCGACCGCGAGTGCACTCTACGGGTCGCCAGCAGCGAATCCCCAGGCGACAGCACCAACAACAACAACAACAACAACTACGACGCAAAATTCACCCGCACCCACAACAGCGACGGCGACCGCGGCGCGCTTCGGGTCCCCCAACTCGCTGTCGGCCAAGTACCGCAGCCTCGTGATGATAACGAAGGAGGCGGCCGGCAGCAGCGAAAGTTCCACAGCCGCCTCGGTCGCGCCGACGCCGCCGTCCGCGACACGTGTACCGCCGTCACATGACGCGAGTGAAGGTGCTAACGGCAGTGTGAGTGCGCGCCGCGAAGCCGACGTCGACGCCAGTTACGAAACGCCAGCTTCAGCGGCAGAGAAAACAACGACGTCGCAAACAACAGCAACAACAACGGCAATAAGAATCACAACAATACCAACAACAACAGGAACAGGAACAGCGCGAAGTGCGAAAACAACTGGCGAGCGCGACGCGACCTCCGAAGGGGACGACGATGAATCACTCGTGGACGCCGCCGCGGCCGACGTCACCCGCGACGTCACCGGCTACGACGCGCACCCGAACGCAGTCGACAGCGCGATCTCGGCCAAGTCGCGGATCCCCGTCGTCTGTCTGGAGGACGGCCTGGCCGACGACGACTCCTGGGTGGAGGAGCTGAGCCAGCGCGGCGACGAGCTCGACCTGGACGACGTGGACGTGGACCTGGACGTCGATGTCGACGACACGACGCCCACCGCCTCCGACTCGGAGGACCTCAGCGGCGACGGCGACGAGGGGCTGGCGTGCGGCGGCGGCGGCGGCGGCATCTTCGTCGACTGCGAGGAGGAGCTGCGCGGCTACCATCGGTCGGCGATCGATTTCACTCTGCACACGATCGTCGAGGAAAGTTGCGAAGAAAGCGAGGTCGCGTCGCTGCGCGGCCACGGCCACGGCGGCGACGGCGATGGTCACGGCGATGGCGACGGCGGCGACGACGACGACGACGACGAGCTGGACGAGGCCGAGCGGCGGCGGCTGCGCAGCCTGAACCACCACAACCGGCTGTCGGCGTCCGACCTGGAGAAGTATTTCTTCTTCGGGCTGGGCGACGGCAAGGTCATGAGCTCGATCGACACGCGGGGCGAGGACACGGCCTCGGAGGTGAGCAGCGAGTGCTCGGAGGGCCTCGACTCGCTCGGCATCCCCGAGGAGCCCGTGCACGACATCAACAGCGCCGCCGAGCTCGCCTCGTCCCGCCTCGAGAAGTACTTCCTCTCGGGCTTCATGGGCTTCAACGGAGGCGGCGGCGGTGGCGGCGGCGGTGGAGGAGGCGGCGGCTCCGGCGGCGGCGGCGAGATGAACGAGTCGGACGAGAGCGGCAGCGTCGGCAGCGACAGCGAGGGCCACCCGAGCCCCAGCCAGCGACGCAAGCGGCTGGTGCGCGCCCGCGGCACCCCCCGCTCGCACAACTCGTCGCTCGACAACCTCCTGGTCGACGCCCAGGCCCAGGCCCAGGCCCAGGCGCAGGCCGCCAACGACTCGCTCGAGTCGACCCTGCTCGGCGGCACCGGCGGCGACATCCTGGACTCGTCCGAGTCCGAGGCCTGCGACGAGACGCTGCTGCTGCACGCCGGCGGCAGCGACCGGGCCACGGACAGCGCCTCGGACACGATCAAGCGCAAGAAGCAGCTGCGCAAGCGCCACGACTCGCTAGACGAGAAGCGGCTGCAGCACGAGGCCGCCTCAGCCGCAGTCGCCGGCGAGGATGGCGTCAAGGCCACCTCGGCGTCGGCCGAGTGCCGCACGCCCACCCCCGGCGCGATGGGCGCGGCCCAGGCCAAGAAGCAGCAGCACCACAGTCGCGACAGCGGCTTCGTCGGCAGCAACGACGACCTCCTGAAGACGCCCGAGGGCGAGGCGGCGACCGCGTTGACAACGGCGACGATGGCGGCGCCGCGCTCGAGGTCGCCCGCGACGCTGGAGCAGATCCACGAGGCCAGGGAGGCCCAGGCCCAGGCCCGGGCTCAGGCGGACCACGAGGGACCGACGCCGGCCGCGCGCGACGCCAGCAGCGGCCCCCTGAAGGCGGACGGCGTCACGCGGAAGCCGCCGCTGCCGCCGACCACGGCGACCGCAAACACAGCAGCGGCGATGGGGTCGACGGCGAGCGCGGGGCTGGTGCGCAAGGACAGCTTCAACAACTGGAGCTCGGACGAGGAGACGAACCTGATGATGTCCAAGATGCGGCAGTTCTTCAAGACCCTGGTCGTGGCCACGGCCAACGCGCAGCAGCAGGGCTACGTCTCGACGGCCACCGCCACAACCACCGCGACCACGACCACGTCCAACCAGACGACGCCGGTGGCGGCGCGACGGGGCCGGACGCGGCCCGCCCAGCTGGCCTACTTCGAGAACGAGCTGACGCGGCTGATGAAGACCGTGCCGGGCATCAACGACGACCAGGTGCGCGAGATCGTCGAGTACCTGAGCAGCGAGGACACGTGGTCGGACTCGTACGACTCCTCCGACTACACCAGCTCGGACCTGGACCTCGAGGGCGCCGCCGGGCGCAGCCGCAAGGGCGAGCTGAAGCAGCAGATCTCGGCCAGCTGCCAGCAGATCATCAGCAAGTTCGAGGTCGACGAGGAGGGCGACCGCGGCGACGGCGGCCTGCTGGACGAGGCGCACGGCCTCAACTCGGACACGGCGCTCGTCTACCAGAAGCTCGTGGCCTCCTTCTCGAAGATCGCCGTGGCCGGCAACGGCATCGGCACCGGCAACGCGGTCACGGTGACGGTCGCCGCGCCCTCGCCAGTCGCGGACACCAAGGGAGGCGGAAGCGGAGGCGGAGGCGGAAACGGAAACGAGGGACGGCAGGCCGCGGAGGAGGAGGACCGGGTGTCGACGGGCAGCGGGCGGTCGCCGCAGCTGTTCGCCAAGGTCATGCAGCACATCGGGACGCGGCTCGTGGCCCTCATGCACGAGGTCAGCAGCGGCAACGACTCGCACGGCACGAACTCGCCGCTGCCGCCCCAGCGCCACCACCACAAGCGGCTGCAGGCCAAGATCTCGGCCACCACCACCGAGGACGAGGAGGACGACGACGACCAGGCGCGCTCGACGCGACACCCGGCCCACCACCAGCACCACCAGCATCAGCAGCATCACCAGCACCACCAACACTTCCAGCAGCAGCAGCAGCAGCAGGCGAGGCTCGGACGGCAGCAAGAGGACGCCAGCCAGTTGGCGCGCAGCAGGTCCCACGACCTGCTGCTCGACACCGGCGCCGCCTCGGGCCCGGCCGCGACGACCCCGGCGGCGCTGATGCCATCGGCATCGGCCTTGGCCTCAGGACCCTCGGGTCCCGCGAGTGCCGTCGGCGGCGGCCGGCCCCACCACCACCAGTCGAGCAGCGGCGTCAGCGACACCGCCGGCGAGGAGTGCGGCGTCGCGAGCGACTACGAGCGGTTCTCGTGGCGCGGCAGTTTTGAGTCGGCATTACTGGCTAATGGCGACTCCAGGACGAAGCTCAGCCAGCTCGACCGCGACAACTCGTCGTCTGCGTCCGCTTTGGCGATCGCAAAGCGCCGTTCGGCAGGCGACCTGTTGTTCAACCACAAGAGCCTCAGCCGCGAGCAGCTGGACCGCGTCCGCTCCTGCGGCAGCATCGGCGGCGGCGACGAGCGCCACCAGGAGCTCGAGTCGTCGCCGGCCAAGCCGTGGGTCTCATCCGCCGACTCGAAGGACGCCGTCCGGCGCTCCAGTGTACCTGATGCCATCTACGAGTCGGACTCGGACGCCTCCTCCTCCTCCGCCTCCGCCCCCGGCGACAAGGGCGCCTTCGGGGCGCGCTCGACGCTGCCGCGCAGCCTGGGCGGCCTGGGCGGCGTGACGCAGGTGGCCAGCACGAACTCGCTGCCCCGCCTGCCCACCTGCGGCAGCTCGGGCTCGGGCGCCGGCCTCGCGACCACCTCCACGCCCGTCACCTCCAAGTCCCAGAGCGCCCTCAACTTCCCGCCCTCCAGCGGCGGCGGCGGCAGCGTCGGCAGCGGCGCTGGCAGCGCCAAGAGCGCCCGCTACCGGTCGCCCGGCATCGTGGGCCGCGCCAGCGCCGCCCTGGGCGCCAAGAAGTCCAGCTCCAGCCTGGGCCTCCACAACTTCCTCTACTCGAAGAGGGACGCGCGGAAGCGCCTCAACCTGTCCGGCGGTGAGCATTTTTTATTTCTCTTATTTCATTATCATATTGCTTTAATTTATTTTGTTCTATTAGTTCATTCCACCTTCCTTTATATCAAATTATGTTGGTTTATCTTGGTTTTAAATATTTTCCCTTTGCTCCCTGCTCCGCCCGACCAAATTCTGAGGAGTTGCTGAGGTTGATCTGTGTTGGAGGATCGTGGAAAAAAATTGTCATTTGTCAATTGACTGGGAGGAAGAACAGAAAATTTCGGTTACGATTTTGAATGCATTTTTTTGAAATGCAAAAATACAACACCTGAGAGATCGTCTTTTAGGGACTTTTAGCAACTGGTTGGAAATGTCCAGAGGGATCAGAAACCCCCAAATGTCCAGGAACTGTTTTTTTCCACTACTCCCACATTTCTCTAACATCAAAATTTATTGAAATCCTCACGAAAGGTCGTCAGGATCCGATTTAACAAAGAGTTTGAGCTGAACAAGAGACAAAGAACCCACTATACTATATACAAGTTGAGCCCCTGCATTGGATTTCAATTCATTGTGTTTCATTTTTCAATTAAATTCGTCGTTTTCATTTGTTCACACTTTCCCCCAGTGAAGTGACCACTTGATTTCCATCGTGGTTTCATGGCTCGAACGCACTGTGCCCGAGTCTGAGCGCCGCCCGTGGCACAGGGTGAGGCCCGTTCTCGAGTACGTGACGGCGGCGTCCGCGAAACTGGGCTGGGCCCCTCCCGTGCTGCCCGCCGCGGCTCGCGGGCTTCTCGAAGGTGTGGCCGAGGGTTGGTGGCGGGTTCGTGTCGGGGTCCCTCGGGCAGCGCGCGATTCGGCTCGAGTCCTGCGAGGGATCCCTCGCTAATGACACTGGGGATGGCATCCATGAACCCCTGTCTCTGGCAAGCCCCGCCCAGTCCCCAGACCCAGACCCAGACGCCCACCTCGACCACCCGGGCGGGCTTCGACCAACTGCGCGCCATGGCCGCGATCGAATCGCCTGAGCCCAGCTCGTGCCCGGCCCAGGCGATGGCCGACTAGAATCGTGCTCGGCCAACCTTCCACGGGTTGGTGCTAGAGCTGTTGCCATTGTTGTTGTTGTTGTCACCCAACGGTGTGACGGCGGAGCACGGCCGAAAGCAAACGGCGGCCAAAAAAACGCAATCAAGGTCAATTAACTGTGTCCGTATTTAGAGTCTCCGCGAGTTCCGAGCTTCGATCTCTGTCTCGGATTTCCGACTCCCAATGTCTGTCGCTCCAGTGGCATTGTTGCTCTTGTCATCGTCATCGTGATCGTCATTGTGAGCGGTGTTGTTGTTGTCATGGTGGGAGATGCTGTTGTTGTTGCCGCTGCTCTCTACGTGCCGTGGTGGCCGGGCGGTGTGGGCGTGCTTGAACTTTGTCCGGGCGAGGCGGGGATCGGGGGGAAGCGGAGTCGTTGTCGTCGTCGTCGTCTCCGCTGTCGTTGTCTTTGTCGTCGTTTTTGTCGCCGTCGTCGATTCGGCTTCCTCGATCTAATCATGCATCATCAGGCCTCGCCGACCTCCCCCCGCGGCACCTCCACCGATGAACCCGACGGCACCCTCGACGCTGGTCTTCGCACGGTCGACGCCCGTCCGTTGTCGACGGTTGTTGGTCGTTTGGCGGTCGTCACGCGACCTCCTCCGCCGGCGAGCGCCGCTACTGGGGCCTCGTCGGCGCCTGGCCCGGGCCCAGCACCCTGTACGCCGCTGACTCCACTCTTTGAATTCAATTAGCGAGCCATCAGCACAATTCATTTGATTAACCTTTGCGCCACCCGAACGAGACCCGATCGCTCGCCAGCCCCACCACCCACTGGGGCCCTGGTGGCCCCACAAATGTGCTGTATTAATTGCATCGTCGAAATTCCAGCCCGGAGTGCGATCGAGGCGAGTCGCGGCCGGCCGACGGATGGACCAGTTTCAGGGAGGACGTCGTGTCCGGAGGTCGCCGTCATCGTGGTCGTCGTCTTGGTCTCAATCTCGGTCTCGGTCTCGGTCTCGGTCTTGGCCGTTGTCGTCGCCGTGATCGCTGTCGTTGTCGTCGTCGTTGTCGCCACCGTCTCGCAGTCGTCGCAATCGGAGTTCGTAGAGGCGAGGCGGGAAACATTCGAAAATCCGATCGGACATCGCGGAAGTTGCAAAAGAAATTCCAGAAACAATAGCAACAACAACAACAACTATCACTACCATAAACCAACAACAACAGCAAAAAAGCCAGCCAGCCATCCAACAAAAACCGACTCCATTTAGTGAAAGTACCTTGCGATCGTTGTTGTTTTTGGTGTTGTTGTAGTTGTGTTCATTGTATTTCCGACACAAATCAAAGCCAGAAACAAAGGCAAAACCGAACAAAACAAAACAAGACAACACCAAACAACAACAACAACTTACTGGCTTGCGAGGAAAAATTCGAAAATCGTTTCTTCAACTCCGTGGCTTGCAAATAAAATTGTTAATAAGTCGTGACCAGCCGCCCGCCGCCCGCCGCCTCCCATCGCATGGGCCGACGTGCCGTCCGTGGCGTCTCGTCGCAGGCTTCTAGCGGAGCCCTCGGCCCCCGAACGAGCTCCCTTCACGACCCCTCGCAGCTGCCTCCACCCGTTGTTGGACTCGCAGCCAACGCGGACGCCGACCCAGTCCGGGTCCAGCGGGCGAGCGCCTTCAGGGTCACGAGCTCTTCGGACAGACCCGAGTAGACCGAGTTCGTTGGCTCGAGCCAATAATTAGAGCACCAGCGATCGGCGATCGATCGCTCGCCGCGGGAGGCCGCTCGGCCGCTCGAGTCCGTCGAACTCGCCGTTCGACGTTCGCCAATCGCCCACCTCTCGAGGGTCTCAGACTCGCCCGAGGAACCGAACCCAACGGCGAGGCCATGCCACGGGTGTCGCGCCTGCTGGGCGGCCGGAACGCGAAGAAGAAGAAGACGAAGCCGAAGCCGATGGAGCCCCAGTACAGCGTCTTCGGCGGCAGCAACGGCAGCGGCAACGACAACGGCCTGGCCACGGTCCACAGCTACCAGGGGGCGAAGCGAACGAAACGCGACGTCGCCACCGCCGGTGGTGCCAACAACAGCATCAACTACGCGTCGCTGAGCCGCATGTGCGACGCCGCCCGCGACACGACGCGACACAGCGGGCGCTCGCGGGGCGTCCGCCGCTGGCGACGCTGGCTGAGCCGCAGCTGCTGCGCATGCGCCGGCGACCGGTACTCGCTGCAGCAGCGCGGCCGCAGCTACCAGGGCTACAGCAGCAGCGACGGGAGGCGCGGCCGGTGCTGGGGGCGCCTCCTGCGATGTCGCCGCCGCTACCAGGGCGACACCGACGACGACGATGACGACATCGACGGCAAGTTCGCGGCCTACATCGCCGAGATGAAGCTGCGGGAAGACCCGAGTTCGGCAGCCACCAACACAGCAGCAGCAACGACGCTGTCGACGCCGCCACCTCAAGCACCAAGTACGCCAAGCAACCTTTCAGTCGCCACCGCCGCCGCCGACGGCTGCGATGCGCCGCCCCCTCCCGGCACACCGGAGCCCGCGACCGCCTGCCGCCGCCCCCGCCGCTGCTCCAGCCTGGGGGCGCCGCGGCCGGGCCGGCGCGCCTGGACCTGGGACGACAGCCTGCGCTCGAACTCCGACCGCTTCCTCGAGACGCTGGAGGAGGACGAGGCGGGCGCGACGGGGGTGGCGCCCTGCGCGGGCTGCTGCAGTCGGCGGCCGGCGCTGTGGCGACTTGTCTCCGACGCCGACGCCGACGCCGCCTCAGCCACTGCGGACGGCAGAGGTAGGATGCGCTGGAGCGTGGGATGGCGTGCTGGCATGGGTTGCCGCCAGTCGCCGAGCGCCAAGCGCCAAGCGCCGGTCGCTTCTGCTCCTAGTTTCGTAATGCATGATTGCGCCAAGTCATTCCACCGTCGTCCGTCCGCCTCCGCAGCCAGCCAGAGGTTCGAGGGATTTCACTCTCACTGCCGCAGTCACCGACGCAGTCGACAGCTGGCCTAAGAAGCTTCTCGAGCTCAGCCGACTCCGTCCACGACTCGCGGTGACTCATCGCGATCGGGCCCGGTTTCCGCGAGTGGCCACGAGCGACGTCACTCGCTCTGCCGTCGGCCAGGTCGAGAGCGCCGAGTTTTCTGCTTTTCTGCTTCGCGAGCGATTTCACTCGCCTCCGGAGGGCGTCGCTGGAGGGGCTTCGGGAGAGTTTCAAGAGAGTCCCATGGAGATCCCTGATCGATCGTGGTGGGAGGTCGTGCAATGGGTCTGTCGGGTCTTCGAAAGAGACTTCGAACTCTGCATCATGCACAATTCTGTCAATGGATTGCGTGGCTAGGAAGAGAGGGGAAGAGGAGGCCGCAGACCGTGCTGGGATCCCTCGAGCAAGGCAAGTGCGCGATTTGCAACAAATTCCGGCGTGCTCGACCAGCAAAACCCTTTGGCAACAGTCAACAGCATGCCGCGAACAGACGCAGGGAGGAGGCCTGGGGCGATGGTGGATGGTGGAAATTCTGAATAGATTTTCGAGAGCTAAATTCAGCGAGCAGAGAGCGAAGAAGAAGGAGAAGGAGAAGGGGAGGAGGGAACGAGACCAAAGACCCATAATGACTTCCCGGTAAAACAAAGCCGTGAACCGCCTGACCATGCGTAGTATAGATATTTACCATAATTATCGTCGATGGATGGGATGGGACGGAGTAGAGGAGAATGCGACCGGCATTGTTGGTGTTGGTGCTGCTGTTGTTGTTGTTGTTGTTGCAGTGCCTACCTGGTCAGTCGGGCGGAGGCTGGTGGCGAGGTCCAGGTGGCCGGGGAGTTTTGTTGCTGTGGTGGGTTTTTAGCATCGTTTTTACGATCTCGCGTTTCGTAAGAAACCATTTGAGGCGACGGCGGCGACAGCCACAACAACAGCAGCAATAGTGCCAACAGCAACAACAATGCCGTGCAATAAAAATCACATAAAAATTACAACAACAACAAGAACAACAAGCAGCACGAAACGTGAGGTACCCTTCAACTCCGGCGCAACGTGAACACGATTCAAGTGAACTCCAAGTTCATCAAAAATAATGAAATAATGGAACGATGTCTAGTTCGACTTTGAGTCGGCCGCCGGCCGTCGACGTCGGCGGCGCTGCCGACGGCGCAGTCCCAGTCTGCGTCGCCGTCTACGTCCAGCGATGCTGCGGCGACTGCAGCAAGCGGCGAAAATTGAATTAATTCATAAATAAACGATCGAACACCATTTCACAAGGGAGGGCCTCGGGCTGATTTCTGCGATTTTTTTTTTTGGCCCGACTAATGGACGGCTTTCCTCCGCTTACGTAACTTCAAATCGCCACCAAACCCAGCCATTGCCAACAACCGAATGACGCCGTTTTTCTCTCTCTTCTCTCCCTTGCAGAGGAGGCCAAGGCAGCCGAGGCGGAGGAGCAGAGCCGGTCCCCAGTACTGGGGCAGGGACAGCGGCCCGCGGAGGCCGCCGGCAGCCCGATGCACTCGCGCGGCTCCGGCACCAGCGACCAGTGGCCGGCCCAGTCGGACGAGGACATCGACCGGCTGGTGGCGATGCACCAGAACCGCAGCTCGCTGAGCTCCCTGGGGGTGAGTGCGAGACCAAGCCCAGGTCGACCGGGTCTGACGAGGAACGTTTATCGATCTTTCAGCTCCGCTCGGATTCGATGGCCAGCGTCTACTCGGGCGCCGGCGAGGGCCGCTACGGGACGGTCGTCGTGAAGGGCCAGGTCGAGTTCGGCATGCAGTACAACTACAAGCTGGGCGCCCTGGAGATCCACGTGGTGCGCTGCAAGGACCTCGCCGCCGTCGACGTCAAGCGCAACCGCAGCGACCCCTACGTCAAGGTGCGTCCACCGGCCTCCACCCCCCGCCCACAACCGAAGCTAATCCGGTTCCGTTTCGTCCTCAGGTGTACCTGCTGCCCGACAAGTCGAAGGCGGGCAAGCGCAAGACGAAGGTCAAGAAGCACACACTGAACCCCATCTTCGACGAGGTCCTGCGCTTCCACATGCCGCTCTCGAGCCTCGAGTCGCGCACCCTCTGGCTGACCGTCTGGCACTCGGACATGTTCGGGCGCAACGACTTCCTCGGCGAGGTCAGCCTCAGCCTCCAGGGCAAGGTCTTCGACAACCCCCAGTCGCAGTCGTACCAGCTGCAGGAACGCGTAAGTCCGACCCCCCGACGCTTCCCTCGACCCCGCGACCCGTTGCTGATCGGAGTGTCCTTTGTTTTGGTTCCAGAGCGAGCCCTTCGACGACGTGGCCACCTACCGGGGCGACATCGTGGTCGGCCTCAAGTACATCCCGCCGGAGAAGACGTCGGGCTTCCTGCGCGGCTCCAGCGCCACCGGCAGCAACTCGAACCTGCGCAAGTTCGGCAGCATCAAGGCGATCGGGGCCGGCTCCAGAGGCGACCGCGGCTCGAAGGGCGGCCAGCTGCACGTGCTCGTCAAGGAGGCCAAGCACCTGAGCCCCATCAAGCCCAGCGGCGCCTGCGACGCCTTCTGCAAGAGGTGCGTCCGACTCCGACTGAGAATCTTCTCCCCGCAGCACTTTTTGGTAACTCCCGTCTCTGTCTCTGTCTCTGTCTTGCAGCTACCTGTTGCCCGATCGGACGCGCAGCTCGAAGCAGAAGACGCCGGTGGTGAAGCGCTCGCTGCACCCCAGCTGGAACTACACGTTCGTCTACGAGGACGTCACGCTCGAGGACCTCTCGGAGCGCGCCCTCGAGCTGACCGTCTGGGACCACGACCGGCTCGCCAGCAACGAGTTCCTGGGCGGCGTCCGCTTCTCGCTCGGCTCCGGTGAGTTTCACCCCAGACCCTCGAACCCCTGCCCCGATGCAGACTAATGTGCCGATGGTTTCGATTGCAGGCAAGAGCTACGGCCGGCACGTGGACTGGATGGACGCCTCCGGGAAGGAGCTCTCGCTGTGGCAGAACATGCTCGACCGGCCGAACTTCTGGGTCGAGGGCAGCCTGGTGTTGCGCTCGACCCTGGACGGCGTCCGGGCCATACCGTGAAGGCCCAGTTCGTTGGGCTCTTCGTAGAACAGCAACAACAGCAAGCAACCTGCAATGGAGCGAGAGGCTCCGGACCTGATGGACAACAACAACAACAATACAGACAAGGACAGGAGGAGACCACAAACACCCACACACGTACACGTACACGTACACTGTGCAGTTGTATTAAATCGTTATCATTATGCTAATTTATTGAATTATCGCGATTAACAGACGAGTTGCGTTTGCGCCCCAGGTTCGACCGCGGCTCGTTCGTTCTAAGTTCTAAATTCTAAGCCGTAGACTCTAAGTAATTGATGACAATTTGAAAAGCATTATTAGACTCGTTAAGGCCCACTGTACTAGCCCAGATCAGCCCAGCTCAGCCCGGCCCTGTGTAGAACAACCCGTGGCGACCGAGGTTGCGAATTCCCAACGGCCCGGCAGCCCCGGCGCCTGCTCAAGGCTCGAGTAAGTCGACCGTCCAGCCGGTCGACGGGAGGTCGAAGTGCGATTGTAAAAAGTACCCTAGAGATAGCGTTGTATTTGTGTAGTTTTGCCGTTTGGATGCAGGCGTTGGGAATTCGCAAATTCGAGGAAAATTATTATTACGATTATCATTAAAATTATTATAAAAATTATTATTATAATTATCGTTGATCGTTAGAATTGATTTGACGAGGGCTCAAGAGAGATTTATTTGTAGAGTGCACTCATCTCACACACACACACACACACGCCCAGCCACCACACTCACACCACGCGACGAGAGCTCGGCCTCGGTCAACTCGGGTCAAAGGTGGCCGCGTGAGAGAGAGAGAGAGAGAGAGAGAGAGATGGGTGCCGATATTTGGAAGACGAGAAACCGAGATTCGGCTCGGTGGACCGGGGAGCTGGAAAAGCCTATCGTTAATTATTCACTAACACACATACTCACACATTCCTACTCACACACACACACACACCCACCCACTGACTCACTCACATATCCATAACACATGCTTAGTATTTAATAATGATCCATTAGAGCAGACTTAATTGCTGCTTCTTCTTGTGGACGATGTGTGAGGGAAGGAAAGAGCGAACAAAAGCGAAACAAAAACAAACCCCATGGGGAATACATGATGAATGATGATGAAATGATACATTCATACATGCATATATATATATATACATAGGCACACATGTATATATATAGGAATATATATTGAAGTCAATCGCCGTTAAGCGTTTATTTTATGCGAGCATGTTGAAAGAGAGAAACTTTTACGAAATATTTGAATTATAACTTGACACTAAGTTGCAAATAGCATGTTATGCGTTATATAATTACATATATACATATAGCTATATAAACATATATATAAATATACCCATAGTTATTTACAAGCAATCATAAATGAAATACACAAAAATTATTAATTTAAAGCTTTTACGTTTTTCGTTTTTCTTTGCGAGTTTTCGATTTACGTTTCGAACTCCATTCTCGACTTTGCTTTAGATTTTTCGATTTTATTCTAAACTTATTCTTTTCGATTCACATTTTTGGTCAATTTTTGTTTTTGTCAACCTTTTTGAAACTCCTTTGTGGTCGGCGAGTTCAGGTTGACTTGGTTTCCAAGAACCAAAACCGA
Source organism: Coelopa pilipes (assembly GCA_947389925.1). Taxonomy (NCBI): domain Eukaryota; kingdom Metazoa; phylum Arthropoda; class Insecta; order Diptera; family Coelopidae; genus Coelopa; species Coelopa pilipes. The sequence continues at coordinate 40,196,317 of OX376697.1, read as the reverse complement.
TCTGCGACGGACCGATGGAGCAACTCCGACAACTCGATCCTGCCCCGACCCCCCACTAGCATATTTACGACCCTTCTTATGACGCCTTTCCGCAGGTTTCCTCAAGTGTACTTGACTCGACTCCTCGCTCCATCCTTCATCCCACTCCATCCCACGGCGAAACCAGCCGTGGGATGGAAGTAAGGCGAGGGCAGCAGGATCGCACGATGAAGGAGTAGGACCTTATGACGAAGGAACCTCCCTAGTTGTAGGACGAGAGCGGCCTCTGGGCGAATTACCTCGACGACTCTGCTCTGGCGGACTGAATTCTGCCAATCTGCCAACAGTCTGCCCCACTTTGGGTTGAAATTCCTTGGTTGGGAGGTTGAGGAGGAGGAAATCGATTCAATTACAAATGATTTTCAATATTAGCATAGTAGCAGTAGCAGTAGTAGTAGTAGCACTAGTAGCACTAGTAGCAAGCGTAGTAGTAGTAAAGATAATGACATGATTAGACCTGCATCTATTGGTTGATCAAGCAAGCCCTAGTTTCCTTGGAGTTAAGCAAATATCATCGAACACAGTGATCCTTGATTAGAATTTTTAGCCTAGCGAAATCGCAAACTAGCATTAAGTGAGAAGAGCAGAAACGCAAAACAAAAGATAACGAAGGAAACAACAGTGGAGAGAGGAAAGAGGAAAGAGAAGGAGAACTAATTTTGAGTGCAAGTGAGATTTACATAAATACAAATATAGACATGGATTTTATATATATATATATTTATATATATATATGCGACAAACTCAGACATTGAGGAGAATTAAATTCTAAATAGACCTTGGCGGCGCAATCGCGAGATGCCAACAAAATCAAAAATATATAAAAATATATAAGAAACCCTCTGCATGTCCTTCGCGGGCACTTCCCTTCATCAATAGCCTTGGCCCGAATACTTTCTCATTTTTTACCAATTTTATCCCGTTGACAATTGAATACGAATCTTATGAATGCTTTCGGTGTAGAGTTGTAGAAAAATTGTAGTCAAATTGCTGAATCACTTGTTGCCTCATTGCTGCTTGTCGTCTTTTTGTACATTCGATGTTTTCACACAACAAAACCAAAATCAAAACAAACAAAACTAAAAACCAAAAGCCAAAAGAAAACCAAACACGAGTCTTGGAAGTCATGGAAATGTGGTTGAAAATCGCTCGATATGTAGATAGCGGGAGCTTAGTAGAGGACTAGCGTAAACAGTGGAGAGCAGGCGTAGACGTAGAGAACGTGAAGTTTGCAAAATGAGTTGAACGCGATCTTAGCGACCTGTCCCTGATTTCTCTCACTTCACTTCACTTCACCTCGTTTCATTTCTTTTCTTTTCATTCTCTCGCCATTGGTTTCTCGGTCTTCACCAGTACCAGCCTACTTTCACGACACACCCTGTACCATACGCCCGACACAAATCAGAGAAAACAACAGGAATACAAAACACAAAAAAACACAAAACTGAAGCGAAAATGAGAAGAACACACAAAAGTGTGAACACAAAGTCAACTTCTTACCTAATGAATGAAACCTTTTTCACTTGTGGTGCTATACTTACTGTAGAGAGAGCGAGACAGCGCACCATATAGCCTGCTCGCTCTTTTGTAACTCTTTACAATTTTTTAGCATGTAAGTCTTTAAGTGTGGTTATATTTAAAACAAACAGAAACCTACAATAAAATTATTAGCAACTAATATAACTTTAGCGATAGTCATAAAAATTAATACAATATTAAATTTATAACAATTCAGTTTTGAGCAAATTTTGAACGATAATAATATTATGAAAATACAGTGTGAAATTTGTGAAATTCAATTTTGAGCCGTTGAAATTTGAAGTTTGAACCTTGCATAAGACAAGTCAAACACAATATGAAAACAAAATAACAAAAACACTCTCATTGACTAGTTGCAAAATTATTTTGATGAATTGTGGAAACTTGTGAAAGAGTTTTGAATTTTGTGCAACTCGTTACAATCTTTGTATACAGGGCGTCCCGATCCGATCCGATCCGATCGGCGCTGCTATCGTGAGTTTAGAGTATTTTATAAGCATTCCAAGGCATTGACAACTAATTGCGTTCATATCAAGTTGAAGTTACAGAAAAATACAAAATTAAAAAAAAAAAAAAACAAATAACATACCAAAAAGACAAAAACAATCGCAACTATTGCATCAGACACGCGTTTACTTGAAATGCGAATATTTGAAACTGCAAATGAATCCATATTATGATAGTCTTAAGGGATATTGATAGATTTTTGGAAAAGTATTTGCTGTTTACACACAATTTTGTAACGGCGCGTAGACACCTCCCGACGCCGCCGGGCCTCCCTGGAACTTTCGAGAACTGTTGCAACTTATTTTACAGACTCCTAGCCGTAAGAACTCCTGACCTTAGTACTTAGTCGACCCCCCAACTACCCTCTACTCCACTCTATCGTACACTTCTCAGTACCGTGATTGCGTGCGTGAATTACTTAAGGACATAAGTAATTACTTTCATATTCTAAAATGCGTACTTAAGAAGACAATTCAATAACATTAATGATACTGAAATATTACCAATAAATCTCTGCTGATTACTTTCGAAACTACACCAACCGTGTTTTACTGGTGGATGGGAGAAAATGAAAGACCTCTGAATTCATTTCATATATTTAGTTTTATTTTATTTTATTTTTATTGCATTATCAGTGGTTTTGTAAACGTTACGATATAGGTTTTGCAATAAACGTAATAATCATAATCATAATGATAATAATAATAGTTGTAATAGTAGCAATAATAGTAGTCATTACAATAATAGTATTAATAATAATAATAATAATAGTAGTGATCGTTAACTGAATTATTTACACGCATTCTCTTGAGTTTCTTGCCGAGTGCTTCTCATTACAATTGGGCCCGTGGGCTGAGAACGACTGGGTGCAGCGGAGACGGCTGCGGACTAAATTATATATAGTGGAGACTAAATTATATACCATGCGTACGTACTCAGCGTAAGCTTAGGCTCGTTCAATTTACAATATCATATAGCTGAGAACAGAGTGGAAAACATACATCCGAGGGAATAAACACAGTAGTAAATACACTTAGCCTACTTATGATTTAAATACAGTTGAACCGATACAATACAATACAATACAATACAATACAATACAATACAGGATATGACAATGAAAATAATTCTAAATAGATCTGATGTCTGTACAAGGCGACAGACGAGACAGACAGGTAAATGTTTTCTAGTGCAAATGCAGCGTGTTTTTCTTTAAATTTCTTTGAAATGTTCATAGGATCATCTTTTGATTTTCATGCTAAGGCTTCGGTAGAAAGTCTTTGATTTTTGTTTTTTGTTTTATGTTTTTCTTTTTGGTTTACAAAAGGTTAGTTCGAAATGACTGGTGGTTGCACCGGTGTTAAGGAAACGAAATGTTAATAACATTATCTAAAAATACAAACTAAACAATGAGCAACAGAGAGAGAGAGAGAGGGGGAGAATGAATCGATTAGGACGAAGTGGGTCGAAGCAGGGGATGTGGACAGTTTCGACTCCGTGGGACGATGTGTTTAAACCATTGAAGTTACAACTACCAACTACAACCTAATGAGCTTGACCAGTGACCTGCCCTCAGGCCGGGTGAGTGGCGAATAAATAAATATTTGGGTGGATCAATATTTGCGTGCGCCAATCAAGCGCACTCCAGACTATCAAAGAACTCTTCTCCGTCCTCCTCCTCGTCCTCGTCCTGGCCGCCTTCGCCCTCGCCCTCGCCCAGGTAGGCATCGTAGCCGAGGGCCAGTTGTTTTCTGCGCCAGACGTCGGGCACGTCCCGACCCGGGTCCTCGTCCACGTCGTACTCGATGAGCGACTCGCCGAGGGAGGCGTCGTCGACGTCGTCGTCGTCATCTTCATCGAGGTCCTTGACGTGCTCGTGCCGCATGCGGTGCACCTGGAAGTGGGCCGCGTCGTCCTTGGCCGGCGGCGAGCAGAACCAGACGCGCCCGTTGACGTCCTCGACCTCGTAATCGCCGTCATCACCCGCCCGCTCTTCCTCCTCCTCCTCATCCTCCTCCACGGTGACCTCCTCGAGGCCCTCGACGTAGTCGCTGTCGCCCAGATTCTGATCGAACGCGGCCGAGCTCGGCGGCTGAATCGAGTCACTGAAGCCGTAATCGAAGGTGACCAACAAATGATCGCTGCCCGCCTCCTCGTCGTAGCTGTGGAAGCTGCAGTGCTTCCGATCCGCCTCCGGCTGCGCCTCCGCCTCTGCCGCCCGCTCCTCGTCCTTCTCCAGCCAGGACTCGTTGATCAAATCCGAGTCGTAGGTGCGCCAGTTGCTGCAGTCGTTGCAGTTGTTGTAGCTGCGCCCGGAATCGTCGCTGCGGATGGAATTAAAAGCATCCGGCTCGGGATACTCGATCAGCTCGTTTGGCCAGAGCTTGCGCCAGCCGCTGGGACGGCGCGACTCCGCCTCCGTCGCGGCCCCGCTCCACGGCCGCTCGCCCGGGTGGCCTCGGGTTGCGATCAAGTTTGCAAAATAGTTATTTTTGTAATTGAAAAATTCCAATTTCTGCAAAGGAAACGGACGAAATCAAGAGAACCAAATATGAAAATCCACTCGGGACGAACTCAAGGGACGAAAGCAATGGAACGAACAGGTGAAGGGTGCAAAGTAAGTACGATGAAAATAAGAATAATTAAAAATATATAAAAGTAATGGCATATCAAAATAAAAGTGCACAAAAATAATTATTATAAGAATAGAAATATGTAGAATTGTGAGAAATTAGGAAATTAGGCACAAGTTATACACATGTTAGGGGTTATCAATCGAACATAAATCGAGATGGCAGGATGGAGATATTTACAGCTTCCTGACCCGACCCAGAACCCGATGCAGGCGATGAGGATTCCAATGACGACCAGGGAGTTAGCACAGGTCTGCCCACCGGTTGCTTGTTAGTCATTTTCCACATGGCGACGGCGGCTCCGCTTGTTAGTTAACCGTCGTCTCTCGCCCGTGATTGCGTGTAAGCTGTTAGCACGATTACGGATTGTTTTGCTTTGCTTTTGCTCTTGCTCTTGCCAACATACCTCCTGGGGCCGCAACGGAACGGAACGGAACGCGCTCTACACAAACAACAATTCACCACGCTCGCCCGGAGCAATCCGAGGCTCTGGCAGTTGGAGCTTCTCGATTGCAGTCGGTTCGTCAAGGCTGGCACGAACAGCCGCCAATCAATCAGTCTCCAGCCATTGTCTACTGTGGTCGGGTGGGGTGGGGCACGCGACGCGCTGAAGGGCGGCTGAATGGGGTAGCTGGGGGTAGCTGGTGGCGACGACAGTAGACCGGATGGAAAGCGAGGCGAAAGTGGGCCCAACACAGGCAGAAAGACCGGATCCGCATCAAAGACCATATGAGGCATGGAAGAGGTTTCTGTTCTTCTACTGTGGATTTCACTCCATATGGAACTGTCCTCTAAACCCCCTGCTCTAATTGTGTAAAATAAATACTATTAAGACTCCCCACCTGCATTTACGGAAACAAATTAGTTGCAAAAGTATGTGAAGTCAGTGAGAAGCAACCAAAAAGGTCTGCTGGAGGTTCGTTTTTTGGAAGAAGTAAAAGTGCTTAGAGATGAGTAAAGGGCAAGGTCGAGCGCTACGGGTGAGGGGCGGGGCATGTGAGTGGTGGAGGGGTGGGGACGTAACGAACTACGGAAGGGACTAACTACCTAACTAAGTAACTAACTAGACTAAGACTAAAGGAACGTGAACGAAACGAAACAAGAGAGAGGCAAATGAAAAGAGAAAACAAAAACGAAAACTTACGCGGATCGCAACTGGGGCCCGACCGCTCGTCTGGACTGCCGCCGAGGGGCGGGGATGGGGGCGAGGGCGGTCGGCGAACGAGAGGGCGAGGGCGAGGACGAGGGCCCGACTCGGCCCGGCCCGGCTCGGCTGCTCCAACTCCGGTCGAAGGACGACTGACTCTGACCGACTCTACGCTGCTTCGCTGCTGGCCTCCGTCGGGCAGGTGGCGGGCCACACACACCGCTGCATCTCTCCACACCCATACACACACACACATATATATACTTCTACTACATAGGATGCATACGATGCATGCGTTTTCCATTTCCACTTCATAGGCTCACGGTTTGATAGTTTGGTAGTTCGACAGGTCGACAGTTTCCCAGTTTCACCTACTGGCATTGCTTTTATTTACATGTTTAGTGTTACTGGTTACTGGTTACTGGTTACCGGTTACTGGTACTGGTCTGTTAGGCTGTTTGTATGTGTTCGTCTGGCTACATGCATTTGGCGGTCTACGGGTCGGTTCGGGCGCGGTCCACACGACCCGAGCGATCGGTTTCGCATATCAATATAAATCAATAAATATCGACATGGAAACATTTGTTTTCCCATGGCGGGAATAAACATTTTACAAACATTTGGGGCGGTTGGTTGGGGTTGTTGGAGTTTCGTGTGATTTGAGTCGATTCGATTCGATTCGATTTGAACATTTACATGTGGGAGGAAGAGAGAGAGTAGACAGGAGAACGGAGAACGGAGAGTGGAGAGAGAAAGAGAGAGAAATAAAAAACAAATATTACAATATTAGATACAGTGTTTGTTGCATTAAGTTCTCGATTAATCAAACTTAGGTTAATTTGGCGATTTTGCTCTGGGTTAGTTTTGTTCGGTTCGAATGGGCTGGTAGTGGTAGTGGTTGTTGCTGTTGTTGTTAGTTGCACTAAGAAACAATTGTTTAGTAGAAAACACAAAATGAGCACACGTCGAACGGATGCACAGTCGAAAATGGCGAACACGAGCTCGTGAAACATGACGAACGAACAGTGAGTGATTGCGACAAAACAAAGAACAAAACAAATAATCACAACCAATCAAAACGATATTTAGTTTGAACAACGAATTTCTTCGAATTTCTACTGCCTCCGTTCCACAGAATCAAGTTGGTTTATTCCAAGCGTTACCGGAGGTCCGCAGAACCTTCGCAATTACATGAATCAATTTAATTATTTCCAATCACTTTTATTCACAGTCGATTTTTCGAAACGGTGGCGAGAAGTGGGAGCCGCAATGGTTGTGGAAAATCGTGGTACACTAAACTATATGCAGTGTGTATGCTTTAATCTAGATGTGGATGTGGATGTGGATTAGGTTTAAGTTAGGTTTAAATTAAAATAGTCGCGAACGCAGTCGTTTGCTGGCTTAAACAATTAGACACTAAACAATTAAGAGTAGTTCACAAATTCATAAATATACGACATAAAATAAACTATCTCTATCGATCGATGGTAGACAAATAAAAGTAGTGACGAACATAAAATCAGGTGTTGTATATATTTTTAGTTGATTTAGTTATCTTTTTGTTGTTGCTTTTGTACAGAAAAATTAAAAAAAAATATGTATATATATATATAGATAATATAATGAGATGTTACTAAACACAACAGGCAAGTCTTGTCTAAACATGTAATGTGGATCATTATTAAAATTATGCATATTCGGTAAAGTAGATATTTATAATAATCGATACGATACGAGTAACGAATGAAATTCGCATTTCACTTTTCTCTCCTTCGCTTAAAACAAGACAATAATCGTAGTTTTCGTTATTTCTATTTTACATGACTAAGGTGTGGTTCTTCTTCTTCTTATTATTCTTCTTCTCCTACTTCTTGTTGTTGTTTCGTAGTAATTATTATTATTATTACTATTATTATGGTTGTTAATGGTAAGCTTCGTATAAACATATGCATGTACGGTAAGGTGGTGTGTGTGTGTGTGTGAGGGCTTGTTAGGCGTATGCGTAGATTTTTATTTAATTAAACGAGGAGCTTTCGCCTCTTGGATGTATGTACAAGGCCAGTAACCGACGGGGCTGCCCGGCGAAACCCCGAGCACGCCAGGCCTCTGAGTGCGCCGTTCGGGTCGAGCCATGGTGGGCAGCCCAATGGAGGTTCCAGAACTTGGGCCTACTCGACGAGCCCGCGAGTCGAGGCGCAGATTCTTTCTCACAACAACAACGGTCCGATGTCCGCCTTTGCCGATGAAAAGTTCGCTCATTACTTAATTTAGTTAGTTTAGACAACAGAAGAAGGACAAAAACATTTGGAGCAAACTGTGCATGCTTGTATAGGACTGGCTGAGTGGTTCCTAAGGAGATATTCATAGGGCTGCCTTAGTGTGTCCCAAGTGCCGAGCCCTGGTCCGTTTCTCTTACAACTACCTGAACCGAGGGTCCACATGCAAGACGAACGTAAAATGACAATGATGGGTTGGTTGTAAGCGGACGATGCGAGGCGCACCACGACCGACCCGAGACGCCGAGTCTGCAAGGGCTTCGACTGAGGAATGCAAAAGCCACACACCCACGCTCCTGTGTGTGTGTGTGGGGGGGATGGATGAGTGTGTGTGTGTGTGTGTGTGTGAGTGGTTGAATGAATGGTTAATGTCGGATGCAAGTGGGGGAATTCGGTTTAGCTGCCGGCTCTCGGCTCTAGTGTACATTGAATTTAGTTGTCGCTTTTAGTCGCTGTCCAAGCCAAAGCGAACGCGTCTCGCGCTCCAAATATTCAAATTCTAAAGTTTTGCGTATTTGCGGAGTGCTTGCGTTTGCCTGGTTTCGCGGTTTGTTCGTTTCTGGTTTGTTGTTTGTTGTTTGTTTTAGATCTTAAGCCAACCCAAAAAAGTCGATTTCAAAGTGCGTACCTTGCCGCTGTCGGTGTCTGCACTGTTCGCGTTGTGCTGCTCGCTGGCCGTGTTCGACGCGGACGACGTGGACGACGTCGAGTTGGGGGACCCGCTGGACGAGCTGTTGTTGTTGTCGTGCCCGTGCATGCGGCCGGCGATGCGGGCGCCCACCACCGAGGCGCTGCTGAAGCGCCGCGCCATCGCGGCGGACGTCGCCGTCGCCCCGCCCCCAGCGGTCGTGGCCGTGGCGGCGCCGCCCGTCGCCCGGCGCAGGAACTGCTGCGACCCGTGCGTGAAGCTGGACGAGCTCAGCTGCAGCTCCTTGCGCATCGTCGAGCCCAGCTGGGCGGCGATGGAGGTCTTGGGCGTGCTCGCCACCAAGTAGCTGCCGGCGCCGCCACCTCCGCCACTGTGGCTGTGGCTGTGGCTGTGGTTGGGCGACGGCGAGGCCAGGACGGTGGTGGCGTGGCTGCTGCTGCCGCCGGACAGGTGCGAGTCGGTCGGGCTGTGCTGGTGAACACGCGACAGCGAGTCCAGGTGGCGCACCCGCGACGTGAGCGAGTCGCGCTTCAGCTTCGGCAGCGGAGAGTTCTGCAGGACTCTCGGGGACGGAGTTTGGGCCGTGCCGTAGCCGGCGTTTGCCTTGACCGAGGCGGTGGCGGTGGCGGAGGAATGTGGCGTGGTGGCCATCGGTATGGACGAGGTCGAGCTGCGGCTGGTGCTGGTGCTGGTGCTCAGCGAGGAGGAGGCGTCCTTGCGTATGCTTTGCGCGGAGTCGGCGCGCTTCAGGCTGTTCGGCGACTTGCCGTAGTGCAGGTTGCCGGTGCTGCGGCTCAGCGAGGACTTGCTGGACGCGTTCGAGCTGGTCGAGAGGTTGGCCGAGGGCGGCGAGCGTCCGGCGGCCGAGACCCGTCCACTTGGGGGTTTGCCTGAAGCGACAGAAATGGGTTACAGTGGGTTTGGAATTGGGGCTTCGATGCCTCGGGACTTGCCTGCGAAGTACGCCGCCGCCTTGCTGCCGGGAAGCGGAATCTTGCTGGGCTTGCTCGCGGTCGCACCCAGCTTTCTGGCACTCGTCTGCTGCTGCTGCTGCTGCTGCGGTTGCTGCCTCGCACCCTGCTGGGCGAACGGGCTGGTGCCACCGACACTGGTGCTCATCAGCTTGTTCGCCATCTGCGGCAGCTCGTGCTGCAGATCGTGTGCCGACTCGGTGCTGCTGCTGTGCTGCTGCACCTCGTCCATGGGCAGATGAATCATGGCCTTCATGCTGGGCGTCGAGATCTGGGTCGACGTGGGCGGCGGCAGCATGTTCGCCGATATGGGTGTGACCGAGCGCGAGTCGATGATATGCGAGTCGATGCCGCCCCCGCGCCTGCTCATCATCAGCGTGGTGGAGGCCGACGACCGGTTCGTCTCGTAGTCGTGCTGCGAGTGCGTGTACGAGGTCCCGGTGCTGGGCGTGGACGAGTGCATGCGCGACTCCAGCACACGCAGCTGTGCCTTTGTGCCCTCCAACTCGATGTTCTTCTCCTCGAGCTGTAAAGAGAACACAATTGAGTTCGCGTCTGGAATACGAAAACAGCCGCCGGCTCCGTGACTCACTTGGAAACGCAAATCCTCAACGTCATCCTTCGATTTGTCCAGTCTTTTTACTAAATGTGCTTTTGATTTTGACGCCTGGTCGAGTTTTTGCATTAAAACCTGCGAGCGAAAAATAAAAGCGATGAGTTCGTGGGCAGGATGGAGGCATTTGGAGAACTCCCGACCTGATTCTGTACAGTGAGCGTCAGCAGGTGGCGCTGCAGCTCGATCACATTCGTCTCCAACAAAATGGCCTGGAAGCGCTTCGAATCCGCCACGCGACACTTGCTGTTGCGGCCGCCCGGCGTGCTGACGATGCCGTCCAGGCGACCCAGTGGCGGCTGTGGCTGGGGCTGCTGTCTGCTATCACTGCTTGCGCTTTGATGGAATGCTAAATAGTTTCTAGTTGCCTCCGGAGTCATCGTGGCGTCCTGTTCGACCACCACCGGTTGGAATGTGTTCGCCACCTGCTGCTGTTGCTGCAACGCACCGCCGCCGCCACGACTCGCACTGGAAGAGGGAACTGGGCCCGCGCCAGGAGAACTGTCCAGCGGCTGGGCGACGCTGCCCGTGGAGAGCACTGTCGTGGCCGAGGACAAGAAGTTCAGGCGTTGACTCGAATAATCCGATTGACTGGCGAGACAAAATACACAATTAGTGATTTCTTAGACAATTAAGACGATCAATGCGAACCTTGATGAGCTCTTGCTGTGCTGCATCTGCTGCTGCTGCTGGGTCAGCTGCTGCACCCTGGAGCTGAGCTCCAGCTTCTGGGCCATCGCCAGCTTGAGCTGCTCCTCGAGATCCTTCTTGACGCTGATCAACTCCTCGACCTGGTCGTTCATCTTCGCCGCCTTGATGCGGCCCGTCAAGGTCTCCGCCTCCATTTCGGCCAGTTTGTCCAGCAGCCGGTCGCGCTCCTTGCGCAGCTGCTTGATGTCCTCCTTGTTCAGGCGCTCCAGCTTCTCGCGGAAGGTGGCCGGTGTGAGGACGCTGGTCGCCGCCGAGCTGCTGCCCGTGCTGGCCGACTTGGACAGAGCGTGGGCACCGTGGGCACCGGCACCGGCTCCGGCTCCAGTCGCCGCCGCAGCGCCGTCGCCACGCATGTTCTGGCGCTCGAACTTCTGCAGCTGCTCGACCTCCTCGCGCAAGCGGTTCGACTTCCGGTGAATGACGTCCAGCAAGTTCATCAGTTCGTCGTCGTCGGACTCGGGGCACGCGAGGCGGTTCGAGGCGGCGGGACCCTGGCCGGGACAGAGAGGAAAGTTAAAGTTAAATTCGATTGAAGTCGACGTCTTCGATCCGCGCCACTCACCGTCATAGCACCGTTCGTGGAGGAGGCGCTGTGGCCGTCCTTCGACGAGCTGGTCTCCGTGGAGAAGCCGGAGTCCTGGACGACGCTCCCGTTGTTGTTCTCCCCGCTCTTTGGCTCCTTCTTGCCGCTGTGCGAGTTGCTGCGGCTGCGCGACAGCGACGACGACGACAGCTCGCCGGCGACGGCGGTCGTCGCGGTTGGCGCGGAGGCCGCGGCTGCGGTCGCGCTGCCGCCACTGGCCGCCTCTGCCGGTGTGGACGGTTCCTTCTGCAAGGCCTTGCGCTTCATCCGGATCCCCGGCTCCCACTCGCGTCTGCGAAGACGAAAACAATTTAGTGCCATTCGGATGCGGACACCGATCGCTCCACTCACCTGGAAGCCATGGAGGAGTTGGTCGCTGGGCTCGCCGTCAACGTCAACGCCAGCGCCGTGCCGGGCGCCGACGTCGCGCTCGTGCCCACGGCGCTAGAGCCGGTGCCGGCGCCACCCCCGCTCACCGCCGCCATCGCTGCCGACGAGGCCGTGGAGGAGGACATCGAGGCCATTTTGTGCTTGAGATCGGGGAACGTCTCGATGACCAGGTCCCGGAACTCCAGCAGGGCGCCGACCTCATTCTGCAGCTCCTGCAGCGACTTGGTCTGCTCGGTGTGGATGTGCTGGTGGCTGCCGGGGTGGTGCAGGTGGTAGTTGTTGCTGTACGGCGTGTGGTGCCCCAGCAGATGGTGGTGGTGGTGGTTCAGGTTCAGCTGGTGGTGCTGGTACGCGACGCCTCCGACCACGGCCGCAGCCGCAGCAGCAGCCGCGCCCGGGACGAGCGATGTCGTCATCGAGCTGCGAAGGTGGGGGGCGATGCCGGGGCCGCTGCTCGTTCCGCGCAGGGGCAGGCACTTCATGCCGATGCCGATGCCGCCGACGCCGCCGCCATTGGTTGTGCTGGTCGCGGTGCAGAGCGCAAGGTCATAGGAGTCGTTCTGCAAAGACAGCGAAAAGAAACGGAAGACAAGAGATGAGAACCATGGCTAAACGAATTAAACGATGTCGACGTGGAGACGACCATCCGAACGCCCGAATTCGGGCATCGGCTGATTGTCTACATGAACTCTTCGGGGCCTTAATTAGCCGGGTCCGCCGGCGAAGCCCCACGCCATTGGCAGACGACGCCCACCACGAGTTGCTGCGAACAATCGCTCCGAGACTCCACCGGCACGGGTGCTCCCATGGAGAAGAATGACTTCAGAACAGCCGGAACGAAATTTGACAATCGGACACAGCGACGACGATCATTAATAACAACGGAGTTTGACCCAAAATGGGAAATTCGGAGGAGGATGCGGGATGGAGGGAGGGCAGCAGCAGGATCAAAACTGAGGGGAAAAAACCCGGATTAAAGACCTCGACAACGAGGTTCGCAATCATGAACACCAACAGTACTGGTCCCAAAAAAGACTACCTGGAGTCGGAAGATCTCGAGATTCTCGGTAAACCCCAACCGGCCGCCTGCCCCGGCACCAGCCACCAATAAAACGGCACATCAAACGGCCGGCCGGCGCAGTTGGAGTCGGCCACTGTGAGGTCAGCCACCTCCACGGCGATCCCTGGAGGCAGCGACGAAGTAATGAAGTAGTAAAAAGTGAAATAAAAGAATATCACATGAAATAAAAGCGAAATCCAAACTACACCAAGTCCCTCGGGCACTACGGAATTCGGCGGCTCCGAATCGGGCCAGGAACTCCATTTGAATGTCCCGCCATGAGCCGTGAGTAATGGGAGGACGGCAAGCGAGCTCGGTGCCAATAACTAAATAAATAAATAGAAGAAGTGCGAGCGACTCCCAAACTGGGCGATCGATCGCGAGCCTTATATGAAGATTTCAATAAAAACGCTTCCATTTGAGCCGCGCTCCCCATGCGCCGATCGCATCGGATCGGATCGGCGCGGATTGCCAAATAAATTGCATACACAATTATAAACGGCCCCCACCCCGGGGATTTTCGTCATCGGCCCAAAGTACGGAGTTGCCAACGGCCCACTCGCCGCACGCCTCGGGCAGCGCCGAGGAGCGCGAGGGGATCGCGAGGGGCCGGTGGACGCTCCACTGAGTCAGTCGGGCGAACGAGCGAACGACCGGCGGAGGCTCGAGGCGGTGGTGGGGAACGAGGAGGCTGGGGACGAGGACGGGGGCCCACGTGATCGCGCTGCGTTTTGCTAAATTTAACTAAGTGCTCGCGGAGACAACTGTTCCGACTCGCTGCTGTCGTCGGCGACGGCGACGGCGATGTCGATGACGTTGGAGTGGTTACGATGGTGGTTGTTGTTGTTTTATCATTGCATCTGTGTGTGTCGCCGATACATTTCAGTAACGATCCAACGTCGGTTCGCCTACAGCCACGGCTAGGCTTCAGTGGCTGCAGCTCCAGAGCCAGAGCCGGAGCCGGAGCCAGCGCCAGATTCATTTGAATCCGCGGTTCCGAGCACAGCGAGATCAATGACTCGACTCGACTCCACTCGACGATGGGCGGCGAACGAGCGGGGCTGAAGGGGGTTGAGTGGACGGGCCGGGCCAGGAGGCTGCAGGGTCGGCAGGTGCTTGGGCCGAGCTGTGGACGGCGCACGCGCGACGCGATAAAGAGGCCTGATGGAGAAAATCGATGTTTTTCCAACCTTTATTTGGATCGACCGATCGTTCGAGGGTTTAAAAATAACAACAACACCCACTGGCTCGCCGTGAGTTGTCGATTTGGGAGGAGAAAGAAAGAAAAGGCCATTATGCAGAGATCGTCAAAGACGTCAAGAGCTGGGCCGAGGCGGCGAGGTGAACGGAAACCAGACGAGCAGAGCAGAGGACGTGGGACGGCGAGCGAGAGAGAAGCGCGAGTCTGGCATCGATTCGCTAATCAGTTCGGCCCCGAACGCGGCTTCCCCCGCTCCAGTTCTGGTCCCATCGAGTCAAGGCTTCGAGCGCGGAGCATGTCGCAAGGCCCACTGTTGAGGGAGGTCGGAACCGTCCTCGCAGCCGTCCAAGTACGACGACAGTAACTCCGGAGCGCGAAGCAATTACGACGAACTACGGTCGATCTGTCGTCGGGCTCCGGCCGCATGCAAAACCAGGTCTTCGTACTTTGAGCCTTCGCCGAGACTGAGTCTGAGACAGGTTTCTGGGTTAGTTTTTTCGCAACCCCACTTTAAAGACGGGCGCCTCGCACCGTCTGCCTTGCGTCCATAATTGGCAGTATAATTATCCCTCCTCTCCCTCCCTCCCTTCCTCCATCGCTCGGTCTTCCCTCGCCTCCCTACTCACTTTAATTATTGCTTTGATGAATGATGCGAGTTGCGGAGCCTTCTCTGCTCTCTTGGAGCGTGCTCGTGTGTGTTTGTGCTCGTGTACCGAGCCCAGGCAGCCTGGCTATGCTCGAGTGAAGTCGATGTAACGATTCCTCTGCCTCTGCCTCGTCAACCCTCCAAACTTCGCTCAGAGTCGGTTCTGCTGCGGACCCGGTGCTGTCATGGGTCAATTTCTTGAACTCCCCCGGTCGATTAAGTCGCTGCTTAAATGGATACGATTTTATTGGTTCCTAAACCATCGACAATCATCGACCAATCAGTCAATTTGTAGCTCGATTCAGTCGCCGAACATGGTTAATGACTTCGTCATCATCCACTCGATCGATCGATCCATCATCCGATGCCCCACATTGGCCCGATTCCACAGTGCGACGACATTTGTTCAAACTGATCTTCGATTAAAATTCGCCGACCCTCCTTTCGTTCACTCCTGTCTGCTGATAAATTTTCCCCCCTTTTTGGTTGAATGCGAATAATAAAATACGTATTATTATTGAATTTAGTGCAACGGCCGGTAACAGATTTTTGCGAATTGATTTCCATAACAACGGATACTCCATACACATGCACACGCCGCTATCTTATCGGTGATGGAGCTATCTCGCTGCCAGCGGGCGAAGAACCGCGCTAAAAATAGCTCCGGACTCGAGTCAAGGAGCCGGCAGGTTGTCGTGAAGTTGTTTGATCAATAAGCAGGCAAATAGAATAACATAAATTCAATTCCCACCGTCGTCGTCGCCCGTTCGCGTTACAGTTTTCTGCAAACGCGGGAGACGAGAAGGCGGAGAGGAGAGGAGAGGAGAAGTTGGTGACGGCTATTGCATCAAAAGGTGAATACTAAGCAGAGGAAAATCGATCAAATAGCGGAGGAATGGGCAGAGAAATTGGAACGACGACGAGGACAGGGGCTGGTGGCAGAAGAGCACGGGACAAGACAAGTGGCTGAAGGCGCGAAGGTGGCTGAAGTTAGAGGTGGAGACGTCGGGGGTTGGAGGAGTCGGCGGAGTTGGTAGAAGAGGTATCGCTGTCGAAATGGGAGCAGAACAGCGGGAAGTGGAGCATGGTGGACGAAAGGGGGCCGAGGAGAGGGGCGGAGGCGTGAGGTAGGTCTGCACGGTAAGCACGGATTGGAGGCGTGAGGTAGGTCTGCACGGTAAGCACGGATTGGCACGGATTGGCACGAATAGGAAGACGAGGAGGGCGGCGAGTGACATTTGAGCAGGTCGCCATCGGCGCACCCTCACGAGCCGCAAGAGAACGAGACAGCGAACATTCGAGCTGGCCCCGATTGTGCGACAACCAACGACGTCTGTCCGTCCGTCCGGTCTGTCTGTCAAGCCTGTCTATGGCCCTTCGATAGCCCATCGCTCACGATCCATTGACGACTCCGCGACAGGGAATCGGCTGCGGGGCTGCGTCGAAAACAATCAATCAATTCTTCGGCCCGACCGACAACAGCGATTAATCACTGGACTCGTACTGGGGAGGATCACTGGATGTTGTCACGTCCGATCGCGGCCCCGGGCCATTTAGGGGCGGCCGTGTGGAGTCCGTAATTGGGCCCGCGAATACCAGGGCTGGCTTCGTGGGGCCGGCGGGCTGGGGAGCTCGGCAACGGCAACGGCAACGCTTCAATTGAAAGCACTTTCCCGGTAAAAGTGTCTCGATCGCAATGGCAACGACAACGACAACGACAACGGCTCTGGCAACGACAGGTTGGGAGCGAAACTGCGCACCGTTAGGCCGAATTGCGTTTGCGGAATTTTATCAGCGCGATGATATCATCGGCGAAAATGATCTCCATCAGGCCTGCCTCCCCCCCCCCCCACTCCCGACGAAGACCCACTTTCGATATCAGCCGCTGCTCAAGGCTGTTGGGGAGACAGAGGGTGGACGGCGAGGGCCGCAAATGCGGAGAAGATCCGCCAGACATCGGGAGGAAACTCAAGTGGAGACCCGAGGCGGCTGCCGTGGGAAGGAGTTGAGGAGTTGGGGAGGAGAGAAAGTGCTGGAGGAGGTGGAGGCGGAGGAGTTGGAAAATCAATGACGAAATTGTGCGAGCCGAGGTTGCCGGAGCTGAGTTGGATCGATTGCTGTGCTCAGTGCCGGGCGGCGGGGACGAGGGGTGTCGGAAAGCAATTATTTAAACGTTCACACGCGCATCGCTCGCTGGAGATCCGTCCACCAACCCCTCCCCCCCTCGCCGCTCCTTCTGCGCCGCAGCCAGAGCAGTGCGAAACCTCTTGAGCAATCGCGGCGGGCGGAGGTGGAGGCGGGGCGAGGGCGAGGGCCGACGGGAACAGTGAGAAGAACAATGAGAAGCGGAGGTTTGGATAACAGTACCAGGTATCTAAGTGATTCCACTACTCCGCCGTTTATCGCGGAGTCTCATCTCCCTCTCTCCCTCCCCCTCTCTCTTCCACACTGACTCTCTGTCTGTTTCTCTCTGCGGCCGCCTCGCCAGGGGCCGCTCGAGTCGGTTGATTTGTTTGTTCGATTATCTTAATTAAAGTGTGGCATGACATGCGATTCAAACTCTGGCTCCAGCTACTTAAGAACCCTCGCTCCCTCTCCTGCCCCTTCATCCATTCCTACCTACCTCCCTCCCTCCCCTCCGATCCTCCTCCTGCTCCTCCTTCGCAGTCGTCGTGACCACGCGAACAGGCCCCGGGACCGGGGCCCGACGGCCTCGGTGGCGAAAACCCGGCTCCGCCATCAGACCCTGTCGGAGACTGATTTCTGACAGGTCTGTCGAAACTTTGTGCAGGAAACTTCGTGTGCACGTCTCCTGTCCCGGCCCTCGGGTCGTGTTGCTGTTGGGTTGCTGTTGTTGTTGTTGTTGTTCGCCCAAACAATCGCTCAAGGTGAAACCGAGCCAGCGGAATCCGCCATCGGTTTCTCTTCTCGCTGCACATGTGCAGCTATTCAAATGTTCAGGGCTCACTGGCAACAACAACCACAACAACAAGAACAACAACAACGATGACGACGACGAAAAACGATGGCAATATCAACCAAACATGGCAGGCATTGGCAACAACAACCAACAACAACAACAACAATTAAATAATAGCCAAAGTTTACAAACAACTACAGCGACCAGAAACAAGAGTCAGAAGCGACGGTTGATCGATTGCGTTCAAGCCGAAGACGTCGCAGCGGAGACGACAACAACAACAACAACAACAACACACTCGAGTAGAGGGTCTCTGAGCCACGCTTCTGTTGGCTGGGCATTGCAACACCCTCGGGTACACGAACAAGCGCCCCGTGTGTTGCGCCAAGTGCACGCGAGCCCAGATGTGTCCGAGGTACGTGCAGGGATCGGCGCGGAGGGAGGAAGCCGCGCACACACACACGCGCACACCAATGTTGGTACATCGTCGTCTCGCATTGCAGCGATTGCCACACGGAGCGACCGTCGTTTGGAGACGTTTTGGGCCCCGTCGTGGATCGGGCAGACAAAGGCCAAAAGCCCAGTCTGGGGCGGGCGAGGGCGGGAGTGGAAGACGCCGAGGCATCTGGAGGCTTCGGCACAGACTGTTATGGGAGACAAATGCGATCGATCAGGAATGGCAGAGAAACGGCAACGGCAACGGCTTTGAGACAGGATGCAGCCGAAACTTAGATAAGAGATGAAATGCAAGTGATAAAAATCGCAAAAGAAAACTCGCCGGCGGTCGGTGAAAGGCGAAGTGACGAAATGACCAAATGACCGAATGACGAATGCCGAATTTCGACTGACCTTGAGCGGGCCACGTGCTTGGAGTTTCCACCGCTCGATCGGCGGCCACCGGGTAATGAAAGATCGGCTAATTCGGCGATTATCATCACTTGGCCCCTCGTGGGCTCGGGTGACTCAAGCCGGACTCGATTATTGGGAAACCTTCCGTACGAAATGAAAGGAAAATCAACGGGCAGCAGCAACCGTGATTACAATAACAACCGATAGTAACGATAGCTATAGAAATAGCAACAGTAAAGCAAACACCATAATCATGCAATTTTGTAAATCGGACGGGGACGGGGAGAAACATAAAAACCCAAACGTTACAAAAGGCAACGCTATTTAATTGTTGCTGCAACTCGCGGCCCGAACCGCGCCACGAAGACAACAAAACTAAAAAACACAACAAAAAAACGGACAAAAAGTGCATTGAATTTTCAACAAAACAAAGAGAAAAGAGCTCGAAAAACATTTCATGATTCAGAGACTTCACGAGCCAAATAAGAGAAACAAAACCACCTGCAAGTGCAGTCCACATTTATTATAAATACGATTATGTTGTTGCGTTTTGTTGGAGCCGGTTAATTGAAAACAATGACGGCGAACGAGGGCGGTCGGAACCGGCCAGAAGAGGAAGTCGCCAGGAGTGGGGCGGGTCGGGGCGGTGCGGGGGGCGACTGAGGACGCAGCGACTCCAGCTGTGGCGGCGACAACCGAAGGTCGCTGCAATTTGTTGCTCGTTAGCAGAGCGGGCAGCAGCGAAAACCACAACAGCAACAACGCCAACGGCAATTATCAAGTGTTAACATTTTTCTGCACAAAAAAGGCATCGACAAGACTTTCGGAGCGCTGCCGGCGGAGCCCCAGGGCAGGAGCAGGGGAGGCGACTCGAAGCCATCGAATCGATTTACATGCAGATTATTTCTGGGTCAGAACAGATAGCTCTGGCTCTCTCTCCCCTCGTCGGTTTGTCTGGCGATTTATGGCCCAATTCCGCTTATCGCTGGATCGATAGGCGCTCGAACTCCGGCATAAATCAGGCACATTGACAGCCGACTTTATCTAAAGTCGCCCTCGTCCTCGTCCTCGCCGCGCCCCAGACATCGCGAACGACCTCCTGATCACTCCTGTCTGTCTGTCCATCTCGCCCCCTGTTCTCGCGGTCACGCCACCTTCTTCCTCCCGCCCTCTCCTCGCGCAAAGTCCCACCCAGGACGGGGTCTGGGAGCGCCTCGGTCGGACGGAGACTCCTGGGATCCACCGCGGGAGGAAAAGCCGGAAAGAGTGCACGAAAACGGGAAATTACAAAGCAATCATGAGGACGGGCTGGCGAGGGTGCTGAGCGAGACCTCTTAAGGGTGCGAAAGGGAAAAGCTATTCATTAGGAGCAATCAGCAGGGAGTGGAGAGGAAGAGGACGAGGACGAGGACGTGGGCGTTATGAAGCAGCGGAGTGTTTGGAGCATATTGAAAGGAGCCAGATTACATAAGGACATGCGGAATGAGTTCCGCGCGGTTGGTGAGTGGAGGACCGAAGACCCGAAGGCGCACTGGTCGCGGAGAAAGCCGAACCAGGGTTCACCAAATAGTTATTAAGCTAATTAATTAATTAAGTTTCAGCACATAACTGGGAAACCGGGGGGAAAAAACAAACAAACTACAGCGAAATGATGGAAAAATATGGATGAGCGTTAAGTTAGCATATGGAATGCATTGTTGTTGTTGTTGTTGTTGTTGTTGTTGTCAGTGGTGTTGTTTATGGTGCTGTCGATGCTGCCACTGTGTGGTGGACTGTGTGTGAAATAGTGGATACGGTTGTTGTTGTTGATAGCATGGATGTTGTTGCTGCTGCTGCTGCTGCTATGCATGTCGCTGCTAGAAATGGTTGCGTAATTAAAGGCAGCCGGCGAAAATTACGTAACGCCAACTGCCTGATTCGAGGCCTGCTTTGAATATAGTAAAATAATCAACAGCACCAGCCTTGTGGAGCAGAAAATTACTCCGCGTTGAAAGCAAAAACCACAAAAACGTAAATCATGTAAACCCGTGTAAAACGCAGCGGCGAAAACCTGATCGAGGAAATTCTAAAAGGCATTTGTTTATCAATTCGATGGAGATCTGTTTATTTTCCGAACGAGCCCGCGCCGCCGCCGGAAGCCGGGCGCGGCCGGCCAGACGGACGGACGGACGGACGTCGGGGTCGTCGAATGGCCCCAGCGCAAATGAACAGGGGACCGAGGAACCGGGGAGCGAGTGCGTGCAGCAACAACAACAACAACGATCGCTCACTTGTTGCTCGATGAATCCGTCGCTCGCTCCATCGACCGATCGATCGATCGACCGACTCATCGCCGCTCGTCACGTCGCACCCTCGCCAGGCCGCGCCGTTGCCGACCCGCCCCGGCCCGCCCAGGGACCGGCGATAACGATCGATGAATCGAAAAATGCGTTTTCCGTTCGCAATCGGGTTCGGGGATCGAGAACGAATTCTGCATCCGGTTTCGGTCGATTTCGTTCGTTTCTTGTTTTTTTTGCTTCACCCTCGCACTTGCTCTCTTTTCACCTGCCCATCTCCAACTCCACCCCTTCCTCGTGATTGTGAGGTCTTTTTGAAAGCTGAATTTTTCGGTGGAAACTACTTATGGAAATTTAAATCACTTTTTTCTTGCGATTTCATTATTATTTATGAGCTATTTCAACTGTCATCGCCTATTTCTCTGAGGTTTCGAACCAGCGAAGGTTTTTATCGGCCTTTCTTGGAAGTCGGTTTTTATTCGGATTTTATTATGATCATGGGTTTCTTTTGATTGGTAGGTTTTTACATCAAAGTCGGGTTTTTCCTCTTCACCCTGGTTTCGCATGCAAATCAATGGAGTTGCGCCGAGGCAGAAAAAGAGCTAACGACAGGAGGGAAAGAGCAAGAAACTGAGAAAACACTGAAGTTCGATCAATCGATCACTATTTAGGTCCCATACGTATTTATATATATATATTATTTATTGTTGCTTCGCAGCCTTTCGGTCTGGTGGCCTTTGCGTGATTTTCGTTGTTGTTGTATGTTGTTAGCTTGGGCTTCTATTTTTAGCCACTTAACGCGAGATAAGTTGGCTTCGGGTTTCAGCCATGGCTGCAATTGCCGGATGAATCATGTCATTGGGAGTTGTCGGTGTTGTTGTTGTGATTGTTGCTGCTGCTGCGACTGCTGCTGGCGGCTCTCAGCTGATACAGGTAGAAGCGAAATGTTGACGACTCGACGCTCGTGTTCTTCGCCGCCGATTCCGCGAAGTCGGATATTTGATATCCGATAGACTGCGGGCCGTGAACGGAGGTTGTTGTTGCTGTTGTTCTTTGCAGCGATCGACTGGTTGCAGAAGGCGTCCAAGGCCCAGCCGCCGAGCTGACGAAGGCGGAAGTGCAGACATTTTGAAAACGGACTGGCGACTGGCCCGAAGTCAGTGGATTTTCGACGGTTTTCGGATTGTGATTCAAGACGTGGACATTTAAATGTGAGCACACGATTTTCCGGGGCTTCGTTCCTCGTTCTCCGAGTGAGAAATCATATTTCGGAGTCTCCAATCGAATCTCCTTCAGATCAGTCCAAGGAAATGACCACAGAGGTCGACCGTTGGCTCGAGTCTGGACCAACTTCGTCCGAGTCTGGTCAAACTTCGTCGCCATGCTAATTTCAGACCGACCGCCGGCGAACTCGGTCGACCTTTCTTTCGTTTCCTCCGCCACAATTTGTTTCTGTCTCACATTTCCGGGAGCGATCCAACCAACCAAGCTCTCCTCAAAAGCTTCGCCCGAGACACGTCCGTTCGGTCGTCCGTCAATTGCTTCCGACCGCTCGACCGGGGCAAACACTCCGAGGCCATAAATTTTAATAATCCAATTAAAATGGCGTAATTTACAGTAAACTTCTTCTCGTTGTTGTTGCTGTGCTGTGCTGTTGCTGTTGGATTTGTTATTGCCATTGCTATTGCTGTTATTACTATTGATGGTGGATGGTGGCTTGTGGTTGTTGTAGTTGTTGTTATTGTTGTAGCTGTTACCGCAGCAATCCATTTTCCCGAAAGTCAAACTTGACACGAGGCGACGATCGACATGAAACGCTTTCGTCGCCGGGAAGAAAATCACGCGGCGCGAGTGGGAGCGAAAGAGAGAGAGAGAGAGAGAGAGAGAGAGAGAGAGCGAGCGAGCGCCACGCATGCGCCGTCGACGAGGGGGGCAGCGACAGAGATGGAGAGAGTGGGACGCGATGGTGAATTATGTAAATTTTAACGACTGTCGATTTTGAGCGGCGGCCGAAGCGTCGAACGATTTTCTTTTATTGCCGTGCGTTTTGTTGTCGTTGTCAATTGTATTGTTGTTGTTGTAGTCATTGTTGGTAGTGTAAATGTCGTCATTAGCATTCTCTGTTGTTGTTGTCGTGTTATTAGTGCTGTTTGTGCGCTTTAATGACGTAGTCGGTGTTGTTATCGTTGTTTTATTTGTAGTTGTTGCCCATTGATTTGTGTGTCAGCCGAATATGGAGCAGAAATAAATCGAAATGATCGACAACAATCGCCGAAAGAGAAACAATGACAGCAGCAAAAACAAAAACAACAACTGCTATAACAACAACGAAGCCAGAGACAGGGTCGCCAATCGCCAGGGCCGCTTGCGTTTTCAATCGCATGTTGGCAACACTGTATTCGCTGCAATTTTATCATAATTTTCTCTTCTTCTTCTTCGTATTCGTTTTCGTTTTTTGTTTCACTTCGGTGTCTTTGAATTCAAATTGTTTTTTTTAATAATTTTATGTTTCTTTGTATTATTTTTTTATTTTACTTTCAATCATCGTGTGATTTGAAATTTTGATGGCGGGTATTTTGTGAAATTCAGCAGATTATGGTGTTATGCGTAAGCAACAACAACAGCAACATCAGCAACCTCAAAGACAAAAACAACAGGTGCAACGACAGCAATGAAGACGAAGGAACGGATGCCCAGAGGACGAGGGAACGAGGAGGAAGAGATTGGTGAATCACCGTCGGAGTCATCGTCTTCATCGCCGTCGTCATCATCATCGTCGTCTCCTCATCGTCACCATCGAAGGCGGTCGCCGTGCCGCAAAAGGAAACGAGGAAGAAGAAGAGAACCGCCCGAGGCCAGGAGGAGTCGGAGAAGCGACGTCGACAGCTGTTGGTGGTAAATGAGAAGCTCCGCAGGGCTCCACAGACAACAACAACGAGCAAAACAACAACACCAACAACAGCAAGACCAACACGCGCAACCCGAGTGAGCCAACTGTCAAAAACACTAAAAGTCTTCAACCACGATCAACAACAACAATAACAACAACAACAAATGCACGACCTGTCACTTTGTTGGCGATACCAGAGAAAAAAATCACATCAGTAGAATCCATGCGAAGGCAAAAGCAGCGAAGAATGAAAGCAGCAACAATAAAAAAATATTGACAACACCACCACGAACAACTACAACAACTACAACGATTCCCTGTCACACGAAACGCTGCAATCGATTTCGCTGAAGCCTCTGAGGTCTCTGAAGATTTGGCAAGCAATTGTTGTTGCTGTCGATGTTTTTTTCTTCTTCGATCGATGTTTTTGTTGTTGTGGCTGCTGTCAATATGTTTGGTCTTGCAGCTTTTATCGGTGATGTTGTCGTTGTTGTTGTTGTTGTTGCAGTCACCTTGGCAGGCTGGAAAAGGGAATCCCGAGACTCCTTGTCGGGAGTCGATCGCAGGAAAAACTGAAGCCCAAACTTGCAACAGATGCCAGCACAGAAGCCACGATAACCGCAAAGATGACGATGGCGACGGTGGCGATGACGACAGCAAAGCAACAACAACAAGAGTCGGGATAAATGATATCACTTCGGCTGGGGACACCGTTGTTGTTGTAGTTGTAGTTGTTGCCATTGCTTCGATGGATTTGAACATAATGGGAAGCGATTGCCGATGGCCCGAGCGATCGGAGCTCGAAACTCGGCTCCCGAAGTGTTTCAACGCAAAGCGGATCCGATCGGATCGGATCAGAGCGGGATTATATATATATATATATATTTATTTTTTGTTCGTTTCGATTATATGGTTTTTGGTTTTATGGTTTTATGGTTTTCGGTTTTTATTTTCGATTTTTTCATCAAATCTCAGTTTTTTGCCTTATGACAAAGTGAAAGTTGACGCGATTTTTGTTCGCTCTGCTCGCGATTCGTTGCGAAAATTGAAATAAATTTGTTTGTTTGTCGTGAACCGAATGACAACAACAACAACAACAACAACAACCCTCGAAGAAACTCACGAGCGACGCACACAAAAACAACAAATGTCATAGATCAGACTTGTTTCACTGTAATTTTAATATTTGTTTGTGGCATTAAAATAACACCAGCAACAGCAACTGTCGCAGACACAGTGGTCGTAGAAACAAAGGCAAAAACAAAGGCAAAGGCCTTAATTAAAACTGACTTTATGAGTTTTTTTTCGTTCGCTTTTGCCGACTCTGCCTCTTACGACCGCGGCTCAGCCGAGAAGCCGGCGGCGCTTGCGAAACCCGAGACCACGGGCGGATCGCCTGGAGTTCGATCCTGACCGCGTCTTTCGTGCAAAGACCAGCGAAACCGTCGTCGCCGCCTCCGTCGGACCTCGACGCTGCCACTGACGTCAGGAAGCGAGCGACATGACCAAAGGTGACCAGCCTGGGGCGAAAACCTCGATTAAGGTCGCTTCTCAGATGCCACGCCCCCGTCCGTCGAAAGACCTCCCCGTAAAAGATCGCGCCGTGGGCCCTGAAGAGGCGGGCCCGGATTCCGCGAGATCGATGAACCGCGCCAAGCCGTCTTGAGTGTCGAGAACGAAGCCAAAGGCAGCTGAAAACCTTTGCAGACCACGGGTGCTTCAACGGGGGGACGAATTGGGGACCCGTGATTCATGGGGATCGGGCTCCGACGCCACGAAACTCCCCGCGATGTTCTCAGGTCTCTTGGCCATATCGATCGGTCGGCGATCGGTCGTCTCGGTCGTTCGCCAGCGTCGTCATCATGTTCAATTATGACCACGAAGCTCTCGGGCTGTTGGCAAAACGAACTTAATTAAAATTAAAAACGGCAACAAAAATATATAGTGATTAGATAATCGTGAGAGGCTTCATTATATTGGGCTTCCGGTCATTATTTAGCAACGAGTAGTTATTTTCAAACAGAGACGCGCAACGTGCCAACAACAACAACGAGAAGTACAAATGCCAACCATAGACAATTAAAGAAGCTTCGCTCTTAGCTAATTATTTGCCAAACACAAGCCTGGAACCCCGAGCCAGGTTGGCCTTCGACCAAGACAACGACGTCGGCGACGGCGACGGCTTCAGGTCGAAAATGTATGCAAAGTGCACGCCGAAAACGAACGGCCAGGGAGCTCGAAGTTAATCGATCAGCGAAGAGGAAAGAGCAACATTATGGAGAGCAAAACTATGGCGAATAATTGCCAATTAATGAAGAATAAAAGCATGGACAATGTATGTACGTGCGAAGGGAGCGAGCGGTCGAGGCGAGAGAAACGACCTGCTACAGTTTTCACTTTGCCAACCAGTCGAGAAAAAGGCCCGAGTCGTTGTTGCAAAACTAATTTCGGACTCTCGTCACCGGCCACAAGGCAAGCCGTCGACGTCGCAGCCTTACGCCGAAGGTCGGCCAGAGGAACGACCGAGCGACCGAGCGACCAGCCGGCCAAGTGCCCAATGTCGTTGGCGGCCACTCGACCACACTCGACCACGTGTCGCCAGGTGAAATTCCCGGCTTGCGACGAGGGCCGGGCCCGCCCGGAGAAAGCAGTCGACGTGTTTTTCCTGCAACTTCGTACTGGACGGTCGACCCTCTCTGGACAACGAGGCCTGGCACCGAGTGGAAAGTGAAAACCGCGACCTTTCGGGGAAACGCCGAGACTTTCGTTTTCGAAAAGGGCTGCTGAGGATGGAGGGAGCGATGGGTCAAGAAAAGGTCGCTTAAAAATAGCACACTCTGGAACTCCTCCGGCCGTCGCCAACACTGGTCGAATTCCCTTCCACCCGGGGCCGACGCAGGGTCTTCAATTGTGGAGCCGAGGAACAGCGTGCGAAGGTCGGTCGCGGTGTCGGTTCATCGATTCGATATCGATTAAACTTACGCCGAGAAGCCGCCGCCGATTCGGTTCCCTCTGCTCGACGAGGGGCCGCCAGCGCCGGGGTGGGCCTGGAAAAGCCTCCAGTTCGCCGAGGCCAGCCGTCGTCTGGCGAACGCGGCGATTTCGCAAAAGTCAACCGTAAAATTAGTCATCGTCCGTGGCTGCGGAAGACGCCGCAAGACGGCGCCGCATCTGTCGACCGAGGACCGAGGTTCACAGAGACGGGAACCTTGGCAATTTGTGGCTCGACAAGAGACAAAGAGCCAGCAACGACGACGGCGACGGCGACGATGACATGGCGTCAGGTGCGAAGAAGTCGTTGGCGAGCAGGAGGTGGCGGCGCTGAACCGCAGACCCGACTTCGACGACTCGTTCTTGGCCGGGGCATGAGGAGAACCGAGCGCACGACGACTTGTTTTGGGATGGCGGGAAGGAGAGGTCGGTGTCGTCGTCTGCCTCACCGTCTTCCTCTGGGCCCTCCTTCGCCCTCGCCACTGGGCAGACAATGACCTTTTGCTCATCGTTCCGTCCGCAGTTTCCAGTTTTATGACTTGCGCACTGATTTTCAATGCAGATAAAAAGTTTAAATTTAATTCATCATTCATCACTCGTCGCGCTGTTGTTGGAGCTGCTGTGGCTGCTGCTGCTGCTGATGAAGCAATTGAGTTGCTTCGAGCTGCAGAAGCCGTCGCCGCCGTGGCTTTGTGAGCATTTAATCGCCCCTAATGGTTTTAATTGAACGTGTGTTTTGAAAGCGACTTCACATCGAAGTCGCCCATACGCCGCGGTGAGCCTCGATTGCGCCCGCCCGCCCCGCGACGCCTCGTTAACAACCAGCGATGGCTGATCGCGGCAGGAGTCGTGGGGTTGTTGCAAATGTGGTTGCTGATGTTGCTCCCATGTCGCTCATGTTGATGGTGTTGATGTGAGTGTTGTTACATTTGTAGCTCGTGGCGATGGAGAGATATTCGTTCATATTTTTGACACCATTGCGCTATGACTCGTTAGAGTCGACTCGTGTGATACGACATGGAAATCAGGTGGATTGATTTATTTTTCCCTCCCCTCGCAGGAGATGAACGAACGAATTCTCAGGAGAAAATCATGAAACTAAGACTTAAAAAGCAAAAAATAATAACAAAATAATTAAAAAATAAAGCATACAAAACGAAGAGTGGAGAAATTGGTGGAAATGTGCTAAAGCCATGCAATGAGCCGATTCGCACGCGTCTTGCTGGGAAAGAGGGGGAAATTGTGGAAGATCAAACTCAGAAAAGTTCGCGCTCGCCGCATGAAAATCGTGTGAGCGAAGATGTGGAGGGAATGAGGAGGAGAAAAGGCGGCCTGAAATGGGATCAGCGGCGAAATTAAATATCGGGTGGTGAGAATTGGCAACAACAACAACAACAACAACAAACACAATGCCCACATCAACTACGACGATGATAAGCGTTAAAATCCAGATCACATCGGCTAAACACAATCGATCGAGCCGATGAAGGATGGACGAGGAAGAGAAAACGGAAGGTGCTGATGATGAAGACGATGATGAGGATGAAGATGGTGACGACGACGAAAATGATGATGGAGATGGAGATGGAGATGAAGATGAAAAGGCCACGATCGTGGAAGCCGCGAAGTCAGCGGCGAAACCCGTGGTCTCTTCGGAGTGAAATAAACTTTTCTCCATCCCAGAACGCGAGCCTAAAAATGACGGTGGTTGTTGAAGAATTTTTAATTCGATTTGTCGGATTTTTGTTGAAAAATCCCATCTTGAAACAACTCAAATCTGACTCGACTTCGCGGTTTATTCGCGGTTTCGAACTCGCTCGATCTGGCATCTCGCGCCCATCCACTCTCATTTATTATTTTCAGTTTTCGTCTGTTTATTTTCAGCTCGTTTCGCACTCTCGTTGCATTATTCATTGTTCGTCGACGGCTTTGTCGTGGCGGTGGGGGCTTCAGATCGTTGTTGTTGGGTCCTTTATGGGGGGACTTGTTGTTGTTATCGTTGTTGTTGTTATCTTTATTTTCTTTTTGTTGTTATTGTTTGAATTACGGTCGCTGTCGCTGTTGCTGTGCCTCTTAAAGCCGTCATCCTCGTCACCATCTGGACGCTCAATGAGGAAGCTTCGACGTCCCGGCTCCTACCAGCCACCTTCACACTCCCCACTCGCTGTCTCCCTCACTCGCTCTCTCTCTCTCTCTCTATCTCTTCTGCGGCGTGGCGAATCGATCGATCGATCGGTCGTTTCATCGCCGGTCGCCACCGCGAGCCGCGCTCAAATTGAATTGCGTTCGACTTTCTTCCAACTGACGGACGCGACTCGGCTCGGTGTCGGAGACGGAGTCGGAGTTTGTGTCTCGAATTGAGGTGTGCGTTTTATTGGCCGAGCGCTGGCATCGCGGCCGTCGTCTAATCAACACCTCGACTTTTCCGCTTTCCCACTCCGCCCGGACGGCGAGTTTTTCGCTGCTGCTGTCGGCCGGAATTCAAATGTGCCGATGCCGCGTCGTCGACCACCGACCACGGCATCGAAGATGCATCGCTTCATCCCCAAGGTCGGTGGGGGCTCCAGCGGCGCAGGTCGTTGGTGGGGGGAACCGCCGTTGGCCGGAGCGAAATCCCTTGAATACAGACAGAAGCGCCCTTGTTTCAACCGTTCAACCGTGGGGCAACGGAATGCAAGGCAGTGGTTGCAATCGCTGCAAAGCGATAAGATTCCCTCACCAAGGCCTGGAAAATCCCGTGTCAATCCCTTGTCACTCGTAGCCAAAGCGAGCGGCTCCAGCCGCCGACTCGGACGAGAACAGACAGATCGAGGGCTATCGAGGGCTATCGAAGGCTATCGAAGGCGTTCGTTCCAATTGCGCTGAGTCGAGCCTCATGATCCCGATCTTGGCGACCCTCGCCGGGCATGCGATGAGGGGGGGTTGCAAAAGTGGAGCAATCGGTGGGGTCGCGGACAACGCAGCCATTGATTGCAGGTCAACGACCTCGGTGGCCGCAACAGCAACAGCAACGACAGCAGCTCACGAGATGGTCTTAAAATCCGGCAAAAATCACAGCAACAACAACAACAACGGCAACAACGACAACAATTGACAAGTGACGTTGACGGCGGGCGCTGGCGCTGGCGCCGAAACCGCTGTCGTTATTCATTATCGCCTTCAGTCGGGCGTCGGAGCAGCTGCAACGAAAACCGCAACAGCAGCAGCAACAACAACAATGCGAACAACAACAACCACCGCAGAACTTTCATTTCGCAATTGTGAATTTTTGTTGTTGTTTCTGCATTCAATGTCTGTTGTGCTTTTTTGAAGATTTTTTTTATTATCTTATATTTTTTATTATTGATATTTTTTTTTTTCCATTTTTGTACTTGTTGTTTTTGTCAAGTTTTTGTTGAGCCCTCTGAAACCGCAGCGGCGCCCTCCATCGCTTTCCCACTGAACCGCGTGAGAGCCGCGAACCGCGAACCGGAGGCCTCGAGCCGGGCGTTGTATGGAAATAGAAGTGAAATGAAACGAATGGGTCTGGCGAATGGGCATCGGTCGGTGAGCAGGAACGAGCTCAGTCCGTCCAACCCCTGCCACGCCCTCCGTGCCCTCCAGCGCCCCCTCGAAGCCGACCCCAGCCGAAGCCGATGCCTTCGTTTGTCTCCGCTCGTGTGCGCGGCCGGCATCCGCAGCTGAGACCGTTGCATATGGAGCGACGGCGCGACGGACGGCCAGTGGGACAGACACACGGATGGTCGGAGGAACGACGTGACGGACGGAGCGAGAGACTTTTCGTTATCAATTAATTGCTTCGAAAGCGGGCGTCTTTGAGTGGCGGTTGACAGACGGACGGACGAACCAACCGACAGACGGATGGATGGATGGATGAGGAGACAGACGGACAGATGGACGGACGGCTCCTGCTCAACACTTTCGCTGCTTTTTGCTCACAAACAATCATCCTCTCTCTCGCTCTGCCCCTCTCGCCGACACTCCCTCTCTCCCGCTCTCCCGCTCTCACTTGCCCACTCTTCCCCCCTCCCCTGCTGCCCCCGCCCCCCCCCCCCCCCGACCCTCCTCTTGGTCGCTCTCGTTCGAATTATAATTAATTTAATTTATTTTACGCCAGCTGGCCATATTTTCTCCATATATCTGACTCCATTGTTGCGGCCACTGTTGTTGCAATTGTCGCTGTTGTTGCAATGGTCGGTGTGGCTGTGGCTGCTGTTGTTGTTGTTGTCGTTGTTGTTGTTGTGTGCGGATATGCGGGGAAATTGTCTTAGAGCCAACTACGGAGCGGTTCAATAGGCCACGACTTCCAGCGCGGGCCCAACGAAAGCCATTGGCAGCGAAATGGATGAATGCATGGGCGTGTGTGTGCGTGTGTGTGATAGTGTGCGTCCGCCAGTGTGTTAATTTGAAATTATGATTTGTTTAATTCTCCGCGGATTCGGTCAATTATTTCGAAATCAATGCTTTTACTTCCACCGAGCGCCGGACCCGGGCCAAATGCGATTTTCTCCTCATGGCTGGGCTCCCCCGATCGCCGCCGCTCGCGATTCAACATCCGACTCCCATTTGAAGCGCCACTCGTTGTTCATTGAAAATCGCCGGCCTGGCAACACTTACCTGGAACGAGAAGTGAAACGAAAACGAAGAAATTAATTAATTGGCCATTTAAATTGCATAACTCGAACAACGAATGGACGAGTAAGCGGCAAGCGTTCGCCTGCGGCGTATGGCGTGGAGCAATTGGGCCTTAGGCGATTGCACTAGAGGCCCCTTACAGGCCTCAGGCTCGAGCACCGCACCTCGGACTGAGTTGCTTTGAGGGAATCCTCGGATCTGAATCCAGAATCCAGTTCAGTCCAGTTCGCAGAACCGAAAACCCTGCGAGCGAGTTCGACAAATTCTTCTCAGATCGATTGAGATCTCCCCAGAAGACGATCTCGTGGAAACCCCGCCGACTCCAGACTGCAGGCGGCAGGAGCAGCGAAGCCGACGACCGCCAAACTCCGTAGAGGCCGAGACCTTCGACATGGGGCGTGTCTCCAGCCAAGCGCCTCAACGTCTGGCCCGAGCGCGACGAGTGTCAAGGAAAAAATCCAAAAAAACTGCATGGGTTTTGATTGATGGCTTCCAATTCGTACTTTCGTTATGGACAAGTGCACGGGGTGTCCCTGGTGCCACGGCGGGACGGGTCGGGTCGGTGACAAGCGGACGATTTCACTTTTGGTCTCGTCTGGTGACTGCGGACGAGATCGGCGAGCCGCAGCCGCCCCTCGCCCTGGGAAATTCCCCAAAACCAGTGATTAATCGTTCGCTCGGGAGCCCCACGTGGTCTCATTAGAAATGCAAAATGTTCCGACACCCTGTCATTTCGGGCAACACGGAGCGTTTTCAGCCGGGCCGAGGGCGAAGTCGAAGCGAAACGTGGCAAAACGACGGCCAAGTTGGAGGAATCCATTCGGGGTCCGGGCACTGAGAGCGAGGTCAGGGCAAGACGATTAAAATAGAATGAACTAGAGAGCGAAATAGAGAAACAAGTATAGATCGCAGAACGAAGAAGGGACAGAGAGGGGGAGGGAGAGGGGAAGGGAGAGGGGGAGAGAGACGGAAAATGCTGCCCTTTCGATGCCGAACTTGTGTCCGGGTGTTATTTTTGAAATCACTCGAAAAAAACTGCTGTTGGTGCCTCGGCCGGACATTCAAATGTCAGTGGTAGGCTCGGAATATTTTGATGTCTTGCCAACAGGTCAGACACACCAGATGTGCATGGCAATGGAAAAGGAAACAAACACCGATTTCATGCTCGTTGGAATGAAGAAAATTCAACGTAAAATGCTCGAGGAAAAATCCACCGGAAGCCCGAGACTCAAAGGCGATCGAACGTTTCTCTCAGTGTAGCAGCAACGACTCGGCAGAAAATTCCACAATCTTTCAATTATTTCTCCTTAGAGCGAACAGAAAAAAACATTTTTCGGACTTTTTGCTCATTAACTACAGTGAAGAAGACGAGCTCGAGGCGAGAACTTCCCAGTTTCGACGTGGACTCGAAACGTGAGATGAGTGGAGGGAATTGAAGCAATCGACAGTTCATGACAAGACCCCGAAACGCACCTTTTCTTCTTCTTCCCCTCCTCCTTCACCCCTTCACCCCTTCACCCGAGGAAATCACGATCGATCGCTCAATTAAAATTGGCCATTACTTCGATTGAGCCAGATCGACTCGGTTCAGGCGGCGCACCGACAAATGGCAACCCTGGCGACTGGGTGGCAGCTCTGGCGATGGGACCCGCAGCGATTCCCGACCGAGCGGGCCTTGAATCGGAGTCGTCATGACTGGTCGCCATGGCTGCCTGGTTCTTGTTACTGCTTGGCGTTGCTGTTGCTGTTCCTGTTGTTGTTGCAGTAGTTAAACTAATTGCCGTTGCTGTTCGTCTCGTTGCTGCCATTGCTGCTGACTCAGAGGCCCCTGAGCGCCGAGCGCTCGGCCAATGACGGAAGGTGTCAACGCGTTTCCACGGCTGGGACGCCGGCCAGCAGCGGCTGAAGGCGGCGGCAACAGCAACAAAAACAACGACAAAAACACACCACTGAAACAGCAACAACGCCCAGCACTTAATTGAGCTCCGCATCTCACCTTGAGAACGTTTGTTTTTTCTTCTTTCCTTCGCCTTTTCTATTTGAACATTTTTGACGAATTCATTTGCGTTCGTTCGTTGTCGGTTGCGTCGTTGTCGGTTGTTGTTGTTGTTGTTGCTTTTTGAATTAAAACAACGAGCGCCCATTAAGAGAAGCAACAACAACAGCAACGGCAACGGCAAGAGCACGACAGCAACAACAACGCCAATAGAAACACTTTGAGACAACGTCAGGCCAGGTCGCGTCACCAACAGCAAGAGTTCGAATCCGTCGTCTCTCAATGATTTCTGGCTAATTTTCGTTGTGTTTGGACAGGTGAGTCCGAGACGCGAGAGCAAACGGAAACTTTGCTGGACATGGCATTGAGATGAAAATACGAAAATATGCCAAACTGGGACCGATGAGGGGGAAATTGTGGCCAAAGTCGTCTGCCCTCCAGAGCCGAGAGGCCTCAGGAAAATAACACGAAACGACACGAAGACACCGAGGACGAGGGCGAGGGCGAGGACGAGGTGGCCCAAAGGCCCGATCGAAGAGGGCCCAAAGGAGGCAACGAAAAAACCTCCTCCCCAAGGAGCCCCCGGTGGCGCCACAGGTGAAGAAAATGCCACGAACACGACAAACGCCCGAACGCAATGACGAACCGCCCAAAGGTCGAACCGGGCAGAGAGAGAACAGAAGGAGACGCATGCGACCAGCGGGAAGGAGAGGGAGGAGGAAACACATAAAACAGTGTCATGTTTAAAATGCAAAATTATTTGCGACAAAATTCATGCGGCCGAAGAGCGACGGCAGGAGACGGAGAGAGGGAGACCGACAGAGAGACAGACATATGATGGGTGGACAGATGGACGGACGGATCGACGGATGGAGGGACGGTGGGAGGACGGAGGACGGAGGGGTCGGGCGTGTGCTCAGCAAAGTGTGACTAGGAGGAAAAACGAGAAGAAGTCGAAGAAAAGGCAGCAGAAAACGATTTTCACGAACACAAGAAGTCGCTGTGTGTGAACGTATTTTTCTCTCTCTCTGTGTGCGTGTGCGTGTTTGTGTGTGCGGGTCCAAACAACAATTGTTCGAGCCAGGGCGAATGAATGCGGGAGCGAGAGAGCAACAGTTTTGGCCGAACTTATTGGCGGAAAAAATCAATTTCGAGACGACGTTGTTTTGATTGATGTTGTTGTTGTTGTTCACTTGGTTGTTGCTATTATGATTTATTTATTTCACACAATTTCATGGTCAACACAACTACAGCAAAACAACAACAACAGTAGCAACAACAACATTACGAATTTCTTATTTTTCGCTCGCTCCTTTGTTTTCTGCGGCATTTGATCGTTCCGATTGTTGTTGTGGCTTTGTTTCCTTTTTGTTTTTGTTTTTCTTTTTTGTGGTTATCTCGATTCTTGGTGCGATTTTTTGTGTCGATTTGTACCTTCACCCCTTCCCTTTCGCTCTGCTTCTATTTCGTTGCCGTATCCGATTTCGCGAACCTCTCAATTCTTATCGACGGTGTGCTTTTTGTCATAATTTTTCGATTTTTTTTGTTTTTTGTGTTATTTGTTTTTATTTTCTTCCTTCGCTCCATCGGCGGCTCGTGGTCAACCGGCCAGCCTGAGGGGTGGGCGCCGGATCGGCGCGGCCGACGCAGACGTGACACGAGAACATCGATAGAATATTTCGGCGGTCGTTGTCGCGCTGTCTCGGGCTCGAGCGGACCCGACTTGTTGCCAGGCGCCGACCTCCAGTCCAGCCCCACCTCCCCCGACTCCTACTCCGACTCCGACCGCGACGTCCCTCGACTGCACCGCGACTGGACACGAACTGGGTTTTATTACCATTACCTGGAAACGTGTTGAAGATCGACGATTATCACACGGAGCTCGGGCATGGAGATGAGGAGTGAAAAGAGGTTGATGGACTTGGTCAAGACTTCACGGAAACTGAGCTGAAGAAGGCCGTCGAAATCCGAGCGACTAACGATGGATCACCGCTGGAATCCCCTCGACACACACGCCTAACTTCGAATGATAGAGCATTCTAGAGGCTTTGGGAAGCACTTGGGCAGAAACCTTGGCCAGAAGACACCAAAATCTAACCTGTCGGAAGCCACCAAGTGACACCTGATCAAAATCAAAATCAACATCTATCGACGGAAACGACAAAGCCGGAACCGCTGTTGGATGGAGGGCGGGAGCCGACAGGAGCCACCGAGCCGTTGTCGATTTCGAGGAATCCTCGTTTGGGTTCCGCTTCCCGGGAATAGAACAAATCGATAGCCGAGCGGAGGAGGCAGACGGATTGTGGATGACGCACAGTCGGGCCACGGCGACGTCGCCCCACGTGACGACCTGCAGCCACACACGCTAGATTTCGATTCCCCAGCGGCTGGAAAGTCACGTGACAGTCGATACAGGAGTATAAAGAGAATGTGAATCCTATTGACGTCAACGAGCGATTTATTGGCGGGTTCACGACGCGAGAATCCAAAGAAATCTCGGCGTCGCATAAAAAGACGTGGATGACCAGCTGGCCTGGGTCGCTTCTCGGAAGCCTCTCAGTTGGCGACATCAGCGACATCGCAATCGAAACCCCCTCCTTCTCCTTCTCCTTCGCTCAGGAGGCCTGCACGTGCTCCTGGCTCGGGGCACGATCCGGCTTGTTTAACTACGGCCTCTGAGGCCCGTTTCGCCAGCCCTGGAATTGGAGGGCTGGACACTGGGCAATGCGGAGAGGACCGAACGCCAGCCACGGAGCATGGCCCGAACGTGCAGCGAATGGCTGAAAAGCGAGGGCGAGGGCGAGGGCGAAGGCGACGACCGAGAGACCAACGTTTGACGATCGATTGACGACGATTGGACGATCGCTTGGCCAGCCTTGACGCGTGCCAGCTTCGAGGGCTTCGAGTGCCAACTCGAGGGACCGCCTTCACTTCCACCCCACCACCTCAACCCCTCCTTCTCCACCCCACCATCTCCAACGACAAGAGTCGCAAATCGCGACGAAGCCATCGATGGCCATCGATGGAATCGCTAATCGATGGGGCTTGAGGTGAAAATGCGTTTGCGTTTGCGGTTCGGAAGCCAGTAATCGTTGGCTAATTGAGGATGGCTGACGGTCAACTGGCTAACGGCATTCCGGCCGCACATCCTCACCGGCAGGGGAAACAACAGCAAAGACAACAACAACAGCGTCGATGACAACTGCAAGCGATGGCCAATTATTTCCAACAGCCGCAACTGCTGCCGACTCTTTCACTTCATCTGCCAGCGAATCCGCCGAGACCAATCGACACGGCCAAACGGGGCCCAGCGTGGTTGGCAACGCCGGGTTGTCTCGCGAGTGGGACCCAAAAAGGCAACCACACACACACACACACACACACACACACACACACACACACACACACACACGCACACACGCCACGCACACGCGCTTATGAAACATGGAAAATTCGAACGAGGAAATGTTGACGATTTTCCATTTGCTGCTGTTGCTGTCGCTGTCGCTGTCGTCGTTGTTGTTGCTAATATTGTTATTGATGGCACTCGTTATTGTTGTTATTGTTGTTCTGGATGGCACTCTTAGTGTTGGTGGTGTTGTTGTTGTTGTTGTTGTTGCTGAGGCCGCCATATGCCTATGGGTTGATTTGATTTGTTTGTTTGTTGTCGGTCTGTTGGGGCGAGTGTCTGGGCGTAAATGAGGACGAAATGAATGCGATCGATAGATGGAAAACTGAGTGGCCCGGGGCGAGAGAGAGAGAGAGAGGGGCCGAGGGAGGTACAGGGGGGTGGCGGGGAGTTTGGGCCAGGCCTCGCCCCGCCTCGGCCCGCCGACAGACCGGGCGCGACATGGCGCTGACTAGAAGCGAGCAGCCGATATTTTTCCGATAAGCAGAACCCGGCGGGGCAGCCGGCGAAGGCGGAAGAGGAGGCGGGCAACGAGCCAGGCACCCAGCCAGGCAGTCGAGTGGTCGTCGTTGGCCGCTGCTGGCCGGGGAAGCGGTTAGAAAGTTCGTTAGCTCGAAAGCCGGCGCAGCCACGCACAGTGGGCGACCGCCAGAAGATCGATGACGAGACCGAGGCCGCCGGGGCCGAGTTGGCGGCATGGGTTTGTTTGTTTGTTTACATTAGCGAATCGAGTCGGCGATTGGCAGAAATTAGGGAAAGTTCGGATTTGGCCCATGTCGCGGCGCAGCGACTGGGGAAGGGAATCAAATCAAGCCAGGTCAAATCAACTCGACTCGACTCGACTCGATTCGGTTGCGGAGGAGACGAGGAAAGGATTTCGAAATTATGATTAGCGCTCGGCGAAAATTGATTTCTTGTTTACTCGCCTCGTCTAGCGAGCTGAAGTAAAAGCCAGACAAACTTAATCAAAACCCCAATATGTTCACAATATGCGATGAGTGTTGGAGGAAGCTCGTCGCCGTAGAAACAGGTCGATAAATCTCGGCTATCAGAACCCGGAAAGACGGACGACTTCCTCCACTCCCATGTCACGCCCAATAAATCGGGAATCTCCTCGAGTTCTGAGGAAAGATCGCGGTTCGAGCACCGGACCTCGGCCCCAGGGGACTCGGAAGCGCGCCCAGAGTCCCAGCCAAAGCCCTGGGGAGACGAAGAAACAGATCTGATCGAGAGACAGCCAGCACGAGACACTTGTCAGAGACGAGGGGGATGGAGAAAATGAAAATAAACAAAGTGCAGGAGGAGGGCGGAGAGAGTTAATGAAATAATAAGAGTTCACTCCAACGAGAATTTGATGGCGGCGAATTATGCAAGTCTGCTGGTTACACAAGCCAACTTCTTCCACCGGGGAGGGGCCGGCGACGAAGCCACGGCCCAGGGCCAGGCCCAGGCCCCGGCCAAGAAGACTAATTTCGACATGACCGCGAGACGACACAACAGGCGACATAACGAGACGGGACGAGACGAGACGAGACGAGCCGGGAGGCGACATGACAAGATAATCTCTGGAGAGCAATTTTCCGCAGATTCAACTCATTAATTACGCCGAATTTTATGCTCCGGCAGAGATTGCCCAAAATCATCCACACGGAGGCGAGGCGAGGCGAGGAGAGGGTTGAAAGTCGGCGGTGGGGGGAGGAAATTATGTCACGCCCCAAATTAGAGCCAGCCGGGACGAGAAATCGGCACGAGGTGGCAACACACATGCCGACGACAGCCGCGACGGAACCGCAGAGCCAGAGAAGAGGGGGAGACGACGCGGGCGAAGACGATGATGACGAAGATCACGATGACGACGGCGACGACGACGGAACTGACGACGACGGAACTGACGACGACGACGACGACGTTGATGAAGATCTTGGTGGAGATGGACAAGATTAGCCGAGGGGGAGACGATGGAGATCCGGACGAGGCAGGAGGAGCTGACGGAGGCTTTTGCGGGGACGACGGCGATGGAAATGACGAAGAACATGAGGAGGAGGAGGAGGGAGATGGGGATGATGGCGCAGATCGAGACGTAGACGGCGATGGCGATGGCGATGGCGATGGAAAACCGGAAGAGTGTGGAGGAAAACTGCCCGAAATGGAATGGCGAACCGCAGAGGCTGGAGAAACCCAGAGTGGTCGCTGCAGCGAGGAAGGCCAGGAACGACCGTTTACACCGGATGCGCTCAGCGGGGAAGGCGGAGGGGAGCTGGAGGAGGAGGGGAAGCTGCGGCTGACCTAAATAAAGCGAAGAATTCGTAGGAAATCGACGGAGACCCACATGCGACAAGCGATGGACGGACGGACGGGACGATGAACGAGGTGAAGACGACGGCAGAGGCAGGGACATCAGTTCAACAACAACAGTTGCAGCTGCCACTCGGCAACAGCTACAACAGACATTGCCAAGGTCACCGGTGGAGCGGCGGCGACAACACAACAATGACAATGGCAGCAGCAACGACTCCGATGCCGATGCCGATGCCGACCAGTTGCAGGCGGCCACAGAACCCCGGTCGGACGGGTTTGGCGAGCTCGCTTGGCCTGTTGTTGGTGCTGCTGCTGCTGTTGTTGTTGTTCTGAGTGTTGCAGTGATTTCGTTGTTGTTGTTGTTGATGTTGCTGCCGTTGGGGCGGCTGCAGAAAAGGGAACAGCGCCAAAATCGGCTCGAATCGGATCCCAAAGCGAAGCGAGCCGGTTACCGAATGCGGTTGGACGGCGGCGCCCGCGACGACGAGGCCGCCGCCGACTCGACCACAGGTCGAGCGGCGGCTGGCAACCCTGGCAGACGACGCGTGTGGTCGCCGCCGGAGGACATCGAGGCGAGGTGTCGCTCACCAAACAGGCCGACAGCGGCCAACGACGTGGACGTGGGCGTTGACGGAGAATCGACGTCGGTCGACCGGCGACAGGACGGCGACATGACGGCGACAGTTGCCGACAGACGAGCGATCGGTCGCCGGGCGATGGCGCAGATCGAGACCCCAACCCAGGCCCGCAACGCTATCGGCGCTGGCGACAAATCGATTGGTGTTGGAAGAAATTCCAGTGGCGAATTCTTTCGCGGCAACGACGGCGACAGCGACGGCGATGGTGACGACGACGATGGCGATGGCGCGCCGAGCGGAGAAAGTCGGAAGCGCCGCGAGGAGTTCGCGCTAGTTGGCAACACCGGCGCGCAGCGAATCGAGTCGCGGGAGCCGCCGAGCGACGGACGACGGCGGCCGCGGCCGCGGCGTCGGCGTCGGCGTCGGTTGCTGAATGGTTATTGTTGTAGTTGTTGTTGGTTTGCCATTGTTTTCACCATGCTGTTGCTGTTGTTGTTGCTGCTAATGTGGTTGCTAATGCAGTTGCTGTGGTTGTTGCTGCAAATGCGGCCGATTTTCTCATTGCTGTCTCGTTGTGTTTGTTGCCGTTGCCGTAGCCGTTGCCATTGCGGCTGCCGACGTCGTTGCTGCGATTCTGTTGCTGCTCGCGAGCTGCGCCGTTGGTGCTCGAAGGTTCGCCCGGAGATTTATTGCTCTGTTGGCCGGGCTTAGCTGCGAGCTTGACTTCGACTTCGACTTCGACGCAGACAAACGGACGGACGGACGGACGGACGTCAGGCGAAGAGCCAGCCAGATGAATTCGGGATGAAGATGCGCCGGTTGACCCTTCGAGAGAGTGGTTCAGGCTGTTGCTGGTGTTGTTGTTGTAGCAGTTGGAGATGTTGTGAGTGGTTGTTGTTGGACTTCATGCCGTTAACAGCGCGTTTGAACCGCCAACGAACGACGGCGGCGAAGACGATGACGATGAAGACTTCGAGCAATGGAGGACGACGAGCGACGTGGGGAAGGAGAGGAAGAAGAAGAAGAAGAATAGGAGGAGGAAGAGGAGGAAGAAGAGGAAGCGAGCAACATTGTTGCCATCGCGCCCGCTGGCGCCCGTGGATTTTCGCAAAATAAGCATAATTTGCGAATAAAATTTCGCTAATGGCACCGATTGAAGCGCAACCACATGGCAACAGCAACAGCAGCAGCAACAGCGGCCACAGCGGAGGCCACGGCAGCAGCAACAACAACAGCCACGGCGACGGCAACAGAAGCAGAAGAAGCAGCGTCCACGCTCCACTTTGTTCCGCCTGATCCGCTTTCGCAGATCGCGCCATCGCCATTTGCCAAACGATTTCGTAACGGCGGCAGCGGCAGCAACTGTTGCTGTGGCCGCTGTTGTTGGCGTTCGTTGTTGTTCTCTCGGTTGTTTTGACTTCGCCGTGCTGCTGCTCGTGCCTGCTGCCGTTGTTGCACACGAGTCAACTGCGAGCGGCCGTGTTCGAAGTCGACTTCGAATTGAATTCGCCTTCGAATTCGCATTCGAGTGCGAGTGCGCCGGCGTTGCCAGATTTTCGGGTTCGCCGCGCGTTCGTGGCCGCCATGGGGTGGAGAAAAAACGAAAAGACGAAAAAACTTGGAAAATTCATCTGGGCGATGCACAAAAAAAGGCGCCATGTAATGAGTTGCAACGAAAGCGAGGCAACCACAACAACAACAACAAAAAACACTCCAACAGCAACAACAACAACGGCGAAGAGACCGAGGGAGACAGCAATAGCTGAAGCAACAACAATGCTAGGCAGTAACAACAGTCGCAGTAACAACAACAACGATTTGCACAACAACAACAACAACAACAACAGCAGGGCGAACCAGCGGCCGACTGAAGTTCGGCGAAAATTCGTTGCTGCAACGAGTCCACAGTTACGACGGCCCCTCGTAATTGCCTTTCAACAGCTCAATAAAACCATAATGAACCGCAATTATTGTGCACTTTGGGCCGCGGCCGGCAGAGAGGCGAGGGAAAATGGAGGAAAAAATAAAGTGACCACGAGGGCCCAATGGCAAAATTAGGCGTAATCGTTATTTAAACTTTTTGTCCGGTGAATTTTTAAATTTTGTATTATTTCACTTATCATTCGTCTCTCCCTCTCCCTCTACCTCTCCCTCTTATCTGTCTGTCTGGCTGCTTGTTTGTTTTCCTTGGTCGCGCTTCCCACGACGAAGAAAGTGTTAATTTTGACAATAATTGGCGGCTTTCCATGGAGATGTGGCAACCCCAGGAGGCTAATGACAGCAGCAGCTCGGACGCCGGCGGCGGGTGGTCGTGAGTGCTGCTCAGGAGGCAGGGAGTCTTTAGCAAGGGCTATAATTTAAAACCCACAACAATAAAAAAGGCTGTAATGGAAAAATAGACCCAAGGGCTCCGAGCCGAATGGAGGAGCCCGAACTTGGCCGGCAGGCCTTCGATCGACCTTTCGACACGGACCACGATTCCATGGCTCCAGGACCTTGACGGAATTACAAGATCCAGTGAATAATTCCAAACTTCGGCCTGCCATGGACAGCAGTCCATACTTGTAATAATATTTTTGGCGGACTTTGAATGAAGACGTAATTTGCAATTAAAGCCATACCAAGTGACAACAACAACGCGGGTCGACAGGAAACCGGCGAACAACAACAGGGTCAATTCAAAATTACAACAACAACAACAACGCACTGACATTGTTAACAGAGAAGTAGCGAAAACTATGAAGGAGAAGAACGATTGCAAATGAAGAGGGCAAAATAAACACGAGCTCAGAGGGAAATAATTAAATGAGACGAGACCGACAGAGAGAGAGGGAGGGGGAATAGAGAGAGAGAGAGAGAGCGACAGACAGCGACAATGGCAAAAAGGTAAAGGAATTGAAGAACGCACAAAATGAGGTCATTATTTCCGCACATAATTATGTGGAAGTCGACGACTGTGGCGTACAAAACACGAATTAAAGACAAAAATAGCAACTAAATACAACAACAACAACAACAATGAGCATTGAGAAAAATAACAACTCCGTACTACGAAAAGAGAAAAACACTTTGAAATAATAAGCGTAATTTAAACCTATTTTGTAGTAACTTTTGTTGCTGTAATAAATCTGATTGTTGTTGCTGGGATCGTTGTTTGAAGAAGAAAACGAAGAAGAAGAAGAAGCTCAAAGGTAGCAGCAACACATCTGTCGGCCTCTGCCTCTGTCCCTCCATCTGTCTGTCTGTCTCTCCTCCGGTCCATACGTCGTCTTCACACCTCATAAAAGCGTTTCTCTTATTTATTTACCTTGAGGAGTGAGAGCGGCACTAAGATTACAACAATAATGACAACAACAACAACAACAACCACCACCACCACAACAACAGCAGGTAGAAGAACATTCAGTTGTCAGAGACAAAGGGACCCATTTGATGAAGACGAAGATGGAGATCGAGATCGAGAAGTGGAAGAACTCAACACGAGTTTCCATGTGAGCCAAGTTTAGACGAGCACGAGTCGCATGCAAGCAGTTTTTAACTAGAACGAAGCCCACTTCGAGCCGAGCTAAGCCGAGAGCGGCGAAGGGAACGGAGGAGGGGAGACGAAGCGAGGGCAGAGAGGGAAGAATGAGGAGTATGTAGGCTCAGGGAGCGAAGACTGCACTTTAAATGCCATTCATTAGGCGGAGAAAAGCGGAGGAAGAGGAAGACGAAGAGGAAGAACAAACAACGGGCAGATAAAGAGAGTGGGAGACGAAGCGAAGAAGTAGAGCCCAACCGAAGCCTGGCTCCCGCCCACTCCTCCTACTCTCCTCCCACTTGTCTCCACCTCCTGCTGACTCCCATCCCACAGCTCCCTCCCCCATGGGTGGCAGCCGCCTCATTAACGGCTCGATCCGCGAGAAGTTGGCTAACTCGCGATTCACTTGATTCAGTTCCCCCGAACCGGGGCAAAACCCAGCCAACCAGGCCGTGAGTTAACCATGAGTTCGACTTGGGCAAGTTCGCAGCCGACCAACTGCCCAGGCCCGCCATCGACGCGGGCCCGACTCCGGCTCTGACTCCGACTCCGAATCTGTCTCTGACTCCAGCCCCGATTGCGATGGCGATGGCGATGGCGCTGGCGCTGGTGACTGGAGTCCATGGAAGACCTGTGGAACTAAATAACAACAGATGCGTAAACACATAATTGCGTTGTAATTGCGCGGGCCTCGGAGGTTCAGAGCGAGCCCGCTCGCTCGATACAGTCGATGATTTCTAGAAATTCGCAGCTCGGCGGCTCGAGAGGAGACCGAGATCGAGGTGGCGATGGCATCGAGAGCCACGACGACGACGACGACGGCGGCGGACGCCCGAGATCAGGTCGAGCGCAGTCGAGGGCAGTCGAGCGAGCTGCGTCTCGCAATCGAGACTAGAATTTCGTCAATTACATTAGAAAGAGATGGGACGGGGACGAAATGGGATGAGCCGAGAAGAGAAAGTCCGATGGAGTCTGGTGAGAAAGAGAGATCTAATATGGA
The DNA here is from genome assembly GCA_947389925.1 of Coelopa pilipes. NCBI lineage: Eukaryota > Metazoa > Arthropoda > Insecta > Diptera > Coelopidae > Coelopa > Coelopa pilipes. The sequence goes on along the minus strand of OX376697.1, from coordinate 40,151,990 downwards.
GCGACTGCGACTGCGTGAGGAAAATCGGTCGGAAAAGCATGCGAGGCGAGAGATCTATTAGAGAACCAGGCAATGGGAAGCAGTATAATGGGAATTACGGACTATTAGCGAGTGAGAGCCCCAGAACCAATGGCTGGCCGCGCTCTTCATTAGCGACGATCGGAGGCCAATGGAGCGAGGTGGAGAAGCCGGGTCCATGGACCATGGACCATGTCGATTGGAGACCATCGGGAGACCGTGGGCTTTGGAAGTAATTAAAGATTATGATTGGAAAATTGTGTGAACTGTCTGGCCAGCCACCTGGCTGTCTCTCCGGCTGTCTGGTGTCCGTCTGGCTGTCAGTCACTCGTCTCGCTCGCGGGAGGGGGGAGGAGCAGCAGCAGAGAAATGAGTTAATCTCGCGTCAGCTTGGCCTAATGAGGCGGGCCGAACGTAACCCGTGATTAAGGAGTTAAGCGTGCGAGTCTCTGCCGAGTCTGCCCCAAGGGCCATTCTGGCGAGGGACCGCGATTGAGAAATCACGAGAGGAGCCCGAAGTGGCGGCTCCGAGAGCGGCATCGAAAACGCAACCAATCGATTTTCTAATCTAAAATAGCGCGAGCTCGCAATCGAAGTCGGAACCGAAATGGAAATGGAAATCGAGCCGTAGACAAAAGCGAAAGTTAATGACCGAGTGGATCGGAGCGAAATAATGAGAATAAAAATAATTACACGTTACGGAACTGTCGAAGGGCGATTTCGATTTGGGCTACGGACGTGTCGGGAAGGCGGACATTTTTTGCTTTCGAAGCCACCATACGTGGAGGAATCGGGGACGTGGGTAGAAAAATATTCCATCGGCTTCTTCTGGAGTTGGCCGTCGAACGCATGGCTCCAGATCTCGGGAGATTTCTCCCAGGGCAGGCAAAAGTTCGTTAACTGGGGGGCCGGGAATTGCTTTGGATTCGATTGCCGGCGTCGGGAGGGCGGGGCAGCAGGTGGGCGAATGGACGGACGGACGGACGGGTGGACCGAAGGATTGACGGCCGGTCGGGTGGTCGATCGATCGTTTGTTCGCTCGGCGCAAGGGAGGGAGTGCGCGCAAAATTTATTGAACAGCGAGAGAAACATGAAAAATTATGCAGTGAAAATGCACGAAATGAGCACCAAAAAGCCAACAGAAAAAAAAAAAAAAAAAAACACAAAACAATTTCCAAATAAGGAAACTTCGAAATGAGAAAAAACAATTAACCATAAATAACGGGCAGTCGACGGCAAGGTGACTAAGGGTAAACACATCGCATAGACAGCCGGACAGACAGCCGGACAAGCGGTCTGGGACGAACAGAAATTCAGACGGAAATCGATTTGTGTCCGTTGCTTTTCGCATCGACAGCAATTAATAGGATTTTGACAAAAACAACAACCGGCCATTGGAGCACAAAATTAATATTAAAAAATTAACCGATAGCCGGAAATGGAAATGTAAAAGACTCAAAATTCATCGTCGGAACGATTAATTTTTTTCAATTTTTTTCTCCGCAGACGAACGGAAAGCAAATGGGGAAAAACAAAAAATAGCAGTCGATTTTCCGAGAGTTTTCCGCGAGTTTCCAACGCCTTTGCGAAAGAGATAAATGCTTTTCGATATATTTCTACACATGGGTCCAAGCGTAGAATCGTCGATGCGGCGCGTTGTTGTTGTTGTTGCTATTGTGCTTGCTCGGCTGGCGCTATATGCACGTGCATGTGCATGTGCATGTGTGTGTGCGCATGTGCATGTGTGTGTGTGTGAGTGTGAAAACCCAATTGCGCTGCCAACTGCTGCGGACCGGCGCCATTTTGATTGAAGGGTGAACGAAACCGAGCGCCGATCGTTCGAGGCTGCACTAGCAAGTGTCTGTGTCAGTGTGTGTGCATGTGTTGGTGCGAATTTTAGTGTTTTGTAATTTGATGGTTTTTCACCCATTATCATTGTTGCGATCGCCGTTCGTTCGTGTTGGTGCTGTTTTTTTTTTTTGTGTGTTTTTTTTTTCTGTTTTGAGTTCCCACTTAAAAAGCTTCGCGCGCCGCTGTCAAGTGTCGATAACTCAGCATGACAAGCAGCGACGCCGCAGACTAACACACACACACACACACCCAGGCCGCTCATTGGTCTGCGTGTCAATGTCAATGCATGCAACGACCGATTGCGATGTCGAAAAACTCAGTTCGATTAGAAATTTTAGCAGAAGTCGAGGGCTTGACATCACTTTTAAATGATATTTGATGCTTGAAATTAATGCATAAAATATACATCATACAAACATTATTTTCCCAGAACTCGTGAAGCATTTTGATAAAAATATAACTCGACCACCAAAACAAAACTCGCTGAATTGAATTGAAAAAGAGGGTTTTCATATAAAACAATGTTCAACAATGTTTTTGCATTTTTTGAAACTTTTCGTTGTTTATAATTATTTTTCTTATGCAATTTTGCTATAAATTATATACATTTCAATTGTATTTTCTTTTTATTGCTATTTGCTTCTTTTTGTTCTTCTTATTATTTGATTCATTCATAAATCTATTATTATATATTTTAATTGTTTTTGGTTTTCATTGCTATTTTAGAGTTTTTATAACTGTTTGATTCATTTTATTACTACAAATATTTTTTCGTATTCAATAAAAATCTGACTCGCAGGGAAAATTCAATAATTTTTCCCACCCATCCACCCCCAACCCCACTGACGATGCTGCCACATTGGCCCTAATCGGGTCTGGCATAATTTCGAAAATCTCTTAAATGAGATGGGAAATTGAATTAAAATAGAATGAGAGAAATTTCCCTCTTACAATTTAATTGAATCTATTTCATGAAAACTCATTAAAAAATTTGAGTGAGCGCGAAATTTGCACCAAGTCGGTGCCGGCTCCATCGCTAGAGTTGTTGTTGATATAGTAGTTGTTGTTGCTGTTGTTATTGTTGGCGCAGATTGTCGATTGTCGGTTCGTTCGCGATGCGCCTGGGATGCAGCTCGCTCCTAATTCGCCATAGAAACAACGACGACGACGTCGACGACGTCACCAACAACAACAACGAGGGTAACTACACTAACAGCAAAAACAACAACATTAAAAACATCAACAACAACCCTGGTCGCTCAGACAACGGCGCAGACGACGACGACGATGGCGATGGCGATGACGACAACGATCGCGATGATCGCGCACGCACAGAATTTGGGTTACGAGCGGGCCGGTTCATGCCTCCTTTTCTTCTTCTTCCTCTTCTCCTGCTGCTGCTTCTTCTGCATCTCCTTCCCCCGACCCACCGTCGTCGTCGCATGCAATCGCTACCGATGCCATGGGACGCGATCCTCCTCGGTGCTCTTCGCCCTGATCATCGTCATCAGCACCATCTTCATGATCGTCGTCGTCGTCGTCGTCGTCGTTGTCATCACCATCATTGTCGTGGCAGTGGTTGTTGCAATCGTTGTTGTTGTTGCTGTTTCTGTTGCTGTTGCGAGCACGCGGAATGCGGAAACCATAAGCGAGTACGTTGCGATCATCTATTTTTTGTAGTTGTTGTTGGTAGGTTGGCTGGTTGTTGCTGTTGATTTTGTGGATTGTTGTTGTCTCTCGCCATTGCATTGTCGTAGCCGTTTCTGTGCGAATTTCTTTCTTTAATTTGCAAATATCAACGATTCGGATCGTGCGTCGACGACGCGTCGTCTGCGCGAACCGTCGATCGTTGGTCGTCGCGCGTCGCTCGGTGCCAACATCAAAGACGAGGGACTCGAACTCGCACACAAGTCACGTTAGTCGTCACACACACACATGCACACACACGTCACGACGCTCCCTTCGTCGACCGCGTGCCAAGGGCTCCAAGGCTCCAAAGGCATCCGAGAACCCGCGGCGAACAAAAGTGAAAATCGCGACTCCGAGGCGTGGCGTGGCGAACGGGACGGGGCGAGGCGGGGCGGGGCGGAGCGTGCGAGACTGAAGTCAAAGGTGTGGCGTCTGCCGTCGCGTTGCCACCTTTCCCGAACGTACACGCGTGTGTTCGTGTGTGTGTGTTTGTTGCACTCGTTTTTACTGCCGCTGTTCTAGATACATTAACCTGGCTTCCATCTCGCGACCCGGCGCTCGTAACTCGGCAAATTAATTCGCGTCTTCTTCAGCTCTGTCTGTCTGTCTGTCTGTCTGTCTGACTGTCTGTCTGTCTGTTTGTCGGTCTGTCTGTTTGTCTGACTCTGTCCCCTCTGCCCATCGCTTGTTGTGGTTTCTTCGTTCTTCCGCAGAAAACTTTCGCGATCTCGGGCGCGTGTTTGATTTGCTTCCAAGCACGTTCTACACGTTTTTCCACCTTGCATTTGAACCAGTTTTGCAGTTTTCACCAGCCGCTCGCTTCTTCCTCTTCTTCCCCCCATTCCCATTCGCTCCATTCTCGATGCTTTGGGGATTCCATGGGTGAATTCGAGTGGTTTTCGCGGCATTCGCGGACTCGGGAGCCTGATGATGAGGTTGGAATGACTAAATATTTTTACGGCATTCTAAAGACATCAAAAATTCCCACGGGTGAAGGAAAATTAACTCAAGGTCCCAGAAGTAACCAGAAATTGCTTAAAGACCTGGCAAATCTTCAAACGGAAAGGAAAATTCTTTCAAAACCCAAAGTCAGGGAAAATTTTCTTAAGATGAGGAAGTAGGATATTAAGAAATTTAATAAATGAATAAAGGAATCATTTGTGAACGTTGTCAGCTTCGCCAGAGCCATGGCAAAGCTTATGACGAAATCTGGCCACCGGCAAAGTAGGTCAATTCCTAGAAGTTCTGTCAGCCAATGATTGAATCAGAAGAAACAAATTGTGCGAGACGAACAAGGGGAACCTTCAGTGAGTTCCCGAATGACGTGCGTAAATTCCTGGCATTAGAAAGGCCGAACAAAGGCTTCCGTGCCGGCCGGAATCGACGACGTCACGGCTCGACTGAGTGACGTCTGGACGTCACTGGAACCGCTGCCGCCGAGTGGCCTCCGATGTGATGTTTCGAAAATAATTTTTCATTGAATTTCCAAAGCCACAACAACCAGAAGCTACAACAACAACAAGAACAATAACAATAACAACACAAGACCAACTGCATGTAACAAAAACACACGACGAGTAATGGGAAAAAGAAAAGTTTTCCAGCGAGATGAAAGTCGAGACCAGGCCAAAGTGGAAAAAGCTTAAACAGAGAGAGCGGAGGGGGGGAGAGGGAGAGAAGACAAGGAGACAATGAGACAATGGGAGTGTGAGGGGCAGACGAAGGGAATTTTCAGACACAATTAAAAAGAAATTAGAAAACTGGAGTCGGGGGCGAACAGAACATCTTAGACAGAAACGAGAAGGAGAGAGCGACAGAGAGGGAAGAACGAGAAGAGCTCGTGGGGCGACCGCGTGAAGCCTCAGCAAATGATGCTGTCGTTTCAGCAGAAAAGTTTGCTCACGACCGGCAACCCAGAAGCGCCGAGTGAGCGCGATCGCGACCATGAGCAGGCCGAACCAGACGACGACGATGAGGGGGGAGAAAATGAAGAAGAAGAAGAGGACGAGCCCATTTTTCTAATGTGAGAAAAACGCCTTGCACTCGCAGCGGAGGAGTCGAAAATTTCTCCAACGGCGGAGTCTGTTAATTCTGCTGCTAATTTCGCAGATTCTAGCGAAGTTGTTGCTAGAGGGTTTGGCATGTGTTAGTTAGTCATACACACACACACACACAGATGCCTGGCTGCGATAAGGCAGGAAAACACGCATGCTCTGCAAGGGATCGGTCTATTTTTCGTCTCACCTTTCATTCAGTTCTAATTCTGTTTCAGTTTATTCGAGTTCATTTGGCTTCCGTTTGCTTCGTTTTACCTAGTTCATTTGATTCTTTTTGTTTCATTTTAGTCTATTTTGTTTCTTTCGTTCATTCGTTTGGATTTTGTTGGTTATCGAAATTCGTTCAATTTCAATCGGTTTTATTCGTTTTCAATTGCAGTCGTTTCAATTTCATTCGGTCTCATCTTCAATCGTTTTCAACTCTATTCGTTTCAATTTTATTCGTTCCAATTTCATTCGTTTCAATTTCATTCGATTTAATTCCATTCGATTCAATTGTATTCGCTTCAATTTGATTCGTTTGAATTTCACTCGTTTTCAATTGATATTCTTTCTTTATTTCTCTATTCTTTTCTTTCATTTTATATAGTTTCATTTGACTCCGTCTTATATTTCGCTACATTGTTTTTAGAAAGTAGAACATTGCCAACAACAACAACAGCAGTCGAAAATTTGTGTGGCAAAAAACGCTTTGATAAATTTAAATTATTGTTATATTGAACCAGTGAGCGCGATCGCATGTGCGCGTGTGTATGCGTGCGTGTGTGTGTTTGGAACTACATACACTAATGCCATTGATAACAATAAAAATAGAAGGAAAACACGCGTCTTTTGTCTGACGTTTCTTCTCCGGCCACGTCGTGCGATTTTCAATTCATCAATTCAACAACATTTCCCCTCGCACTCCCCCCGTGTCGCTGTCGTTTCCCCACAACTGCCAGTTATTGCTTTGATTACTTGTGTTATTGCTATTGTTAATTTTCGCGTTTCCCCTCGGCGTTTGTTTGCAAATTCTGTACTCTTCCCTCCCCCCTCTCTCCCCTGCCTCTCGCTGCTCTTTCTGTCTCCCTCGACTCTTCTCCTCGCCCCGTCCACCCCCTCGCTTCGTTCGTTTCGATTAAATTTATTTTAATTCACATGATGAAATAATGAATGCTCTTGCAACCGAGTCCATGGCTGTTGGACTGGCGGCTGGATGGGTGGCTGGCTGGATTGATGGATATATTGGCCTATTGCAGGGCGGAGCCACCAGGCTTGGTTCGGAGCCGTGAGGCCGGCTGGCGGCCGCTGGGAGCTGTGAGAATTGTACTAATGAAATGTGCGACTTTTCGCCAAACACCATCGCATTACAATCCACGGCAACGAATTCGGAATCGGCTTCGCTCGATTCAATTCGGGAGGAATCCGAAAAACTGATTTCGAACAGGTGTGAAATCGAGGCTGCCACCGCAGCACGAGTGGGAATTCGTTTCCAGCGGCGCCGAGGGGGGGCCGGGCAAGAAGCACAATGCGTCCACGAGTGGAATGGAATGGAATATTTTCGACAGAGAAATGTTTTCACGACTTCAAGGCTGCATAGAAAGCTGGATCCGGCGGAGATCGACCGGGCCTTGCGACTACAGCTAATGTAAGGTGTCAAAAGTCGTTCCCCTTCCCAGTTGGCGGTCCTTAAAAAACCCACTTCTTCTCGCTCTCTCTCTCTCTCTCTGCACAAGCTCTTTTCGCCCTTTCCGAGCTCCCGCCAGTGGGGGCGGGCCGAAAAGACCCCGAATCAAACGCAAGCCTCATTAGCAAACGCCACCGATAATTTCCCCCCAAAGCGAGCGAGACATCCGTCATCGCATATTCAAAATACGCGATAAATGCGAGCTCTTGTGGGAGTGGGAGACATTAGAGTGAGCTATTAGGGCGAGCTCGGCGAGGGGACGACGAAAAAATGTGAAATCGGCGGAGGCACCCGCATGGCTCGGCGTCCACTGGGACCGGCTGAGAGGCCGATCGACGGGTGACGAGGCGGGACGGGTGCGGGTGCGGGTGCAGTTCGTTCGTTCGTAATTAATTCATATGAATTGAGGCTCGCGAGTCGCGCGCATAATGTGCTTGTTACTCATTGCTAAGTGCCGAACAGTTGTACAAATGAAACGGAACGGGCCGGTGGCGGTGGCGGGGACGACGACAGCAGCAGCAACAGTAGCGGGCAACAATGGCAGCAACAGCCACAGCCACAGCGCGGCTGCGACGATGGGAGACGAACAAACGAACGAACGAACGAACGAATGCAGCGGCGGCAGCAGTTGAATGAGGTACTAACCATTTAATTAAAGGTATCTCTGCGCGGCTCCGGTCGTGTCAGCAATTCGCATGATGAGCACGTCGCGTTTATATCCAAATTAGCGGCGACGACAGTTGGACAGCAGTAGAAACCGCGGTGGAGGCAGGAGTCCCTTGTGATATCCTTTGTGCTAATTGCGGCAATGGTAGAAAGTAGTGGTCGATTTGGCCGCGACGCCCGGTAGCAGCAGCTCCGGTGGCCTCGTCTCAGCTTACGCGGACTTGCTGTTGTTGTGGTCGGTTGGTTGTCGACGCAAGGGCATCACTTTCTGGTCGAGAAACTCGAGCCCCACCGACTTACACCATATATCTCGATGTGTATTTTCTGTGTGAACAATTTCTCTTTTTTCACTACTTCACGTGGTTTTCGCTTCACAGCCACAGACACTTGAAATAATTTCATGCACAAAAGATCGAAACCGGGGCCGGGGGCTGGAGAAATCGGCGGACGAGAGGAGGCGCGCGGATCACCGAGCAGCCGAGCAGCCGACGAGGATTTGACGTCACGAGCAGGGCACTAAAACGCCGCCTGTTGCCCGATCGGGGCCGCCGGGCCGGGAAATGTTGTTGCGAATTCGTCAAACTGCGACTTCGCGTTTATCCGTCGCCGGTGCGAGACTCGCTGACTCAGATGCGGACACGACTGACGGAGATCGCGATACGGCGCGGACTCCGTTGGACCGGGTCGACGGAAAGGAAGCCGACGAAGACGAAGGAGAGCCAGAAAGAGCCAGAGGTCGAAGTCGAAGTGGAGGTTGAAATGGAAATTGAAATCGACTCGAGTTCGGTCCTACTTCGCGAATCGGACGCGACCCACAAACGAACGAACGAACGAAAATAATAGAGAACAACGAGAGAGAAAATCAAAAGAAAACAAACGCTCGACGGCCGTGCGTTCGTGGTTGTTCGCGGCTCGACAATTGTTTGACAACTGCTCGACCGAGCACCGCCGATGCACGGACTCGTGCTCGGGCTCGGGCTCCGGCTACGCTTTCGGATACGCCGCTGACTCATAGCCCTAGACGACGGCACGTTCGCTCGCTCGCTAGCATGAGCTACAGCTCGCTAGCGGCTTCTCTAGCTCTAGAGACGTCGGCTCGAGGGAGCACGAGCACTCGCTCTCGCTCTCGCTCTCGCTCTCTACTCAGCCGCTCGGGCAGTTGCGGAACCAGCGTGAGCGAGTCGAACTGGAAAGAGAACACTAAAGAGAGGAAAGTGAGAGGGAGAGAGAGAGAGCGTGTGTATTGTGTGCTCACTTTCTATTTGGGACCGAGTGCAGGAATCCGGCGGAGCCCAAACGGAGTCACCCCGAATCGACGCGACCCACCGCGACTCGGGCAGCCGAGCATTCAATTGCAGCTGCAGGGCCGATATGGACCGACAGTGGGGGAGACATGGGACAGACAGACGGACGGACAGACGACGGACGGACAGACGACGGACGGACAGACGACGGACGGACAGACGACGGACTTCCTTGGCTGCGTTTAGAGAGAGACCGTCGAATTGTTGAGTTTCCAGCGGATTCCTCGCCTCCTCTCTCAGGATTTCTTCCGTTCTTCTCTCTCCAGATCCGTCCCCTCCTCGCTCTTACGGACTCCTTCTCCTCCTCTTTCTAGATTCCTTCTCTTCCCCTCTCGATCGATTGATTTCTTCGCATCTGAACGTTGGTAATTAGTGTAAAAGCCTTTCATTCACGCACTGGCAACGGGAGCCAGCCAAGTTGGTTGTCGCTCCGCCACTCGGCTGAATTCGCCCTCCCATTCACTCTCTCTCTCTCTCTCTCTCGTAACTCTTCCGCCCTTTAACTCTCTCCCTCTGCTGATCGCTCTCACGCTACGCTCTCGCCGAGGTCCGGCGATGGTTGGGAGCGAGGAACACGCGCCAGATGTTGCCAGCCCGCATGTGTTGGTGCAGCCTGCATGCGTGTCGATGTGCGTGGATGGGTGTTGTGTGGGTTTCATTGGATTGTTTATTTTACGTCCTTTCCAGGCGATTATTTCGGGCACTTTATGGTAAACAGAGCTGCCCGACAGCCGAGCTTTCTGCATTCATTCAGTTAGAAAATGCACATTATAAAATTCGAATTGCCTTAATTTCTCCTGCTCTCTCTCTCTCTCTCTCTCTCTCTCTACCGCGGGTTTTTATGGGTCCGCGTCGAGATCGTAACCGGAGACGCCTGCGTCGCCGGACGATCCCCGGCCGTTGGAGCTCCTCAGGTGTAGGGTTTCCTTATGGCGAGCCTCCCCAATGTTTTCGAGACTCTCCCACATGACCGATCAATAAGAAACCGGTCACGGAGTCCTCGCAGCGTCCTCTCCAGATGGTCGAGGACATCGTGGGAAACTGTCCTTGGCAGGGAACTGGGAACCCTGATTATGAAGATGATGCCTGGCTTTCCATAACACCCGAAGTCTGCTCCACACTTCTCCCACATTCCCCCAACCGACCTCCCATTAGTTCCATGGCCTACGGCTGGACATGGAGCAGATTCGTCTTGGCTATTCGGTCCACTTCGTTGTGCAGCATCGCGGTGCTGGCGCGAAGTCAGAAGCACATCTCGATTGTTTCCACATTTCCATCGCATGTTTCTGGCACTTCACGCGATTTCATGCCGATCGCTGCTCGGTCGTTCTCGAGAGGCTGCGGGTTCTCGGCGCCGCGACCAGTTGCCCGATAAGAAGCCCCATCCATCCAGCCATCCATCCATCCATCAGTCGCCATCGCCTGATCTCGGCTGAACTCGTCTCGTGCTCTCGTGTCTGAAGAGGGCCACGCCGAGAGCCCAGAGAGAGTGAGAGGGAGGGACGGGACAGGTCGGACAGGGCAGAGAGGGAAGGGAGCAAGAACATGAAAGAGATGATGGTAAACAAGGGGCCGAGGAGCCAATAAAAAACACATTACACGAAATTAACGCATGGCTTCGATCGAAATTTAAACAAATGCAACGCAACGAGGTGGCGGCACTCGCTGTGCGATTCCCGAAAACGATGACAGGGTCGGAGCGGGAGAAGCGGGAAGTGGGGGAAACCCGAAGCCCTCGAGTTCTAATCAGTCGTAAAAGTGCGCCGACGACGGCACTTGAGCGCAATCGGATTCAAATTGCCTCGAACGATATAACGATGTAAACAACTGCTGGAACAACAAAAGAACAGAATAGAGCAAGGAAGCACACAACGGAGAGCGGCGATCGCGAGAGGCAAGGGCCGTATGTGTGTGTGTGTGTGCCGTGTAATTGAAAAACACACATTTTAAATCCGAGCGAACCCAACGACTCGACACCAAAGTGACCTTAAGAAGCAATAAAGCCAAAGACGGCTCCAGGGAGCAGCCTCGGCCGGGGAAGATCATGGTTCAGCCGCGGCGGATCGACGGATCGGATCGGATCGTTGTACGGAGAAGCTCCGAGCTCCGAGCTCCGACAAACCGAATCAAATTCAATTGCGGCGAAATGATTGAGGGACGGACGGAAGGGAGCGAACTGCAGCGTGATGGGATGGGATGGGAAAGCTGGAGAGCGACGGGGAGATGCAAAAGAGAAACACACCCAACGAACAGAGGTCCGGTGTGCACTTCAGGGTGGCAACGCTGTGCACCCTCCCTGGAAGCCTTTACAAACACAAGAGAAACGACGCTGAGCAGGACGAGAGAGGGGAGAAAAAGAATGACAAAGTGGTGGGGAAAGAAGAGCAGTGGCAGGAGGTGAAAAGAGGGGAAGACAGACCGTAGCGAAAGAGACGAAGAGAGGAACAATGACGACAGAGAGGGAGGGAGAGAGTCCGTGACGAGTGAGCGACGTGAGGTCCATAAACAAATTGGCTCGAATTGCTTGTTAGCCAAAGGTTGGGCTCGCCCCAGAAGACAGAGACAGAGGCTGGAGGGCGGCGGGCGGATGAGGAGGTGTGGACAGAGCAACAGACAAAGTAACAGCTGCTGCAGCCGTCGGTTGTAGCGACGATGACGACGACGACAGCCAAAGTCTGCGGTGTACGACGATGTCATCCATCGCTGGCAATGTGTCGAATTTACCTTACACACCTCTCACTCCCGCTCTACCATCTATCTCTCTCCCTCCCACTCTCTGTCTGCCGTGAGTCGCTCGCCCGCTCCGTGTCCGTCGGCCGCTAATTTAGTCGCCGAAGCTTTGGCAAGGGGACTCCACCCGCGGACGGACGACGCCCAGGAACGGCGGAGACGCGGAGGCGGCTCTGTCTGGACGCGGTGTTTGGACAGTCGGGAGGAAGTGGCTCGGAGCCGGGGGCGTTTGCACGCCACGCCACGCGATCGCGGTGGTCGCCGGTCCACCTTGTGCCAATGGCCACCGACCGGCACAGGGGCGGGGCGGCTGGAAGAACTGCAAATGAACAAGAAGTGATTTTAATGAATTCCCTGCATCGAAGCGCAAAACAAACCGAACCAAACCAAACCGAACTGAACCGAGCTGGATAATTGCCTCGGCCGCCGCAATTAGGCTTTGATTCGGTATGGATTGGCTGGTTGGCCGTTTGCATACGGAGGCCTGAGAACCCGCTACGGCGAATGTGGCCGCGACATGCAACGATGGCGATGGCGATGGCGATGGCCTGCAGCTTCCTGCCGGCGCTGTCGAACAAAGGCAGACAAACAATTCAACCGAAAAGCGCCCGAATAATGCTCCACATCAGTTGCCAGCGCTGCGGCTGCTGGGGGCGACTCCCAGTGGGTGCAGGAGGGCAGAGAGTCGGCGAGGACGCGGGGTCGGCACGTCGCAATCCAGTGAGTTACGCCGCTTGGCTAGAGAAGCACAATTCAAGCGTACCGGGAAGCGCTCGGCGCAAACGCAAACGCAAACTTGACGACGACGACGACGAGGCGGTCGATGTCGTCGCCGCTGCGCCCGCGAGTCGCGTCCACCTGTGAGCCGCCGACGAGAGGCAGAGCCAGAGCCAGAGCCAGAGCAGAAAAGCCTCGCTCGCTCGCTCCCTTCGATCGCTGCACTGCCTAAGCTCATTAATTGTAAATTAAATTGAATGGAATGGAATGAACGATCGCAGCGGCGGCGGCGGCGGCTGCCATGACCAGGGGACCACGTCGAGGGCTGCGGCGGGGGTGGGGGCCCCTCAAATGGAGGTGAACAACAACAACAACAACCATAAAACACCAACAATCGGAACATACGGCATCCACCGAGCCCACTGTTGTTATTGTGTTATTTTGTACACTCTACATAGTTGTTTGGTTATGCTTTGCGTTTTAATTGAATGAATTTCCAAGCAACCACACACACACACACACACACACATTGTGGGTGTGTGAGTGCCATAAGTTGTATTAAAATCATCGTTGCGATAATGATAATTCCACCGACAATCAACAACAACCATCACGACCACCACCAGCACACCAACGGCCACCACGACCATCGACAGTAAGGCACCAACACGAGCACCAAGAGCGACTGCAGCTGGCCGTGACGCCGACGCCGCCGCCGCCGCCGCCGCCGGATCGTGGCGACGGGTCGCAGGTGGAATTGTATATTATATAAAGCCTCGCATGTGCTCGCAAGACATTTGGGGAAAATGTTGCAACTCCATCAGTCGGCTCCAATGGCTCAGTCGGCTCCAATGAAAATCACATTCAAAACCACTTCGAAGGTCTCGTCTCTGAGCTCCTCCTCATCGATCGCCAACTGATATCTGTGTCACGATTTGCTCCACTGTCTGTCTGCGGCTGCCGCCCCGACCCCTCTCCGCTCCCCACCGCGCCACGGCCTCAACCGGTGTCGTCGGCATGGCAAGTGGAGTTCTATGTCGAGCTGGTTTGTTTTGTTTGTTTCGTTTCGTTTCGTTTCGAAAACCATTTCCAGCACATTCATTACTCGGTCGAAAACAACGCTCGCGAGGGTGACGCCGAGGGACCAGCGTCATCGGGTGATCGCACTGTTACAATACGCAGCCAGGCGGAACTCCAGAAACACAGCAACCGCCAGAAGCACCAGCAGCAGCAGCAGCACCAGCAGCAGCGGTGGCAGTGGCGGCAGAAACAGAAACAGAAACAGCAACAAAGACAGAGAAACAGCAACTGGAAACAGATGCAGTGGGTTCGGCGCTCAGGAAAAACGGGGAGAACAGAAGTGCACGAACATGGGAATTGCGTGTGTGTTCGGGTGCGGGAAACCGGAAAATTAATCGGGGAGCCCAACTCAACGGGAGTCGGGAGAGCAGAATAATTAGCCGAAGCCGAAGCCGAAGCCTCCAGATCCCATCCCATGGCACGTTCTCTGTCTTCCCATTCATCCTCGTTGTTCCTGCAAACAAAACACACATGCGGATGCAAAGTCGTGTCACTCACCTCGGATCCCAGCAGGGCAGCCGCGGCGGCCTCGCGACCCACGCCGACGCCGTCCGCCGACGTCGCTCGCGTGCTGGTCGACGTCGCGTACACGAACAGGGGCAGCGAGTTGAAGTTCCTCAGAACGCCGCCGGAATCCTTGAAGCGGCGACAGAGCACCAGCTTGCGGTTGACCGCCGTTGCCGAGGCGGTCGTCGCCGGCACAATCGCGGCCACTGCGGTGACCACTTCGTTCGCTTGTGTGTCACCCTGTTGTTCGTCACTGCTCACCGCTTCCGCCCTCCGCGGCGAGGAGATTCCACTCGGCGATGGCGCTCCATTCGGCGTGTGTGCGCCCACTTGTTCCAGCGCAGGGGAACCGGAGCCGGAGTCGGGGTCGGAGCCGCACCCTGGCGACCCATCGGGCACGGCGACACCTACAGCACCTACTCCGTGCGGTGCTGTGGCGCTGCGGCAGCTGCCAGATGACGGCGACGATGAAGATGATGATGCTGTTGTCGCTGGCGATGCCGCCGTTCCGACGGTTGTGGTCGACGTCGTTGTCGGTGGCATGTTGCAGCTGGCTTCACTATAAAATCGAGTTCTTCGGGGACCGCACGCCGACTGCGACGATGGCTACTCGGTGCGGCATGCTGCGTACATGTGGCCGAGACAATGGGCACGGTGGGCAACGGCGGCGATTGGCTCGAATTATGAGTCTGCTGCCGAGACTCAGGTTCAGGAGCTTTGTCTGTCGCTCAAGATGTCGGCATCGATGTCTATGTCTGGCTTTGTTGTAGAAATTCGCAACTGGGAGTCACCCAAAATGGTTAACAAAAGAGGAGCGCAGACAATGAAATGACGAACGTCGTGCGAAACGAAAGATGCGAGAATCACAAACGGTGGAGGCTGCGGGGGACTCGCGATATTCTCCACTTCTCACTTTTTCTTCTTCTCCTTCTCGAATTCTACGTGTACGAATTTATCGAGAATCTCAACGATATTTTCTCAATTCACAGCCGTATCTGTGAAAATTTGAATTTTCAATGTTTGTCCACTTTTTTTTTATCAAATTTTCTTCCAATTCACTGCAGACACTTTCTTTTTTCACACAATTTTTCTATCCGACTTGGGATTTAGATTTCCTCCATTGCATCCAGTTTTATTTCCTGATAAGTACTTATTTGCTTTCCATAGTTTCCGTCGAGTATTTACACAACTTTTGCACAACTTATTAAGAAAATTGCTCCAAATTTATTTGCCGTTGTTTCGTTGATGAACGCGAGTCGCGACGAACCTGCGCTAAGATAGCAACGATTCTGATCTGTCAAAAACGCCAGCAAACGCTGTTCGGAAAAATTTCACAGGGTAAAGCAGAAATACAAAAAACTGGGGACTCCTTCATTGGTTGCAAACAAATATTTTAGACATCTAATAAGGTCAATCGAGATCAATCCATGATGAACTTTGTATAGGAGTTCAGGATATATCATAGTGAATCATATAGTTCGAGAGCAGTACGGTAAAAGCATTCCGAACACCCAAAGTGATCGATGACCATATAATATTCAAATACTATTATATCAAATATATAAATTTTATTCAAATGATTCTGAAATTCTATGTCCATATGTACAAATCATTGTGAATATTATTGTGAATATTTATTAAATTATTTGCGTTCTTCATCTCTAAAACTAGATTTCAGTTTATTCGATTGTTCGATTCCGCATTTGTACACTCGATGTCTCATTGGTGAATTCATTTTGACAGATACAGTGCTTCCAAGTTGCCGACTGTCGATAACACATAACTAGATGACCGGTGAGCAACACCCTTAGAATTAATTCATTATATTAATACAGAACGAAAACTAATCGACACAGGAATTTGTTAACAGTATTTATTTATTTCGTGCAAAAGTCGTGCTGTAATAGTTTTAAATTTCGATTTTGAGGAAAACTATTTACTATTCTGTGGAAAAACACCGTGACTTTCGTTTTTTAAAGAACGTTAAAAATTAAACACCTACAAAGTATATAACTTCCTCACACACTAGAACTTCTTTACCGACGATTCATTTCACAATTCGTGAACGTACCCACTATGATAGAAGGATACACTATAGTCTGTAACGAAATCTCATCCGTTTTGAATTTTTAAATTTGACTGGTGAATTTTTTCTAGTTCCGGAAAAATATCAAAATTCTGGTTCAATTATTTTTGCATCATTTAAAAATTTCAAAAGTTAGATTAACTCAATTCAACCACAAACATATAAAACATTTTGCAATTTCACAAATTTTCGCACAAACGAGAGGGATATAATGCAGAAGGCGAATTTAGCAGTGATTCATTAAATTCGCCGCGATTCGTGCAAAATAATCACTGCAAGTGAGTCAACCACGGAAGTGCACTGACTCTAGGAGTGATATCGTTTCCAAGTTGGACGAACCAAAGTTAAGTAAATTTAAAGAACTATTACGCAAGAAATACGTGCGATTTTCTATGGATTAAATTATCTCTCAAGTGATTTCGGAGTGTGAAAAGTGTGTGCATTTTTCAAGACGAATTCGCTGAGAACCACAAATTAACAACAATTCGCCTCAAAACTTCACAAAGGTGCCGAAATAGAAAATTTTATTTCTATAGTGTGCTCAATTCGCCTACGTCAATTCGCCTCTGCGGGACTGTCAAAAATAAACTGGAAACTATATTCATCCTTTTCGCTCGTACGGTGTGCAACTGCGCAGCGAATCTGCCGATTACTCCTTTAGCGGTACTCTTCACTCTAGCGAATTATCCATTTGCTCTGTAAATATTCGAGCTGGTTGTTGCCGTCGTCGTTTCGATTTGAAGTGAGTTCGTTTCATTTTCGTCGTGGTCGTCGTTGGTTGAATCGAATCGTCGTCGTCGTCGTCGTATCGCTGAGTCGAATCGAATCGAGTGCGATTGCTGCGGGAATTGAATTCGTCGCCGTTCGAATTGTGAATTTGGAATTCTTTGCACTCACACACACAAACACAGACACACTCGCAAACTCTGAATAAGAAGGAAGGAAAAATTTTTCTTTTTTTATTACAAATTTAATTTTGTGCGCTTCGCTCCACACACAATAATCAAATTTCCATTATAAAATGGCGTTAAAAAGAATCAATAAGGTATGTTTTTTGAAATTAACAAACTAAAATGCATTTTAATTCGAGCAAAACTGAAAATTTTATGCAAGAAGAAGAAAAGAATTGATCGAAAAGATGGGCGACAAAGTACGAGCAGAAAGAAATTTCAATTGGAAGATAAAAAAGAGAAAAATGTGCAGAATTTTACGCCTTTGGCCTAACGGAGACAAGTCTGTATGGGTGCTACCACCAACGTGTGTCTGTTTCCAAAATTAAAAAACTGGAAAATATGCTGATTCAGTGAGAATTTCCAGCAAATCAAGAAAAAAATCGACTCGAACCTTGTGAAAAGATCACCGCAAAGAGGGGGAAGTGCAAAATTCGTGAATAAAGGTGTGCACTGAGCCTGTCTGGCTCTTAACCAGTGCAACTCCTTTATTTTTTTCAACATCAATAATCGAAAATTCCATTGCCCAGTGCAAATGATTCATTATAAAATCCCTGTAATTGTTACCCAATTAGGTATACGCAGTCAGCAAACAGACAAAAAACCATTTGCAGGCAGGCGAAATCCAGAAGTTCCTAACCTAACTTTTCCCTCAGATTCAAATTATTGATTGGAATTTCTCTTTGCGCTTTGTTGCGAACGTTTCGCAATTGTTTTCTACAAAATCATTGCACTAATGGGCTATTTTTGTCATAGAATCCTTCCAGTTGACTACAGTTAAAAAATATTTCGAAAAAAGTCAATCGGAAAACCTTCGAGATATATATGGAAACAAGAAGGAAGCGAAGCAGCGGCAGCGCAGTTGCCGCAGCCGCTACTACTTTCCATTTCTTTTGCTCCTTCACTTTGTCCAATAGTGGTGTTTCTTTTCCACCAGTCGTTCGTGACGACGTCGACTGCTTGGTTGGTCCGCAGTCGCAGCCCGCCTCTGCCGCGACAGCCCCTGCTAGTACGGAGCAGCCCGCAAATGCCAGACACTTTGTATAATGGAAAAAAAAACTCCACTTTTCGCTCTGCCACGGTCCCCCCACAATGTCCATCGGCATCACAGTCTAATCGCCTTCGTCTCGCACTCGGTTCTTGTCGTTCGTTCGTTTTCATCATTCTCATTAGTTTCCCATTTGGATTTTCTGTGTATTCAGTATTTGTCCTACTCTGGAAGCTTGGTTTTGTATTCGTCTTTTCTCTGCGCCATGACCGGAACATGTCGTTGTCTCTCTCTGACTTGCGTTCGATTCCATTGACGTTGCTGACTTGTACGTTGTTTTCGTTTTCGATAGTATTTAAGCGTAAACAGTGTTGTTGAAGTAAAAATATCGACGGATGGGAGTTTAGGCATTTCATGTTATTTATTCGAAAACTAAATATTATCGAATACTAATATAATCCATCGAAATAAAGAATAAATTAAAATATTCTACGGACAAAGATTTGATCTCGATTGACAAGCAATATTTAATGATGAATTTTCAACTTTATTCATAGTTTCGACATCTGAACAAAGTTTTAACAAGTGGATTCATAACAGCTGTTGCGATGATTGTGCTATTCGTAGTATAAAAAAATATTGCACATGATTCTACTTAAAGCGTATTATATATTTTATCTCTTATAGTAAATTTGATGCCGCATTGTTGAGTGATATCTTTGGACGTTGTGTCCAAAGCCGGTTCGGGCCGAAACGAACGTTGTAGCGACGGTGGCAACACTCGTCATCGTCGTCATGGCCAATGAGTTTATAAACGAAAATGAGAATTTAATTCATTGTTTGTTGTGTTTTTCCATAATTCACTAACTATATTGCAATAATGGAAGAAAAAATGTACTCACTGAAGTTCGTAAAACAATGCTTCGTATTTCACAAAATATAAGATGAAATATTAAAAAAAATATTTCATAGAAAAATCTTCATCAAAAACTGTTTATATTTCTACATTTACTAAAATGTTCCCTCATTCGAGAATCGTCGCTCATTGAAGAACTTTCTGACTAATCGTTTACTTTTGAAATTTCGCTAATGGGCAAACAATTATCTGTTGCTTTCGCATTTGTCTTAATTGTTTGATTAACTACCTGTTTTCCCTATTTTCTTTCCTGCAGAAAGCAAATTAATTCGGCAGACTGAGTGCGTGCCAAACTCTCGGTGAATTTTAGAATTCTTTTTAAACTTTCCTACTCAAATATTTTATTATTTTAATTTATTCAACTGATTTTATAGTTCTCCATGTGCCTGTCTCCTCCTCACCGAATCGATGTCCACGTCTCACACCCGGTGAGTTTTCTGAATGAAACATTCACCGGAGTGTGACTCAGAGCTTGGTTTGAAAAGGCATTTAACCTATGTGAATAAAAATGTACAAATGGGCACAAAGAAACTGAAATCATTAAATTGATGATTGTAAAGTCTCCATTATTTGGCTCCACATCATGTTCCAGTTTTTATTCCTCCTATCCACTAGTGCTTTCTGTTGGTTCCGAAATCGTACAGATTTTCTTGCTACGTTTTCGCGCATTTATTTTTAAAAACTAAGTCTGCACGATTTCACGATTCTTGTCTATTTTTCTCTTCGACGTTGAGATGATCGCTGTTTGTGCGTCATTTTGTCACGCCGTCGTATGTCGGTGGCTCGCTCATGGTGTGACGTTAGCCTCAGTTTTCGGATAGAATTTTTAAAGTTTTCATAGTTTTCCTTTCGGCCCGAGCACTTGTGGCGTATCGAGATTCTCCGTTGTTGCCTCGTTACTCTGCCGTTCAAATTTATTTAAATACATGGAATCGTCTTCCTCGTTTATTCGTTCTCGTTCTGTTCGCATAAACAGTATGGCCAGTGATGCTGCCCGTAACGTCTCATCCCGTACGTGATTATGTCTCTTCCCACAGCAGTGTTCTCTCTGTTCACTCCTAGTCTGCGGGAATTTGGAAAGGGCCAACGAACTTGACGTCGTTTTTGTTTTTGCTGTTCATATTTTGGGTGGCAAATTAAGACGGACAGACAGACAGCCACCAATATATACGAACAGGCAGCCGGTCGGTCAGACCGTTCATACCTGCGTTGTTTTACTTGTTCTCGTCATTTTGTTGTAATTATGAGTCTCTCTTGCCCATGTAAACGAGACATTTTTAGTCACATATTCTTTTGTGACATTTTGTATAATTGTGTGCCTCGAATATATAAATGCATTTTAATTTTAAAATTCACATGGAATCACTTAATTAACATATATCACATTTCAGGAACTACAAGATCTGGGCAGAGATCCACCTGCACAATGTTCAGCAGGTCCAGTGGGTGACGACTGTGAGTATTTTCTCGGTGACGACGTTTTGGTGTCGATTTTGATGATGAACCAACTTTTACAGTTACATGTTTCTAGAAATGTTAGAGAAAATTCGGGATTATTGTTAGTTTTGAAAGCATTTTTTTCATAATCGTAATTATTTTAATATATTTTCCAGACAAATTAGAATCGCAATCAAAATCATCACTTATTTAAAGCAGTTACATAATAGCATTAGAAGTAGAAGTAAATACATTAAAGTTACGAAAAATTGCAGCCAGCAAACTTCACTAACTCGTTGAAATGCTGTTATTATCCTATTTGGCGCTTCTTCTCAGTTTAAACATGCTTTAAATTTTATCTCACTTTGGGAAAAACATGATAACACCTCCTCTTATCTGTTTATTTGCAACTTGTTGTAGCAAGTTAAGTTAATGTATGAAGTGTTGTACGTGCAAAATGTAATCCAACACAAAAAACAAGAATACAGACGCAATTCTATATACATTGAGCGCCCACTAATGGGCTTTTTTAATTCTCTTAGCTCTCCAGAATTCTCTATTTTGTGATATTGATTAATTATTTATATTTAACTCAACACCGCGGCATTTCTTCCGTTAGTTTTATTGTCGAGCGACCAGTGACTGTGTCTACCGATAACATAATGTAGTGCGTAGAGTTTACTATTAGATTGATAAACGTGTGAGAATATTAGCTGCGCTTTCAGCTCCAAGGTAGATTAAGTTGGAAGCTTTTCGCAGTTAGCTATTGACCCATCGTTTGTTCTTCCAATAAGATGAGGAATTTGATATAAACATTGCCAATGAACGAGTCCGTTCGAGGGAGTCGCTCGAAACTGGCTCGTTTCTGTGTCCGTTGCTGTTTCGTTGTGGCAGATGACAGCCCTTTCCAGGGAGTTGTTTGTTGCTTTTGCTGTAATCGTTGTGTTTGTTATTGCTTTGCATTCTACCACTTTTTTTGCGGCAAGCGAAGAGAACTACAATAATAACACGACAACGACAACGACTAAAAGGCAAAGCGTCAATGAAACCCAACAGCAACAAAGACGAATGCACGGGCAACAACGAATTGCACAACACTCCACACAACGCGCTTGCATCGTCGTCCAAGGTTCACTATTTTAAGGTTTTGCTTTTGATAGTTGCATTGCACAGCACGCACTGGCATTGCACAGCAAACTGCATTGTTATTGGATATTTTTTATCTTTCGTTTATTGTTTGCTGGTATAGAGAATGTGTTTGTTGTTAATAAAGCATTGATGGTAGGAAGGGATGATATTAGCTGTTTATAACCGCAAAATATGATATTCTTAGAGTAATTGCCTTTCGTCACTGAGAAATTCTACTTCTATGGAAGGAAGTCCTTTTTGTTAAAGCAGAATCGCTAGTATGGGTAAACAATGGGTGGTGTTCATGTCTGGAATCGTGTAGGGGAAAATTTAGTATACACAGAACGAAGTGCATTTTCCTCCTCTTTATCTTTAAAGAGAGTTCCTACCCCGATTGTGGTGTTAGAAATCATTTGCGGAACTAAAAACGTTAATCACTAAACCATTTTATATACGATATCCCTGTTGCTCGCGATTTCTTTGTTTCTCAATACGAAGATTTACGAAAGGTGGGAAGTTACATCAATGGTTCACTTCATTTTCGTTCACCAAAATGTATATTTTTTGTACTAAAAAGAATATACTCACTTTTTTATCTTTTTTGTTTTCAGTATTTCACTGGCAGGCAACAATAATGGGACCGGTAAGTGTACAAACGCATACATTGACAATTTATTTTTCTTTTGTACTGTACTGTGTTTTTCCTCCGTTAAAAAGTAGTACAATTCATGTTTTTACGAAATGTATTTAGTGAGTAATAATTTGTGTGGTTAAAAAATAAAAACTAAAGAAAAAAAAAACAAAAGAGGGAGAGAGAGAGGGGGTGATCATGAGGATGAGGAAGAGAGCAGAAAGAAAGAAACTAGCAAGTGACCAACCGGTCGCATGTCCGACCGACCTGTTCGTTATGTTCTCGGTTATACGTAATCGTAATGTTAATGAACTTTTCTATTAAACCTATACGGTCGGTGAATGCGGAGTTGCCTTACATTTCGCAGTAATCAGAAGCAGTTGAATGTTTAATTAATTTTCTGGTTTTATTGCGTCAGATTCATATTGGTATTACCCTACTTACATGCCGAACTATATACAACTTTATTCTCGATGATAATCACTACAGTTGAGGTATATAGGTTTATGTATATAGTTGTCTGACATGTATCGTTACTTGTTTTCAATCGAGAAAATAATAATTTATTTCTTACATTATAATGCAATGAGAAATTTCGGGATTTCCTGTGATATAACTTATAAAACGCATACTATTGTAATATATACATGATATATTCCAACACAGGGGACAGTTGAATCAATAAATGCCATGAAGGCTATTGAACTTGATCTATTATTAGTGTTTAATTAAAATTAACTTCATTTGAAATTGGAATTGGAATTGGACAGACTGAAAAATAAATACACATTGATATTGAACCAGGTTTATGAAGTGAATGTCAAGGTTAACTAACGGATAGCACGCTGTTTGTTATGGTTTCTAGCATAGTTTTTACCACATATTTGTTCTCTTATAATCGTTGTTTGGTTGGTTTTTAACTTTACGTGGGATTTATTTTCTCTTTGCAGCCCGACAGCCCGTACCAAGGTGGTGTGTTTTTCTTAACCATTCATTTTCCAACAGATTATCCATTCAAACCACCAAAAGTGGCTTTTACAACGCGTATATACCATCCAAACATCAACAGTAATGGATCGATTTGTCTCGATATATTAAGATCTCAATGGTCGCCAGCCCTAACAATTTCAAAAGGTAAACACTTCTTTCACTGTTCGTGGTGCCGCATAATAATGAGAGTGTTTTTTACTTTCAGTTTTATTATCAATTTGCTCTCTACTCTGTGATCCGAATCCAGACGATCCACTTGTTCCAGAGATTGCTAGAATATATAAAACTGACCGAGAAAAATATAACGAATTGGCACGAGAGTGGACTAGAAAGTATGCTATGTGATGCGTTCCAGTTTGTACAATCGATCCGTCATGTAATAATAACAACAGCAACAACAATAAGAAGGAGAAGGAGAACAAGTATTGCTACAACAACTACAGCAATGCCGAGCATCAGCAACTAAAAGTGTTGAAGCAGCAGCAGCAACAAAACCAACAACAACAACAACAAACCGATAAACGCTCTACTACAACAACATAAACAACAAAACAAACATTTATTCAAATCAACAACAACAAATAAATATAATATTGAAAAGAAAACAGAAGAAATAAAGAAAAGAAATACAATTACAAAAAGCAAAAATTTAATTCAGAAAAATATTAAAAAACCCACAAAAAAACATTAAAACCAACTTACTTATTATTATTACATTTATAATTAATTAATTATTATAAATTATGATTATATTCTTCAGAAGAAAACAAAAATTAAACAAAGATAAATCAGAGATAAATCAATAAAACAAAATACAAAATAAAACCTAAACAGAAAAAACTTCAAGTAAGGCAGGAAAGGCGGATAGATAGATGGAAGGAACGAAGTAAGAAAGGAAGTGAGGCGGAGCGATAGTGGATGGCGGAATGCGAGATTGAGGAATTATTAGAATATGAGAATGAAACTATTGCGTGCGTTGGCATCACTGTCGGTTCGTTCGGGGGCCGGCGTATAATAGTTAGTCCGAGGTGGTTGGCTAGTGAATGGACGCGATCAATGTTTGCTCTAAATATTTGTCATGTGTTTCAAAAACTATCGTACACTCTAACACAGAGACACTTACACACATTTACATTTACACCAACACCGAACACGAATGCGACCAACAGTCGTTGTCTTTGATGAATTTAAAGTGTTGAGGAAAAGTAAGGAATCGAAGTAAGGTTTAGAAATGTACATGATAGCTTCTTTCAATTAGCCAACATATTGATTAGGGAACTTATTGACCAGTCAATGTTTTCTGTTTCTTTTTGCAATTTTAATAGTTGAGGAATATAGTAAATTATATTGAAATTTTCTAACGTAAATCACCAACACTCAACTCTCTGTTTAAGCTTAATTTCTAACCTTCGGTAAAGACGGCCTGTGTGTTTTGCCAAGGTAATATTCAAGAATGACGCCTAATATTGTATAGCGATTTAGTGTAACTTAAGGACTTTGCGAAAACATAACTTGAAGAAACGAACGTTCGATGTCGTGTTATTGGCTCTATTTGATTTTCTTTGAATTGCAATCTTATCTCACTTATAAATAATACGAATATAATTTATGTTTTTTGTACTACGAGACCCAAGCACAGACAGCCAGGGTTTGCCTGTAATAAGCCTCCTTTTAAGACAACACCGAACACGCCCCCAGACGTACATATAAACAAACACACACACACATACTGAACATACACGGAAAACCACGAACACACTGAGTATGAAATTCCCCTAAATTTCCTCTTTTTACATTTACAACTATTTAATGAAATAAAAGAAAACGTTTTAATATTTAAGCATAAACGAAGTTCAAGATGAAGTTATGATTAAATAAGTATAGCATCAGCAACAACAAATTACATGAAAACAACCACAAGAACCGAAATATAGGTGTAATCTTATAAACGATTTCAAATAAAACAATTTCTTTTGTGTAGCCGTGAGTTACTTTTTATTGAATGGCTTTTGATTTGGAAAGATTTTCAACAGTACAACTGTTGAGACTAATCAGTTTTCAAAATGAGAGGATCATTATGTATGGCAGGATAGAATTTGCTATTTCCAATGAAGAGGATGCGCCACAAATCAGGTTTTTGAGGTCGTGAGGTATTCCATAAATCTAACATGCAGGCAAAATAATCTGAAGCACTTGTGTCTCTTTTCCGATTTCTTAAATCGTGAGTGATATCAAGACCACATTTCAGTATATCTCTCATGGGAAGTCTCTATAAAAGAGCATGATTGCCGTCTTTCATCATGAGCAATAAACAATATTCAGTTTAATAAACACTCGCATAATGTTGTTGTATCTTTATGGACTGCTGAGAGCTCGTCTGCAATTATTAGACCATCCGAACTGTGTCTTTCAAGACTTCTGGGGTTTCTTCAATTCGTCTCAGTTGAATTCGCACATTCGTACATACATTATAAGGTTTTAAGATACTTCTTCTGGCATCCCAGTCAAACAACAAATATTTACTAGATATCGTCGTTTGGAGAAGATAATCAGATCACTATCATGGGTAGAGATAAATTCCGGGAATGATCTTGGGTTGTTCTTCAACTGCGTCTTGCGTAGGTGCAGCGGGTCTGTAATGGTGATGGGGTCTTGGGCGTCGTTATTGGAGGTTTCTGGAGATGAAAGCAATGGATTTACGTAACTTATGCATGGTTGAGAACGTAATCAAGAAGGGGAGCATAATGAAGATCCAAATTGGGCTGGGGGAAAAGCATGGGGCGAAGCATTGCAATGCCAAGGATTGCATACATTTCAGCCGTCGGAATTGTGAAACGCAAATTTGTATAAATAAAATAAATGAATGCAAAGGCAGCCAAACGGGGACCGACCGAACACACCGAATGGTCAATGTGAAGGGCATCCTCGTCGGTTCCTCGTTGGTCCCTCGTCGCCTCCCCGCGGGCGACAGTTGACGTCAAAATTCGACGATGAAATGTAGACGATAACGAAAATAATCAAATAGCAGAAAGCTCAATTGGTGATCATAAAATTTGAAATTCAATTGTTTAAGGAAAGCACCACGTGCGGGGCGAGTGAGAGGCACTCCAAGGAGAAAGAAGGAGCCGGCGAAATGGAGAGCGAAGAGAAATGTCGCAAAGCTCTTGCTCTCTCTCTCTCTCTCTCAGCTCGTCGCATGCTCTCCATCTCTGGAGCTTTCACTGTTCTCTCACACACTCTCTCGCGTTAGAGGAACTGCAACATCGGGCCTAAATTGTTGTTGCTGCTTTTTCGGTTAATAATAGTCTTTGTTGATGATGTTTACGTTGTTGGTGTGGTTGCTGTTGTTGTTTTTGTGGCGCAGCAGTTGTTGCTGTTTTCTCCTCGCTGTTCTAACAGGGGAAATGCTGTTTGCAGGTTTAGTCGATTTTTGTCGGTTCAACGGAGAGAAACGCGTGCGCGGTCCGATCCAAGGCGCCAGAACCGATCCGTTCTGATCCGAGACACAGAGCGACAGACAGACAGACGAAATTTAGATGATTGCGTGACTAAAGCAACAGTATCGGTAGTTGAAGAGATTCAGACAAATTGCAATTCCAAACGTTTACCAACTAGGCCTGTGAGTTTTCCATTCAATTTATCGAGGGGTCATGTGTAATTTCTTCCCAGTTTGTACTGTTCGTCCACTGCCGAATGCATTCATTATGTAAACAAAATTTACAATCAAAATCGAAATATTTCCTATTTATAGATTTCGGTGATTTGGTGCGAGTGATTTTTTTGTTTGTTCGTTCTCGACTGCGCACGTGAAACCGTTTTCTTTGATCGCATCCCATGCAGAAGACTCTCTCTCTTTTTCTCACCAAATCCTTATAATTTTCATCCACTCAAGAAGTTCGATATCGGAGCCAATTGTTCTCCAGAGTCCGTTCGAAATTTGTGCTTCCTCACAGTCCTTTTCTTGATCAAGTTTCATCCACCCACCTGTTTGCCTACCTCCCACCCCTCCCTCTTCGCTCCCTCTCTCGACGCCTCGTCAGCTCTGTTGCCATGCATTGCGATCGTGTTTTGAAGAATTCAGCAAGTGTTTTTTTTATTGGTGAGAGTGTGGATTGCAAAAGTGCTTTACGGTAAACGCAGGCAACTCGACTACACTGAGAGAAAATCGATAAAAATGATTTTCTGATCTAATCTCATCGGAAATTCCAGGAATCGTGTGATGAGAGGGGAGGAAGTCGATGAAGTGCCCGAAGAAATCGAATAAAATAGACGGATAAATTTTCTTAGAAACAGGCAGGAAAATTGGCTCGTAAAACAACAACAACAACATCGACGATTTCGCTCTCGTTCACTCGGCTTGTGGGGTTTGTTTTCGAATCTGTTACCGGAAGTATTCAAAAAATAACAACAACTATATTCGGAAAACATAACGCGAAAATGAAAATATTTCTAAGCAATAACAACAAGTGCATATGTGCAATTAAACTGGTTACAACAACAACTACGATGAAAACAATTTCTGATCACAGTAAGATTTTCATTCTACGAGGTTGTTGTTGTTGTTTTTACCCTACAAAATCCGCATTCCTCCGTCCAGCTATCGTCATTTGGAATTTGGAAGTGTGTTGGTAGAAATTTTTCTCAGTGCAAACGCACACACGCCCAAATACACAGGGTCAGCTTTTCACACGATCTCCATCTGCCGTCTGGCCCAACGTGTTTGCTCTTGACAATGAGACGCGAAAACCTATTTAATTTTCTCCACACATCGATGAAACTCTGATTTTGCTTGTTAGTCGATTTAAGTGCTTATCGATCGACTTCTATCGGGGATTCGGGCGAGCGCGTGCTCGATCCCGGCTCGGGTGGCGCCACCCGACACTTGTTGGCATTCGCAATTATACCGTCTGCAACACCCGTCTCGCCATCCGTTCATTCCCGCTCATTCCTCGACCGCTTAATTTCATTCTCTCTCTTCTCTTTTCATCTCTCTCGTTTGCCCTGCTCTCGCCGTGCAGCGAAAGTCGAGACACGCACCAAGACCGACCTCCGCCCGAGCCGATCCGGTCCGAACCGACTGCCGCCCGACCCGACGCGACCCGATCATCGTCGACAGGTTCCTGTGGCTGTGGAGTGCGACGTAAAATGAGCCAATATGAGAGTGTGGTGGGAGCGCAGTTCGTTGCCGAGTGCGTGCAGGCGACGATGACGACGACGACGACGACGACAACAACAACAGCCAATAACAACAGCAACAAGAGCTGCGACAACGCATCACCGATAGCAGCTGCAACAACAACTTCGTGCTACAAACGCGTCAAGGACAAGGACCACGATTACAAGGTGAGTGAAAGAGAAAGTAGGGCGATTGAGTTCGCAGAATCCGAGTTCGATCTTCAGGGCTCGTCCGTCATGCTCGACGCACGTTTCCGGTTTCCGTTCCCACCTTCGTGCATGTGGCTTAATTGGTCTTGCCAGCGTTGTCAACTGTTGCATGTCATCAGATTGAATGATAATGCTTTACATTATCCCCGATCGGAATGTCATTTGATGCCAGACTAATTTCGGTGATAAAATTTCTGAACAGGGGCATGGAAAAGAGACGAAGTCATGAGTGAGGATAAGGGTTCATGGCTATGTTTCTTAATAGTAGCTCCCGGATGTCAGAGGTGAACTTTCTCTCTGCTGGGCTTTTGAGTACCGAATCCTAAACAACGAACTCGATATCGCTGCCTATTTGTGCTGCTGAATTCATCGAGACCTTCCAGGTCTTTGTCAGCTGGCGTGGTCACACTTGTAAATGCGAAGCACAAATTAAAAATTATTACAAAATTGCAACCTCAGCGAACGCACAATTTTCTGTCCATCTGTCTGTCCGTCCGTCGTTCATCGGCCGGAGCGCGCTTTCGCAAAACTCGCTTATTTGAGAAATTAATGAAATATTTTCGAGTCGACGGCGGTGAGCAGACCTCAGCAATGACAACAACAACAACAACTCGATGGTATAATCGGATGGCTCGCCGAAGAAACCCCAACCCCAACACCAACACGAAGAGAGGGCCGGAGAGACGGAGACGGAGCCACGCTCAAGGTCAAACACGTGCCGCGCTTGTAATTGTCATCAATGGCGAACTTGGCTCGAGTGAGGCTCGCGAGGGCCGAGAGCCGAGCTCGGTTTGGCACAGTTATTGAACTGCCGTGGCTGGCGAGGTGAGGCTGAACCCAAGACATGCCCAGCAACAACAACGCCGACGACAAATCACAACAAATAACAAAAACAACATCGAGAAATAACTACAAAAATAACTACAAAAAAAAAAGCAAAGAGAACAACAACAAAAATGCACAACAACAAACAATGATCAACAATAATAACACCAACTACAATAGCAGTCAAATACAAAATTATTTCAAAATTCCCCAAAAATTTACAATAACAACGGCGACAAGTTTAAAGCAAGTCGCTTTATTTTGACTAGTTTCTTGTTGTTGGTTCGTGTTTTCCCACAACCCAACAACAACAACGAAAATTGCACAACCGTTCAGGCGGGATTTCTGTTTATTCTCTGTTGTTGTTGCTGTGACCTGCTGCGAGCGTCATCGATCGAGAGCGGATGCTCGATCATCCCAACAATACGACCGATAACTCACCACAACAACAACAATAACACTAACAACAACACCAACAGCAGCAACACCACCACCAACAACAACAACAACAACGAAAAGCTCTCACCGCCTTCTCAAACATCGTGCTTTCGTCGGCTCGTCTCCGATTTGCATGGGTTTTTGTTCCGCCCTCTGAATTTTTTGAATTGTGATCGCAAAACTCCAAATTTATCTGCGAGTTCGTTGCTGTCCATACGGTGAGCCGGACCCACTGGTGTCGCCGACAACTCTGCGGCTTGTTGATTATCCGAGAGCCAGTTTGAACGCGACACGACCTTCCCAACAGGATGCCAGTGGAATCCAAACCGGTCCCAAGGCAGCCTCGAGGCGTCCTCTTGTGGTCCCCAAGAGGTCCCCAAGTGACCCCCTTTTATGAAGTGTAATTTTCCGAAGGCAATTAGGAAGATCAGTCAGTGACGGCGATAAATCCGAGGGCAGCAGCTGAACTCCCTCCAGCCGAGCTCATTCACCAGCGGTCGATGGACGGCGGCGCCGAGCTTTGCACCTGCAGCTTTTACGCATGGTCGTCGTGAGCTTTGGCCGGACGTGGCTTGAGTTTGTTATTGTTATTGCCATGTTGCTGTTGCTGATTTGCTCGTTGTTATTGTTGTTGTTACTATTATTGGTGTTATATTTGTTGTTGCTATTGTCAATGTGGTTTTTGTTGTTGTTGTTGCTATTGTTGTTGTTGTTGTATAGTGGTTCTGTTGCAATCGCCTGGTCGAATGCTAGGAAGACGCCAAAAGCCAAAGCCGTTGCCCAACTTCGCGGCGGTGACGAAAAGCGAATAACGTTCATAATTGATCGGTCTCCCCTCCCCTCCCTCTCCCTCTCTCCATCTCCCTCGCTCGATCTCTCTCACTCGCGCTCTCTCTCTCTCTCTCTCTCCGACTCTCTCTGACCAACCCCATCCATCTCTGTTATTTGTCTGTTGGTCTGTTCGTCTGTCTGGCGCTCCGACTGGCTTCTCTCGGTCGAGACGAATTCCGCGTCTTGGCGCGTCCGAAGCGAACCGAGTCGTCGATTTAGTAACGATTTTGTTGGCGTGCGCGACGGTTCGGTTTCCGGAGAACTCCAGTCTCGGCAGAACAGACGAATAAAAAGCGATTCCCTCGGCCTCCGCCCTGGCAGTTCTTCTCGAAATCGAAAGCAGCCGAAATCAAGGACCAGACCCAAACAGAGAACTCACAAAAACACTCAGAACAGGCGGAAAACGGGGGAAGAACAGGAGAAGTGAAGTCGGAAGAAAGGAAAAGTGGCGACGAATCGTGAAGAAAACACTTTAAGCTATTTACAAAAGCTAATTTATTTCAACAATTTGTAAAATAAACGAGCTCTGTTTTCGCATTGAAGTCAATAATTTCGAATACCGTTTGATTTGTAAATAACATGGAAACGACAACCACAACAACAACAACGACGACCGCGACAACAACACAGCTGAAGCGTTTGAAGGGAAAATCCAGCAACAAGAAAGCGGTACGAAAATTGATTACTTTTAAAAATAAACACATTCGCCATTTTCCACCTTGCGTTGGCGGAAAAACAAACACCAAAAACATCAAAACAGTTTCAGGTTGCATCTCAAATGAGTTTTCCAAATAAACGATTGTTTTATTTGCACAATTTCCTCGTAAATAGTTTTCGAATGAAACCGAGTTACTCGAGTTTACGGAATTTAGAAGGAGTAACCGGATCAGTGAACACTAATGTGAATCAGTGGACATCAATGTAAATTAATGAACATTAAATTCATTTCAATCTTATTCAATAGTTTCATGTCATTATATTTTCAATTGCGATGGAAAATAATTCTCATTTAAAATCAACTCTTTCAACACATATTTTCAATCAACTCATTCAATTCACACATATTTTCCATGAAGTTAACTAATGACAATTGCAAAATCAACTCAACACATGTGTTCAATATTTTTATTCAATTCAATCGTTGAATCAATTGATCGACTGATTTTGTCGAGTTATCTTCGACTTCGGCGAATCCTTCCGCTCGGTTCTACGAGTCGACCGTTCGGGTATCGGTGCATGGTTGCCATGCGTACGTTGTTTGCACGGGTTCGCTCTCGGGCACTCGACCTTTGATGCAATTACGAAGTTGTTGTCAGAGTAGTCAAGTCAAGTCTGCCATTTGCCCGCGTCTCTCCGATGCTAATGAAGTGTGCAACGGGTAAACAAAAACAGCAGTAATGATGACACCACCAACGGCAATAATCACCATCATAACACATTTGGGTTCGCAAAAAAGTACCACTTGTACCATTTGCACACCTTTTGTGATGTTTTCACTTACGTTTGGCCACCCTTCCGGTCGCCATGGGTGCAACATTGGAATTTGTTCACCTCTGACGTTTGTTTACAACTCGATTGCGATTTGAATTTATTTATAGGACGGCGACAAACCATCGACAACAAGTTTATCGATGGATCGTTTTGCGATTTGTTGTTGCGGCCACTCACCTATTAAACATAGTGTTGATTCGTGTATTAATTATTGCTAAAACTATCTGTTTTGTTATTCTTTTCCTCCTTCTTGCTCGTCCATCTACGATTACGGCCGTTTGCGATTCAGGTCGACGGTCAGACGAAGTTGTCGGCGGACTCGCATCAGTTTCCGGAAAATGAAGAAGCGAACGTTCTGGGTCACGGCACACCGGAAGCCGACCGGAAGCAACATGGCTGCACTTCCGCCGTCGAGCCGCAGTTCACATGCAAAATGCTGCTGAACTTCGAGGACGTAAGTGAATAATTATCGACTTATTTATATTGATTTCTGAGGACTTTGGGATTTATAACGAATGTGGCGATCCAATATCTTTGGTGAAGAATTAGGACAAGAAAAATATCATACGATATCATAATATAAATATCATCGAGCAAGAAAAATATCATACGGAATTCATCTCGTTCCTCCATCATTGAAGAATTTGCCTTAATTAACGCGTACACTGCGAGAAACTCGCCTGTCCAAGGGACGGTCGCGATTGATTGATGGCGATTGTCTCTGGCATAGATTTACGACAAATCAACTTGCATGAGTGTGTGTGTGTGTGTGTGTATTACACGTAGGCGCGACAATTAGCGATCAATTGACACCGTGACACGGCCACGACTGCGAACGGCGACGGCGTCGAGAAGTCGTCGCGAAATTCGCACAGATCCAGGGACCCTCGGCGACCCTCAGCCGTCCCAAGCGAGGGCTCCACAAAGCCTCGCATGACGTTGAAGTGAAAAATCGAACCCCATCCTCCGGAGGGAACAAGAGCAAGAGCAGGAACTTCGACTTTTGGATGATGCCGAGGAAACCCCCGATTATTTGCAGAACCCTGCCATGACAGGGGTGCACAGGGCCAGACGCCGCCACCTTGCGGAGACCCCTCGCCAATAAATATGCAGGCCTTAACACCGTCGATTTGAATTGCGCGAAAATCAAGTACACAAATCAAATAAGTCAAGGGCGTGTTGTTAAAAACGGCTGCCCAAAACGAGCCGAGCCGAGCCAAACGCTAAACAAACAACACTAATTAATTACGCCGACGAATGTTTTTTAATTGTAATTGTAATTGCAAATGCCTCGAAAAGCTCCGAACTGGACGTGGGCCAACTTCTTGTTGGGTGTTTGGTCGTGGCTTCGTGGCCGTGGGGTGGACGAGGAGTTTTTTGACTTACAGTGTGAGGGACTCTCACCTCGCCCTCTCTCCCTGTTCTTGCTCTCTGCCCTCACTATCTTTGTCTCTGTCTCGTTCGCAGGCCCCGGACCACCTGAAGTTCAACCCGTACATTCGCCGCGGCTACCGCACATTCCTCTCGACCAAACTCTGCCTGCAGAGCATCTTCTGGTGGACCAACGAGACGGTAGGCCACGGTTGCCCCCTCACCCATCGCCCTCTCTCTCTCAATTATCTCTCACAATTTGTCTCCCCCAGATCAACATCTGGAGTCACCTGTTCGGCTGCCTGCTCTTCATCGGGCTGACCATTTTCGACTTCCAGTTCCTGCGGGTCCACGCGGGCGTCGAGGACCAGATCCTGGTGGTCTGCCTGCTCGTCTGCTTCTGCCTCTGCATGCTGCTCTCGTCGATCTACCACATCTTCTCGTGCAAGTCGGTCGAGCACTACGACTTCTTCCTCTCGGTCGACTTCCTCGGCATCTCGCTCTCGTTGGTGGCCATCTACATAAGCGGCATGTACTACGCCTTCTGGTGCTTCCAGCGCCTCCGGATAATCTACTCTGTGATCGCCCTGGGCATGTTCGGGCTGGCGATGGCCCTGCAGATCCCCCGGCTGAACGTGTCGTTGAATGCGAAGACCCTCGTGCTGTTGCTCTGGGCCGCCTACGGCATCATCCCGCTCGGCCACTGGGCCGTCGTCATGGGCGGCCTCGAGAACGCGCTCGTCCAGGTGAGTTCCCGGCATCGTCTTCCACCATAAATCTAATGCTCGTTCGTCCACGCCAGCTGATGGTGCCGCGCGTGATCATCATGTACGGGCTGTGCGCCGTCGCCTTCATCTTCTACGCCGCCAAGATCCCCGAGCGCTGGCTGACCGGCAAGGTCGACTTCTTCGGACATTCGCACAACTGGTGGCACATGTTCATCCTGGCCGCCTTCTACCACTGGCACAACACCGGTGAGTTCTTCGCACTTCCTTTCATGTGTACATTAATATCCTCTCTTCCTCTCTCTCTCTCTCTCTCTCTCTCTCTTTCTCCTCCAGGCATCGTCTATGCCGAGTACCGTCTCAACAACGGCTGCAGCGCGGGCCCAACCTTGACGTGAGCCGCCCCCGACCCGCCCTGGTCAACTCAGCCCCACTGCAACCCCATCAGCATCTCCCCATCATGAGGCCCCAGCGGTTTCGGGCTCGGATTTCTCTCAAGAAAGCAAAAAGTGTTCAACGACGACCATTTTGAATGAAACGAGCCACAACTAACAAATCAACGTGTAATTCGCCAAAATTATTTATAGTTTGTTGTCATCATTTATTTCTCCTAGTGTAGCGCCAAATATTGAATATTGATTTTAATTAGTGTCTTAATTATTATAGTTTTACTATTCATCTAATCGAGTGCAAATTTGTAAATAAAATGCACAAATACAACAACAACAATAACTCGAACATCTGAGATCGTTTTTGAAATTAGTTTTCTTCGTTGAAAACATTCTTCAAAAGTGTTTTTGTTGTGATTGTGCCGAAGGTGTTTGTTACAAAATTAGAAATCCTAAATACGCTTGTTCTAGTTTAAAAACCTGTCAACGGCTTGGTTTTGGCTCTTAGTTTAAGACACCTTGTGGACTGTTTGCAATAAATGTTCAACCAACTTTATACAACCTCTGAAACGTACATGAGTGTTTTGAGCGTAATAATAATTTAAATTTTCAACAGAAATAAGATGGAATGAAGGAATTAATAATCTAAATCCAAATCTGTCATTTCGTCATTCTGGAATTGTTTAAAATTCCCAAGTTACTGTTTATGATGGCAATTCCGGGAAACGGAATGGTCGTCTTTTACGGCTCTGTATAATGGTCTGCCTGCCACCTGTTGGAAAATAAAGAAAAGTTTAGTTTATTTATGAACCATGAGTATGAATTTAGATATGTTTAGTTGAGATCACAACCAACTTCGACAATTCAACTAGCTACTAACAGATGGCAGTCCGATGAATTGGAAGCAGTTTGACAAAAGAAAACTAAAAAACTAGTTTATATTCTGGGCCCCTGTTATCGCGCTTGGTGATGTTTATATTGAAATTATTTCGTTTTTACCCACATTTTAGCCGGTCAGAGATTGCGAACCCTGTTCAGATGACTCATGTACGGTAGGACAGCTACAACAGTAACAACAACGAGAATAACAAACAAATTACATTAAATATGCAAAATTCAAAAATTCATAAATTTATCATCACACAACAGAAACACGAACAACAACAACAACAACAAGGGGCAGAAGAACGCCAAACATAACAGCGAGAACAAAATGGCGTCGTTGGGGAGCGACCAACCAACGAGACCTCCACCTGCCTCATGGAGGAAGGGGTTGAACTGTACGATGAAAGGGTGAAGGGCAGTGGGCGAAGCGCGCTGGCGTCGACTTAATTATTCAAGCGGCGTCAGTTGCCGCTGACAATGAGGGACCCCTTAAATATTCGTGAGGTCGGTCGGCGGGAGTTTCGCCAACAGGATCCGCCCCCACGCGCCGCCCCACCGCCATAAATTAACTAATTATAATCGAGGCGTTCGTCGTCGTCCTCGGTGGCGTCGTTGGCGGCGGGCGGAGAAGTCAGTGGTTTTTCCAATTTCATGCCACACGCGCGCGCCTCTCGTAAGCCCGCCAACAACAAAATCGACACGCTCAATTGTTTCGCATGAAATACGGCGGCCCGAGGTCCTGCCAGCGACTCCTCCGTCGGTCGTTTTTCCTCAATTTTGGTTTTTTCTCGGGGTTTCTCATTCAAATTTCAATTGGAGCCGGAATGTCGGAGCGTGAAGCAGGAACAAGACGGCGCGGGGTCGCTTCATTAGGTCGCTGATTTGTGTCCCGAGGCGGACGGCGGAGGGGCGGACGTGGAGGCGGCGAGCGGAACAATTAAAGACAATGATTTCCACTTCGTGTTTCATTTGCGATCGCCTGGCCTGGGAGCCCCAAGGAAGAGGGGGGTGGGCGGGGGCGCGAGAAGGAAGTGACGCAAATATGACATGCAACAGCGAGCATCTCGTCCTGGTCTTACGCGCTCAGCGCGGAGAAAAAACGTGCGTTGGCCACCCCTGCTCGTGGCCGGGGGTCGCGTGGACAGCGAGATTCAAATTTTCCGCTCTCCGGGAAGCGGGGACGACGAAGACGTGCCGGAAGAAGAAGCGCCAGGTTCTGCTTGAGCGCGAGCCGGGCGAACGCAGATGCCGCGGAAAGGGCCAGCGATAGAGAGCAGGAGCCGAGGAGCAAGAGGAAGTGGAGGTGGTGGAGGAAGTGGAAGTGGAAGAGGAAGAGCAAGAGACTGGGAATCGCACAAAAGTCACGAACTGTAAAGTCAGGACGGAAGCAGCGCAGGCTCCCGGATTAAACTAAGGAGTCCAATCAAGGGCAAATGTTTTGAAAATAATCGAAATCGAAATTGAAAATGAAATTGAAATGTTCGCCCGGAACTCGGTTGAAATTTCCATACTGCGGCACAGGACGTGATCGAGCGTGGGAGGGACCTGGACTCGGACTCGGACACGGGGTCGGGCTGCGAGGATGCCGGGGTTGGGACTGCGGCTGGGGTGCAACAACGTGTTATTTTCATGTTTCGAATTCGTGGCACTTCGATGCCACCAAGTGTCGGGCACCGAATCCCAGAGAATTCCTTACACCGGATTCCGAAATCGTTTCGGACCTCGGTCCAGCATGGCTGGCGATGATCCTGTCGTTGTCTATTGTCCGATATTCAAAGCATTTGGCAGGACACGAACCAACAATGAAGAAATGTTTACATGGTTTTGGCGTTTTCGCTCTGAAATTCCCAAGTTAAAGTATTGGAATAAAAAGAATAAGAATAAAAATAATGAAAAAATAAATGAAATTATCGATTATTTCAAATGATTTAAAAAGAAAACAAATGCTTTTCATTTCCTTGATTTGTTTCTATTGCACTGTATTTTGAAAAAGTATTGGATTATTTAAGTTATTTACATTTGATGTTGGAGATTCAATTCTACTTTAAAATATTATACTAGTATATATACATTTGAGGAAATCGTATTAATATAAGAAAACTGTCTAACAAGCGAACATTTTATAAATTTTAATTTGTTTCAAATTATCGAACCAGAAGTTGGAGGTCTTCTGGATCGATAATTTGAAACAAATTAAGATTATAAAATTTTCACTTTGACAGTTTTTTTATATTAATATGATATTTAATTAACTAGTATTATTTCAACACGCCAGTTGATGGTTAAATCGTTATCAAATTTATGAATTCAAATTCGATTTATTGCATCAGAGATTTCCACACGCATTGAAGAAAAAGAAATGGACGAAATGGAAGGGGGGCAATCGAAATAAATTCCAACTAATTGCAATAAGAAATCACTTCAGCTCCCCCGAGTCGATCGGTCGCCGACGATCGGCAGATGATCCGCCCGAAGATCCCGATCGTAAAATTCCGAAATGCATGAAGTGCTTATTAATTTTCACACAATTGCATCGTAAACGCGCGTCATTAGGACGGCGTTCCAGCGGGTCCGGGGCTCTGGTTTTCTGGAGTTCGAATACGTTCGACGCTCTCTTTCGCTCTCGCTCTCGCCCTCGCTTCGGCTGCGTGGTGTGCGCGGTATTTTTAGACACTCGGTTGGCAACGCGCTCCGGATCAACGCGTCACATCGCATTGCATTGGCTCGAGTCAAATGCTGGCTGCCAGATCCAGCAGCAATGAACCCATAAGTCAAATGAGCAACATGTCTGTTCCTCTTCCTCTTCTTCTTCTTCTTCTTCTGCTTGTTGTTGTTGGTGTAATGCTAGTTGTCCCTGTTGTGTTGTTGTTGTTCTTGTTGTTGTTGCCGTATGGCACTGCTGCATTCGCTGCTCGTTTAGTTTTCCGAGTCAGCTTCAGCTTCCGAGGTGGATTAAAAGTTAATCCCTTAAAAAAATGACTTCGTATGATGCTTCGTCGTGCTTCCCCTATTCGCTCGTCCCTCTCCATGATAGTCCGTTGTTGTTGTCATTGCTGTTGTTGTAGGCTGCACCCTCCCCTGGCCCAGCTGCACGTGGCTTGACTCATGGCGGCCCGGCCCGGCCAGCCCCGAGGCCCCAGCACCAGGAGAGTCGAGGCGTCTTCGTCTGTCGCTGGATTTGATTCCTGCTCCGAGTGTCAGCCGTAGGGAGCTCGTCTCTTCTTCTTCTTCTTCTTCTTGCTCAACAGTTGTTGTTATTGTTGCGGTTGCTGCCGCTGTTGTGCACACACACACAGACACTCACCCATCGTATGGAAATCAAAATTGAAACAACCTGGTCCGGGCTCAACTGGGATTAGGGCAAAAAGTCTAATTTACCAGATTTTCATTTGGGACGTTTTTTTTTTACTTCGAACTTCGAGATTTATTTTGCCTTTTGATCTCTCGGAGACTCCAGCGTGTACCTCAAGCTCAACCGCGGTGCGCCCACGAGGGCTCCGCGCGATCGGGCGAAATCTGAAGACGAAGTCGGGGAGCCA
This sequence comes from Coelopa pilipes, assembly GCA_947389925.1. Classification (NCBI taxonomy): domain Eukaryota; kingdom Metazoa; phylum Arthropoda; class Insecta; order Diptera; family Coelopidae; genus Coelopa; species Coelopa pilipes. The sequence continues at coordinate 40,112,700 of OX376697.1, read as the reverse complement.
GCGACACCTGCAGCCACGGAATCGTTGCAGCGATGTTTAAATGATTTGTCGATGATCAGCACTCCAGAGCCATACGAGCTCTCCTTAGGGACGGCAAGAGATGTATTTAAGGAAATGGAGCAAGTTGGCCACAATTATTGTTGCCCTTGCCACCCTTGACCATCCTTGTTTTGACTGCATTCAGTTCGAAAGTAGGAGTTCAAGCATTATATTGCAGTTGAAACATTTAAATGCACATTGAAGAATCGAGTTCTGAACGCGTTTTTCACCACACGCAACTTTGGTGGCTGAGAGAGAAAACGATGTCGCAGAAAAGGACACTTGGAGGTGAGCCTGGGTCTTGGGAGCCTTCGCGCTGGCCCCACCCCCCACTCACCGCTTGACCACCAGCCGGCGACGAGCCCAGCCCGAACCTGGTCTGTTCGCATCTGCCCGGGGCCGGGGCCGGGGCCGCCGCTGCACCAGGTCGGGCGCCTGGACTCGAGTGCGCTTTGGCGGCCACGTCCTTCGGGCGCCACGCAAGGACGCCCGGCCAGTGTCCACTTGGCAGCAGGGGTTGTCGAGGGGCGGCGCATCCGAGGTGAAATTGGATATGACGAATTTGCATCTAAATCGAAAGGACTCGGACTTGGTCTCGGTCTCGGACTCGGTCTTGGACGGCGATCCTCCGTCAGGATTTGCATAATAAACTCGTACATTAGAAAAGGATTTCCTGGTGTTTTCCTCGCCCCCTTGTTGTTGTTGTTGCTCCTGGCTCCGGCTTCCGGCCTTCGTTGCATTTATTTCGCTGCCACGGCTTCGGCAGCGGCTTCCGTTGTCGATTTGAAAGTTTTATTGAAATTTTAATAAACATCTTAATGCAAAGTCCCAGCGGCCGGAAGTTTATGCAAAGCCAGTGCAGGACTTCGTCGCCAGGACTTGGCCAGGGGCGGCGGATCCCCCACCGACCGAGCGGCATCCGATGGGAGCATTCAATTCGAATCGAGCTCTCCCCGAGCCGCCCCGGCCCGCACCCTGATCCGCTCCATTGACGCTGGGCGACGGCGATGTTCGAAAATCCTCGCCGGGCTTAGCTTGCTGGATGATGGAGGACGTCGTCGGTCCACCTGCCGGGGCCGACGGTTTGGCTTGGGGTCGGCCAGCAGCAGCAGCAGCAGCAACGAGATTCACTGCAGCTCGGATTAGCGTGAGTTCGACCACCGGCAACAACAGCAACTACGATGAAAAACGAGGCCTTCGTCGTTGGCACCACTCCAGGACTCGCATCCAACCATCCATCAGGCCTTTTGCTCCGGGCATATTTCCGGGCGAGTGGGAGGAGGAGGAGGAGGCGGGGGAGGCGGGGCAGGTCCGGGGGCAATTAAATTTGCTGCATTCAAGAGTGACGATGCCCGCTCCTGACTCGTACTCCGCCTCGCTATCTCTTGCTCTTGCCCTTCTTCCGCTCTCACGCTGCCCCTCTCTGTGTCGGAAGCGAGCTCAAGCACAATTTAAACTTTTCCCTCGCCCGGAGCAAACAAATCCAATAAATAAAAATTTCCCTACCACAACACCACACAACACCAAGTGGGAAAACAACACGACAACCTAATGAAAGAGCGGGAGAAACTTTTCCCCGGCTCAGCCGAGGGTCCCGCCGACCCTCGCCATGGGCCGGGCCATGTAAACAGGCTTAGAGTGTATTTTTTGGCCAACTCGTAACTCAATCAAAACTCAACTCGGCGCCGGGCGCAAATAAATCTCGTTTCGGCCGCCTCCTCGTCCTCCTCGTGGGTGGGGCCGAGCAGGGCAGGGCCGAGTTCCCCATAAATTGCATCTAAATTGGGTTCGCATTGTTTTCTTATGGCCTTCGATTCGTGCGGATCCGTGGTCCATGCATCTCCGGAGCTTAAAACTTATGAAATATGGGCGAGATGTCAGCCATAAGAACTGCTCCCGGGCCAGGGGTGTCGGGCCAGGGTGGACGGGGCCACGACGAGTCCCAGCAACAAATCGCCGGCAATAACGTTTTTATGACTCGCGCATATGATGTGAAAATTTTCCCAAAAACAACGCCAGAAGGGTGGGGAGCGCGGGAAAAACCGATTTCGGAGGAAGAACTTTTTCGGATTCCTTGTTTTGGGTGTTTTGTTTTGTCGCGTCTTCCGGGTCGCAGTCACCAGACACAGCTACAGATACACAATAGGAGACCATTAAAAAGACATCACATCGGAGTCGGAGTCGGGTCGGAGCCTCTGGAGCCCCTCAGGATCGGCGGCGGGCGGTTGAGGACGAGGACGAGGTTGGATGACTAAAGTTAACAAATTGAGCGAAATTTGGAAATCTCTAAGGTGCATTATTTTGCTTCCGACATGTCCGTCAATTGGTGAAAAGTTTTTTGCCACGGAAGAGGGAACTTAGTTTTAAAAGTATACAAAAGGAATATAAAAAGTGTACAAATTTCAATAGCACGAGGTCTTCCAAGGTCCAATGGCAATAAATCGAAAAACTATGGAGAAGAATGGACGAAAAGAAGTTGCAAAAATAAATTGTTAATCGGAATAAAATTTGACAATTTGGAAGACGAAGGAGAAGTCAATCCAGGAAGTCGACTCCGAGAATTCGGACCACCTAAAGGCATAAACGGTCTCTGCCTAATTCCGTGTTCTTCTGGGAGCACGAAATGAGGCTCCTCGGGTCCGCGTTCGCTTCGGTCTGCGAGCCGGATCCTGGTTAATCTGAATTTCAACGGTTGTAAAAATTAATGGCGCCAGAGCGGGCGGGAGCGGCAAAATGGCTGCCATGACCCACCCACCCACACGCGCCCCACGCACTGATTGCGCTCCGCACATGGAGCACATTACGGCACACACAGAAGCGCTTACCGACTCACACATACATTCACATGAGGGGGTAGGGAGGTTGGGGCGAGGGTGCGGCCGTGTTGAAATGGAAAGTGCGACAACGCGAAGGACATCAGGAGGACACAAAGCACTGGCACTGTGCTCGTAATGTTCGTCCTCGCCTCCTCCTCCTCCTCCTCCTGGCCTCCCATTCACCCCTCTTCGCCGCCTGCGTCTCCTGGTTCGCCCCCTAATGGGGGTGCGGAATTAATGAAATAAAATAAAATTAAATGAAAATAAAATTAGGTTAACTGAACTTATTTCCCTGTGTTTATTTTATTTTATGATTATGTAGATGAAGTCCCTCTGAAGCAACAACAACCACAACAACGACGACGACGACGACGACGACGACGGCAACGACAACTGCGTGGCCAACAAGGACAGCCGAAGGAAATGAAACCCTCCCACACACACCCGTACACATGCCCAGGAGGCGGGGGCGATGCGTTAAAAAGGATTTATGTTTATACGAGTGTCTGTAGCTCCATCAATGCGGGCGAGGGTGGGAGGCGAGGCCACTCACACACACACACGCCCACACACACACCCTGTGACACTCGTCCGTCCTGCCCGCCGGGACTCGTCGCCGCCACGCACCGAACTCGAACCGAACCGGCGACGCGATTGCAAATAAATGCAAAGATTTGTGCGCAATGAAGACATTTGTTCCCCGACCTCCCCGCCGCCCCCTCGGTGACGCCCCTCCCATCCTTCCCTTCCCCTTCCAACCCGCGCCCGTCCCGGGGCTGCGAGTCGACGAATATGCGGCTTGGCATTAATTTAATGGCGCGAATGAAAGGGAAATCCGCACCTCACCCCGGCCCGGCCCCGGCCCCGACCGCGCCCGCCTCGTCCTCGTCCTCATCCCCAGCTGCCCCGCAGTCCTCGCTTCCTTCATGGCGTTTCTCCCCCTCATCTCCGCCTCCTCCTCGCCTCACGCCCTTCGCTCGTCGCTCGGGGCCCCTCTCTCCATCTGTTTTATGGAGTTCGTTCGCTCGTCCTCTGTGTGACATTTCTATTTGATTACCTTGTGTTTGTCGCCGCCCTCCCCACCCTCGCCCACACACAGAAGAAGCTCGTTCGCCCCTCTCTCTCCGTGTGTCTTCGTGGCTGTGTCGCTTCCTTGATTTGCATAGAATCCGAAACAATGAAGTTCGGGTCATAAAACCGGCTCGGGCTCCAGCCCCAGGTCGGCGACGCGAAGGAACTCGCTGGAAAATTATCCTTCCATTAAAATCCCAAATCCAAACGCCTCGCTCTCACTCGAATCTCCCTCGCACCCTACGCCATGCCTTCGCTGGCGCCTCCTGCACTCGCTCCCCGGAACAAAAGGCAATCGCTTCGACCTCCACTTCGCTCCCTCGATCGGCGTCGGCCGCTCCCTCCTCGGTGGGCGGGGCCACTCGGCTGGGCGGCTCCGGCGGGAAGAGGGTTTTCAGATCTTCCTCCAACCTGCGTCGTCCGGAGCCCCGTCGATCGCAGGCGAAGCTCAAAAAACGCCCTGGATTTCGATGCAGTCGAGTCCGGCTTTGATTGCGTTGTCGCTGCTGCTGTTATTGCTGTGTTTTGTTGTCGTTGTCGTTGCCGGCGTTGCTGTTGTTGTGGTAGAGGCCTCTGAAAGGGCTGGCATGCGCGGGAATTTATAGCACCTCGAATTGCATCAATCGTTTCGTGCCCACGTCGGCTTTGGCTTCGGCGCAACGTCGGCGGCTCCATTAAAAATTCGGCGCTCGCATAAATAAGGACGAGGCGAGGCGAGGCGATGCGCGTGCTACGTGCGGGTTTACAATTCGCCAACAACAACAAACACTGCACAACATCCACGACAACGACGACGTCGACGGCAACAAGAACAATACCAACAACGGCCTGGACATCGGCAGCAGAAGCAGCAGCAGCAGCTCCAGGGTTCGGGTTCGGCCCGGCTGGATCGGGCTTGGGTTTGGGGCGACCTGGAGCCAGCTCGGCCAGTGCGAAATAAATTTATATTATGTTCATAAATTCATGGAGAGCCGAACGCCAGCCAGGCAGGCAGGCAGCGACCAACCAACGAACCGATCCAGGACGTGCCGGGCCAGGGCTGGGCACTGGGGAGTGCGGAGCTGGGGCCGGGGTCCGAGCGCTTGATGGAGTTGCGGAAAATGCAAATGCGAACGGGTGGCACCGGAGGCTGCGAGGCGCCTCTGTCCAAACGTCAATGGCGGCTGCGGCGGCGACGACAACAACCAATCAACTGGCCAAAGGATGCTCTCGACGTCGACGTCGTCGTTGTCGTTGCCGTTGCCGTGGTTGTTGCTGGTGGTGGTGATGGTGATGTGTTGTTGTAGCCGTAGGCGCAGCAGCGGGCGGCGCTGGGGACGGAGGTGGAGTCGGGGACGGGCCGGCCGGGCCGGGCCGGGCGACAACACTAGGAATCCTTTCGACGCAACACAAATAACTCGCAGGCCGAGCGGAGCTCCATTAAAATTTTTAACCGACCCACGTGGGGAGGGGGCGGCCTCGGGTGTCGACAACGGCATCAACACGCCACACACGGTCGGACGAGGCGAGGCCACGGCGGCCACGGAGGCCACCGAATGACAATGGCCACGAGGCATGTTTTCTGTTCCTCTGGTCCTCGACCACGTCGCCGTGAACCAGCACGTCCTCCGCCTCGGTGTGTGAGCGAGTGTTTTCGGCAGTGTTTGTGTGTGTTCGTGTGTGCCTGTGGAGTGTTTGTTTTTGTGTCCGTGCCGTGTTTGCGTTTGTGCGCCATTTATAAATTATTCTGGACATGCAAAGAACCATTTTGAATATGAAATTTGATGCCTTTTTAAGCCCTTTTCTGCTGTTGCTGTTGCCGATGCCGATGCCGATGCCCTCCTCCTCTCCACCGCTGGGCGGGGCACGGGGGGACGGTGACGGGGGCTCTTCCCGGGGGGACGAGGCCCGAGTCCTTGTTCTGTATTATTTTTGACTTTTAAATAGAGCTGCCGAGGCAGAAGCGGGTCGTGGACGCGGTGGGGTCCACGGGCCAGCAGGGCCTCGGGGCTCCTCGAGTCAGGGACGCCGAGTCGGAGCGGGTACTCGGACCCGGTAGTCGGTAGTCGATAGTCGGTGGTGGCCGAGCCCCGAATGGACGACTGAAGGAATCGCGGGAATATGAAAGACGTTCCGGACATTCGTCTAATTGCAGAAACTGAATATTTGAATTATTGAGAAACACTTGGAAATATCTTCAAAAATATTTAGATATTTTCATATTTTTAAGTGTTTTCTAAATATTCATCCTGGTCGCTACCAAGTTCGGAATCGACTTCTCGTGTCCTGCGACGAGACGCGACCCTAGTGGCAAACACGAGGAAGCCGCCTGCTGAAATGCAAACATGGCCCAAAATGCCAAAATATGGCCAAAATAGACGACCACCAACAACAACAATAGCAACAACGATGGCACCAAATGCAAACACAGAAGGACGACGAGGACGACCGGGAGATCGAGGAGTCGCCCGGAAGTATGGACGGTTGGCGCCAAATGGCGATTCATGGTCCATCGGCATCGGGCTCGGCGCCCCGCAGTGACGGAATGAGATATAGAGAGAGAGGGAGAGAGGGAGAGCGCCGGGCTGTGGGGCGGCGGTGTAAAAAATTACGAGGACCTCGCGCCGGAAGGACACACATTTTAAATTAGCCACGGGTCGGCGGGATGAGGGCCGATTGGTCGCAGGGGGGTCGGGCTGGAGAGGCGAAGGGCGGAGGGTTGAAGGGGGTCAGAGGGGTTCGGAGGAGGCCCGAGGGAAGGCTGCAGTGGCTGGCTGGAGTGGGGCGGACGGCGCTGCATGCGGAAATTCGAAATTTATATCTGCTTCTGACATTCGTTTTAATTAACGTTCAGGTGACTCTGGTGCCCGTTGTTGTCACTGCTGTTACTGCTGTTGTTCTTGTTGTTACTGTTGTTGTTAGTGCTGTTGTTGTTGCGTTTATAAGGTAGTATAGCGGTAAAGGGCGCTGTAGTGGTTCGTGTTTGCGGAACTAATGAAACTAAAACGCCGACGACGGCGTGACGGGGCCGTGTTGTTGTGGTTGTTCTGGTTGTTGCCGCCGTAATGAGGAAATATCCATCGCCATCCATCCATTTACATGGAGCCCGGAAGTCCTCGCCGGAAGGTCCTTAAAGTGCGATTTATGGCCGCCGGAAATGGACCGAAGCGAGGCGACGATGCGGCGGTCATTTTTCTGCGTTAGCCCTATCGGCGGACGGACGGACGGACGATCGCGATCGGATCCTCGCAAGAGCGATGCTGATGGCGTTCGCCCGTCGAAGTCCGGCGGTCGAAACTCCAATCGCATTGCGATGAGATGTTGAGTCCCGGGATCCCGGCGAGGGCGTGTGCGCGACACACCTCGGCCTCGGGCGCGGCAGGAGGCGACTCGGGTCTACACGCGCCGGGAAATGATGGTCGCTGGAGGCCCGAGGGCGCGATGATCGGGAGCTCAACGAGTCCCTGGGTCTCTCCCTCGGAGCTCGTCGATCGACTGCCGCTCGAGGGCTTCGATCGGTCCCGGGTCCGAGGCGACTCTTGTGGCTGGCCTGACCGAGGTCCCGCGGCCCTTCAGGCTACTGGGGCTGGCGCCATCGTCCATGCCTGCGAACATTTTGCGGCGGGGCTGGGCCGGACACTACGTAAATTGAATTTAATATTTCATGGCGTCATTTCGAATCGCATCGACTCGGCCGACGGCAATAAAACATTCATGGCCCGGCTCGCTCTGCTGCCGGCCGACATGGGTCCGGGGGCGACCGAGGGACGGGTCCAAATGAAATGAAATGCATCACGGCAACAACAGGCGCAGGCACAGGCAGACGACAGGCGGACGCTGATGCAGGTGGCCTCAGATAAAAGATACGCAGATGCAGATGCGAGAGGAATATTGAAAACATTTCGAAATATGGAAATTTCCAAACGGGTCGGGCGACAGACGGACAAAAGGACGGCCGTCGAGTGGATGTCGTATGAGCGAGATACGTGTTTACAGCCAAGTGGTGGGCGGTCCTCGGTCCTCGGTGGTCGGTGGTCGGTCGTCGGCTATCGGCATCAGCGCCAGGTTTGAGCCGTCAAATCATATTTTAATCTGCTTTGATTGCTGACTTTTGTGCGAGGATTTGCGTCCGGCACCGAGATATCGAAATTGAAATTTATTTATTTATTTCGAACGAGACGGGCCGCCGAAGAGGCCGATAGGGCGGGGCTGGAGATACGGAGAGAGAGGGGGGGGGGGGTCGGCTTTAAGTTCCAAGATATTAAACTTTTCCGCCGGAAATCGCACGCGTCGCATTACGGGGCTTTCGGCCATGTTGCCACGCTCTGCGCCGGGCTCTGCAGCCGATCCGCTGCCGGCCGCCTGATCCGAGGGCTCCGAGAAGCCTCGTCCTGGGCTGGTGGGTTTTTCCCTGTGATTTTCCATTTCCCGACTTCCGACTTCCCTTCCATCATCGCTTTCAACACGCCAATCTACGTTTCTTCGTCATCGTCAGTTGTCGGACGTTGGCAACGAATTCGCTCGAGTCTCCTCATTAGGTCACGCTTCCATCTGGAGACCCCGACACCGACCTGCGACGACGACTCGAACGCGCCACGTCCCGTGGGTGGGAGGGCGAGGGAGCGAGCGAGAGAGAGAGGCTCTAATGCTGCTCACAACAAATATGACAGCTCCGAGTCTGATTCGACTCGGGCGAGCCAAAGTCGCAAATTTGTTATAAAAAGCTTCGGCTTCGTCGTCGTCGTCGTCGTCGTCGTCGCCGTCGTCCTCGGCCAGGTCCTGGCGCCGGGATCAACGGCGACTTAAGCGGAGGTGCCGCCATTTGCCCGGATATTGTCAACACATGAACGAGTCCCTCAATGCGCTCGAGCCACTCGCTTCCTGCCGCCCACAGGGCGAGCCCGACCGGCAGTCGGAGCCAGGGCGAGCGAGAGGGAGCCGTCTTGGGTTCAAAGAAATGTGCGGCCCCTCCCCCTCCCCTCGCCTTCGCCCTCGCCGCCCTCGAAAACAACGAATACGAATACGAATACTAATGCAAACACACCCTCGGCCACTCACACACGCACACATCCCATACACACCCAGAGAGGGGAGGAGGGAGCGCGCGAGAGAAGGACTTTTGTTTAATATGGTGTTGCCAACTATTGCCAAAGCGTAAGCTCTGCCATGTTGCGGGTTGACATTCGTAAAATCTCAAAATCCCGAAGGTCGTTGCCAGGGATTTTCTTAGATTTTCTAGATTTAAATGAATTAGTTGCGTGGACGATTGATTTTTTGACCTTTTTTCGCTCCTCGAACCGGTCGGCTCGGACTCCCATGCATGTAATCACATCCACATACACACACACACACACGTATCCGTATCCGTGTGTGCGTGTGTGATTGTCCTTAATGTTTCTTTTATTATTCGCTGTTATTAGACTTCTATTTGCTGCCTGCTATTCCAGGGTTTCCCGTTCTCCCCTTTTCCTTCTTCCCTTTCCTGTTTTCCTTTCCCCCATTCGAAGCCTTCGCCACTCGCCCGTCGTCCTGGTTACTGTTAATAACGACCGGCCATTTTTTCTGTTGATCCTGCCGAAGTTTTCGTATTTGTTTTGGGCCAATTTTCGTATTGTTTTTAGGTGGGCTCCGTTGGATTTTGGGAATGTTTTGGATCGACGAATTATGAAATTCAAGGGCATCAAATTCCACCAAGACATGAATTCACAACGATGTCACGAAATTCTTTAAAGGAGGAAATAGTCAGAAACAATAAGAGAAAATCTGGGAAAATTTCAATTATTCGATGAAATTTCGATTTCTATGGCCAGATATGGATTATCTAAAAATAATAGTTTGACACTCAAACTCTCGTAACTCACGTTCACTTCCTTGTTACCGCACTTTTGTTACCGGGAATTTCAAACACCTTTGGAAAAAGAAACAACAAGAAAACTATTTATACACATATTGAATATTGGCCTAAAATGTGAAGTAATAAATAATTTGAAAATATTAAAAAAACTGTTTTCCACTGATTATTTTCCTACAATACCGAATGCCAATCGAAGGCCTTTCGGATTTTCCCGCTCACCATCTCGTGGCCCAAAGTGCTCTCGATAAGCCCTCGAGGCCGCGGACACGAACGGGCGTATCGTGAACCAAGTGACGAAACAGGCTGCCAGAACGACCGGAGATTTGCGTCGCTGCCCCCGGCCCGAGTTGGCTCCGCCTAATCGCGCGTGGTAAATAATAATTTAATTGCCTGCACCTGAGTGGTTGGTCGGCCCAACTGGGGGACTGAGGGGCGTCTGTGGGTGGACGTGTGCGTGTCTGGGTGCGTGGGTTGGCCCACTTCCAGGTGGTAATGTCGGCGTTAACGGTATAAATCGTGCGTTTACGGCGCGAGCCACCGGATCCAACGCAAAAAGGGTTACCGCAACGCCATCGCCCCGAAGTCGATGACTAATGCACCGCCGGGCGCCGGGCCACGAGCAGAGCCGGACACGGACCCGGAGCCGGAGCCGGGGACAGAGTCGGACCCGGAGCCGGCCCAAAGCCCCAAAGTCCTCATAATAACTGATTAGCTTAATTGTCTTTCGATCGGCGTCGGCTCCGCGCCGCGCCGAGCCGCGTGGGGCCCTCGGGTGGCTCCGCCCGGCCACGCCGACCACTGCGTGCGGCGTGGCCAGAGCTTTATGGCTTTAGGGGCCGCCTCCCTCTCCCCCTCCACGCCGCCCCTCCCGCTCCCCCGCTGCCTGTGGCGGGTCAACATATGGTGTAAATAGGATCTAATCATCGATGCAAAGATTTATTCTAATTATCGTTGCACGCCGACGATTATGATTATTGCACAGTTGCCCTTGTTTATTGTGGTCGTCCACGTTGGCGTTGTCGCCATTGTTGTTGTTGTCAATGCTGCCGTCATTGTTGCTGTCGTTGTCCCTGCTGCTGGCCGCTGGCATTGTCCTTGTTGTTGTGGCCAGACCAAGTCGTCCTCGGTGCTCGGCGCCTCCTCGCCGCCCGTCCGTCCGTCGGCCTGTTTGCGCTTTATCGCGCTTTAGCCGCCGGCGCTGCCACCATTTGGCACCTCGATCGTAATGCGCATTAGGGACGCCGGACCACGCGCCTCCCCCTCCGCAGCGCCCCCACCTGCCCAGAAGCCCGGCTGCGGACGCATTTGGAGCGATGCGCCGCCAAATTCAATAATAATAATTGATTACCTTCAGGACGCACGCACACGCACACGCATACACACACACACACGCTCGCATGCATCCGATGTCCTTCGCACACAGCTACATGCACACGCACCCACACATGTACTCGGGCATACATGTAATTATTCGACGCCTTGGATTAGGACTTCATCTGGCCGTGTTTGCCTTTGGGTGCCTTGGTGTGCGTGTGCGTGTGCGTGTGCGTGTGCGATCGCCACATTCGCATGCGTGTGGGTGGGTGTGCGCTTCATTAAATATTAATTATTACAGCCGTATCGAGCCCGCTCCTCGCCCACCTCGCCCCCGCTCCAATTTGCATTTCCCGGAATCCGATTTTAATAATTCACTCCCTGCATGCGGAATCACGCGTTTCATAATCAAGCCATCGCCCCCGGATTATCCCGACCGGGCGGGGTCCGAATCGCCGAAACACGTCCACGTCCGGGCGAGTCGGGGCGAGTGTCCGGCAAAGGCCTGGCCCTCCTCCACCTGTCCTCAAAGGGTGCCGCCCGTAAGAGGCAAATTAGGAGCCGGTCCTCGACTCATCCGCCGGGATTAGCGCGGCTGACGGGCCAATTATTGCCAAGTACGGAACCTAATCGTGTGACGAACTTCATTTTCTCCGCCTAAATCTCGCTTTTCGTCACACTCACAGGCTTCGGATCGGCGGAGCTTAGCGAATTTATCTTTGAAGCCCTTTAAAATGCATCTTGTTCAGTGTGTTTGCTTCAGTTCTCCTTCAGATTGTCCTTCTGTGTCATCCTTCGCTTCGCAAAGAGTCCTTTTAAAGACCTTATTTGATTATACACTGACTCCCGTCTATGATACTAAGGGCTTTCCTGTACACAAGGAACGCCCTTAGTCACATGGCGAAAGGCGAACGGCGAAGTCACATGGAAATAAAAACAAAACAAAGTAGTTGCAATCTCGGAGATCCCAGCTAATCCACCGTGTAATAATCATAAGCTCAGCACAAACACCTTAAGGTCGGACGCAAATAGAACTGAATCAGCTGAGCAAACGCTAGTTATACGATCGTTCTGCTCGTACTACGGCGGCACTATTTCTAGTAGCTGGCCTAAGTAGTTGTCAAATAGATCGAGAACAGCAAATACGATGCCTATAAATATGTCGTGGCGATGGAGATATTCCCGATTCATACCGGAGGAGGACACCGGAACCATGCTGAAGGAGGCCATCGAGAAGTCCCCGGGCCATCGAGGGCGTCGTGTCTTTTGTAAAACCGCGTGGAATCGAAAGCAAACCGTCGGGTGGGCGCAGCCCGGCACCAGTGGCTCAAGTAGACGTGAACATAATTGCGAATCGTGGCGCAAAATAAATATAAATATCGCAAACACACGCGCACTCACGCGCACACACGCTCCCGCACTCATGTGCGGGCGATGCAAACGACCCAGCCCGGCCCTCGGCCCCCGGCCCCTGCCCCTGGCTCTTGTCGGCTCCCCTCGCAAACCCCGTCGAAGTCTTCAGTCGGTCGGTCCACGGCGAGGTCGTCGAGTCGTCGGGTCGTCAGGGCGTCAGGGCGTCAGGGCGTCGCCGCGACACACATTCGCCGCCGCCCGTAATTCGCATTCGACTTCGGGCCCGGATCACGGCCAGGATTTGCCGTAATCTACAATACATTAGCGGTAGCTTTGCTCTGGATTCCAATTCAATTCTGCGGGCATCGCGTCGCATCCCCGCCGGAATCCTTGTAAATTATGATTTTTGCACCTTTCGTCGACGCCAGCGACCCTGGCCACGGCAACGGCAGCACAACGACGGCGACGGCGACGAGACGACAGCAACGGCTTCCTGCCAGCAACTTCTAATGAGCGCCGGAGGACGCGCGAAATCAAGGGGAAAACAAAAAACTACCACGCCTTCCCTTGCCTCGGTGGGTTTTCCAGCTATCGCGGGGCGAAACTTCCGAACTTCGCCCGGCCACCCTTTCGACGCCGACCCAGCGCGGCGCCGCTTCCGGCCGGCTGCTCCTCGGGGCGGCGCGCCGGCGAATAAACGTAAAACGGAGCAGATTTAGAGGTTGCTTACGAGTGATTTAGGGGAGCACGAGCGCGAATATGGCGGCGATAATTCTTTAAAAATTGGAAATTGTTTTCCAATCGATTTCGATTTCGATTTCCCACCCCGACCGCCCTCCATCCATGCGCCGTGGCCCGACTCCGAGGCGCTGCTGCTGCGGCTCCAGCTCCGGCTCTGTCTTCGCTGGGATTTTCCCGAAATATTCGCCACACCAACTCGTTATATTTGCAGATTTTTCCCGATAAATTTCTATTTTCCCCGCGCCGCCCCCTCGCCCTCGCCCTCGCCGTCGGCCACTCGTCGGCGCGCGAACTCGCGTGGATTTCGATCAAATCGCGGCATTTGTTCGTCGCGAATCCTGTTAAAAGGATGCAGCTTTGCGCAAAAACCCACCAGAGGGCAGCCGTGTAAGCGACCTAAAATTGGAGCTCCGGCTTCGGCTTCGGCTCCGGCTCTGGCTCCGGGCTCAGGTGTGCGAGGATTTCGAATCGAATCGGCTCGCGTTGCATCGACTCCGAGCGAGCGAATCCAATCGAATTCCGATCGAATCCCGCCCCGACTCCGATTCAAATTCGAGAATGGAACCTTGACGGCTCACCGGCGACGATGATTGTTGTTGTTGTCCTGACCAGTTCATCGTGGCCAGAGGGATTAGTGGGCAGGTGGCAGGTGGCAGGGCGCGAAGGACTCCGCAGAACGAGCTCCGGCGGCCAAGTGTGGATCACGACAAGTGGCTGTGAAACCCACAACAATCATCAGGGAGCGAGTGTTTGGAAGGAATTTCGGAAAAATGCTCCGAATAAATTAAATTAGGAAATTAGGATCTGTTAGAGGGTGGACAAGAGGACGACTGGGGGACCAACGTCCGATCGGTCGATGACGAGCGACTCCAACGTCGAGTACTTTTGCATTGCCCAGGATTTCGATATGAAAAACGAACTAATCCGTGGCTAAATTTAGTTTTCAAATGAAACCCGACGGCGAGATGAAAACGGAAATGAAACCAAAGCATCGAGAACTGGGAGGGTTGGGGGGCGGACGGGCGTGGCTGGTCGGGGTGAATCGCAATAAACTGCACTTTCTGTGTTTATCACGAAACTCTGACACTTTATGGAATAAACACGAATCGAGCGAGGGCCGCAGCCAACGGGAGAGACAGAGAAACAGAGAGACAGAGGGAGCGAGAGGCAGTCGCAGAGAAGGAACAACAGGACAACAGGACAGCAGACCACGCGCACAAGAATGGAGTATAAAAATAAATATATAATATATATAAAGTAAAGTAAAGTAAAATGAGAGGGAGACGAGCGAGCGTTGAGCACGGAGCCAGTGGCAGCTCAGCCTCGGTCCTCTGGCGACACTTACAGTTGCCACCGGGGGGCGTGGGGGGCCGGGGCCGGGGCCGGGGCTGGGGCTGCCGGGCAAATGTCATGTTCATTGTGCGAATGGGGAGGCGGAACACGAGGCGAAGCCAGAGTCGGAACGAGGAGGCGGATCGAGGGGCGAGTCGAGGATGTGGAGGAGGAGGCGGCATCGGTCGGGCGCCCTCAATGGGGTAACGAAGGTTGGCTAAGCACGAGGGACCCTCGACTCGCCCGACTCGACTTCGGCAGTCGTGACATATTTTATTTGCTCGCCCAGCACGCGCGGGCGGAGGCGGAGGCGGGTCGGGCTGCGCGGCAGATGCCGGGCCGCGCCAACACAGCCGAGCCGTTTCTGTGTCGAGTCCGCTCTCTCTGTTCATGTCCTTGCCCTGTCTCTGTCTCTGTCTCTGGGGGTGGGTGGCGCTGGGTGGCGGCGGGGGCGAAACCAAACAAAGTGCTCAGGATAATGCGAATTGAAATGACAGAAACCCGAAATAATCATTGGGAACTGGTGTCGAACGCGAGGCGGGTGGCGGGTGGCGGGTGGCAGGTTGTGGGTGGTTGTTTTCTCCACCCCCTCCCCTCTCTCTTCGTGGGCTCCTCGCGAACCCAGCAATTGCTTTAAAGCGCCTGCAGCTGGCGACTCGCCACGCCCCAGCGGGCCGGTCGGGCTTCCGGGTCGATTGAGGACGACGAGCACAACGGCTGAGTGCGGGCAGGGCCTGCTTTTAGAGGATCTTCGAGCAGCGACACGCCGAACAACTGGCCGAAATTTAATGAAACAAGGCGCTACAAAGGTAGAGGAGGAGGAGGGGAAGGAGGGGAAGGGGAAGGCGAGGGGTGGAGAAGCGAAAGCTGGAGCCCCGCAGCCGCCGCGTGTCCTTCGAGGCGACCCCGGCAACAATGGCAATTGACAGCGGCCGACAACGTAATGAAATAGCGACAATGGCGATCCGACGCCATTTTGCTTACCGTCGTCGTCGTCGCCGTCGTCGCCACCGTCCGTTTTTACAGTTTTGACCCCAACAACAACAGCAACAGCTACAATAAGAACAACAGAGCAGTCGTAATCAAACGTAAAAAGTTTACGACCAGCCTAGAAATAGGTTTCTAATGCTCAGGCCCAGGGGCCGCTGGGCGGGGTCTCAGGGTGAGGTCAAGGGGGTGGGGTGTGGCTGGTCTACTGGCCGGGGCCCCTGGCCATGGGTCGGGTCCCGGTCCCGGTCCCCGTCCGGTTTTATGGGCTTTTAATGGAGCCCTGCAAGTTCGCCGCCCATAAAACGTAAGCCGTTAAATGGGGGCCGGGGGGCTGAGGGCGGCGGGCGGGGCTCGGGGAAATTGGACAAATCAAATCTCGACAAATGACCTATATACATGCATAAACACACACACACACACACACACACACACACACACACACACTCACACACGGCGGCTGCGTTGCGATTGTGGCGCGAATAAAAATGCCGTAAAGGAAGCTTTTACGATCGGCCCACAGTCCGACGGAGTGAAGCCGAGGCGCACATCGGGAGGACAACTACAACAACAACAACAAGAACAACCAAAATGAAAACAATCACAACAAGAATAACAATAAGATCTACAACAACAACAACAACGAGCGTAACCCACAATCGTTTGCATAAAATTCCGAATTAAAATTAAAAACATTCGCCTCCCGGATCTTTCACTAAATTAGACGGCAATCGTTAAATTACGGAGCCCAATAAAATTTCACAATTGTCGAAGTTTACGAGACTTTTTACGAGATATTTTGAAATTTCGGGGATTCCTTTTAGAGCCAGGAAAACAAAAGAAATAAAAAGTAATAAAATTAAAAAATACGCGAGCAAAATCATTATTTGATTTCAATTTAGGCTAGAGAATTCTTGTAATTTCTCTACCCTAAGGTTCATCATTTAATTATCTCAATGGAAGTGATTTTAGAAGAGTGTTTTGCGAACTTTCTTGTAAACTTTTCGACTGCCGAATCGTTTACCCACCATCAGGATTCGTATTTGTTCTGAATTTGTTGTCCTTGGCGAAACTTCCACCCTTTCTCATGGCTTATAATTTTATTGGAAATCTTTTTCGAATTTCTGCTATCCCTTGACTCATGTTCGATAAGTGCCAAGGAGTTCGCGCGAGCAGAGATAAGGAAAATTATCTTCGATTGCTGCCAGGACTCCCAGTCTCGTGTCCTGCGTGGAATAATAAGAAACATAAGCGAAGGATTCGCAACTGCTCGTTGCGAAGCGCCACGAACTCGAGCATATTTGTACACATAAAAACATACGCCGGGGGCGGAGGAGAGGGCGTGGGTGTGGGCGTGGGCGGGGAGCGGGCCACACAATCGGGGGCAGGACTCGCCAATGAACTCCTCGAGAAGCCATTTTGCGAGAGCGAAACAACGACGACGACGAGTGCGAGATGGAAATGAGAGGGACGAGGAGCTGACGAGGGCGATGACGATGACGACGACGACGACGACGCCGACGACGACGACGATGAAGAAGGAGGTGGAGGAGGAGATGATGAAGGAGTTGGGATGACGAAGGAGTTGGCGGTGGGGAGACCGGGCAGAAGAAAGCTAGATTTATATACGCCGAATAGTCATAAAATAAAATATACAGAAGAATGAGGAGGAGGGAGCCAAGGAGGGGGGCGAGAACAGGGAGGAAGAGGAAAGTGAGGATGAGGAGATGGAGATGGAGGGAACACAAGGACGAGGGGAGGAGGGGACGAGCCGTAGTCGACGTATGAATATTACAAGGCACTGTCTAGGGATGGAACGGGAGAAAGGACGAGCGCGAGAGGGGGAACGAAAAGAGGACGAGAACGAGAGCAGGAAGGAAAACGAGACGAACACGAAAGCCAAAACGAGACCGAGACCGAGGGGAGCCCGAGAGCGATGGGACGAAAGGGTGCAGCCAGGGCCCCCCAGCATCGGGGCTCCGTGGCCCAACCCCGGCCTGGCAGGGCTGGGTTGGGTTGGCCCGGGCTGGGCTGGGTGACGAGGCATCGGAAGCTGAAATGTGCTGCTTGGCAGGAGATAAGAACAGAGGAAAGATTTATTGCCAACGCAATGAGTTAAGAAAGACAAGTACCACGAGTCTCTCTAGCAATAGCAGCAACAACAGCGAGCAGCTGCCCAAACCACACCACACCACACCACACAACAAGACAACGACAACAGAGACAACAACAACGACAACAACAACAACAAGTGGAAGAAGAAGAGGCCAAAGAACAACTGCGGGAGAACTCGAGTAACGATGATGAAACTGCTCATGGGAGAATCGCCGGGGTTGCTCTCGACGAGGCCCGGCTGCCGGTGGCTGGTGCTGGGGCTGGTGTGGGCGGTGTTCTTGTTCTTCTTCTTCTTCTTGTTGTTGTTGTTGTTGTTGTCGTTGTTGTTATCTGTGCGCCTGGTGGGCGTGGCTAATGAACGGCCCTGAGGGATGGCGACGTTTGTGATTTAAATGAAGCCCATTTTTCTCCCCGCAAGGCATGATTAACAATAATTAGAGACGGCTTTAATTGCGCCAAGAAGTTAATTAGAGCTCGCTCGAGTCAAGCGTGAAGCGGAATTCGACAGCAACAACAGCGATTGGAGGCAGTTCCCAGTTGGAGCAGCCGGAATTTGCCGAACGGTGACTGCGAGTCCATTGAGGGGTTGAAGGGCTCTGGTGAGGCGCGCAAAAAATCGGATTGGTTCGGGGACAATTAAAAATTCAACCCGAGATAAATGGGGAATAACATATATATAAAGAGTAGGAATAAAATGTAATAATAAAAAATTATTCCTTACCCGTGGATTTCGCTTTTCTGCTTTTACATCGGTCAATTGGGGCAAATTCACTTATTCGATATTGATGTGCATTTATCACGGCTTCGCAGACCCGTTTAACCCTTAGTTGACCCAGAGTCTATAGGTTGTCAAAAGTCAACTTCGGCGAATCCGGAACAATTCGTTTCTACTTCTCAGTTGAATTCGTCCTTCCACAGCACTCGCCCGAAGCCCTTTGGGTGCAAATTTTCCAGATTTTCCGAGCGACAACGAGCCCTAATGAAGCTCTTAACCAGCGGGAAGCAATTTATTAACCCTTTGACGCCGATCGGGGGCCCGAAACACGCCTGCTGCTGGCAAGGCAATAAAATCAATCTCATTAAGCATTCAAAGTAGCTTAGGAAGCGCCGGGAGGGAATAAAATAAATCATCAAACGCCACCCACGCCCCGCCACCGTCGCCACCGTCGCCCCGCCGCCCACCTGCAGCGACGTCTCTGACTCTGTCGCCGCCCCGGCCGCTGATCTGCGCCCTGTTTGCAGATTTAATTTCGTCGTCGCATCCTGGCTGTCGTTTGGCTTGCGGTGAGCGGCGCTCGCCCCGCAGGACGTCGGCCGGGCGCCGCACCACAAACGAGCGCGACCCACCCCGAGTCGACACAGGTCCCGACTCGGCCTCGCTCCGCATGTCCTTTGCTTATTGTTATTTTTATTGAGCCTCGATTTCCCGCCGACCGCCAACTGCCTGCCGCCGACTGTCAAATGGAGCGCGGAGCACGAGGTCCTGCGACGATCCCGTCCCGGTCCCGGTCCCGGTCCCTCCTGCGCCGGCCGCCGGGGTGCATATAAATTCGACATAATTTCCTTGTAATGAATAAATTGATGGATGGGTTTCGCACCAGTTTCCCAGCAACAACGACAATGACTGGATCGCGCGAACAAAGGGGACGCGGACGTTCGCAAGGAACTTCGAATGAGCTCGGAAGACAAAGGACCGGTCGACATATGTCGGGTTCGGGCCCGATTCCTTCCGAGTCCCGGTCGGAAGGCGGCGATCGGCGGTGGTCTGAGGGTCGTCGCCTGCCGCCCGGAGCGTTTGTCTTGCGGTGGAAATAAATTGCGTTTTGATTTCGCTTTTAATTTCCCCGTCCGCTCGCCTCCCTCTCCCTCTCCCTCTCCCGCCGACCAGGGTGGCTGCGCCGGGCCGGGCATGAGGCACAGGTCACAGGTTGCTCCTGGCGCCCCGTGCGCTGCCATAATGGATCGCTTTAATTCGGAAATTAATGGAATCACTTTGCATGTGGCCAGTGACGGGGTTGGGCGAATCGCTGTCGATCTGAGGCCGACTGGAGTCCTTCGCAGCCAGTCCTCGTCCTCGTCCACGTCCTCGTGCTCGTGCTCAGTGGGTCCAGGGGAAGGTGAGCGATGGATTCTCTCGGAGTAATCGTCGGCAGAACTAAAAAACCCATCCAAATGACTCGATTTGGAGAAAAACCTCCTCGTCCGTTGAAATGAAACACTTGATGTTTTGTTGCAACTTTTTCTTAATTTTATTGTTCTTTCTTTTTTTGGTTTTGGTTTGGTTTGGTTTCTTTTGATTCAATTCTTATCAATTATAATAGGGTTTCGTCTCATTTCATTCACATTATATTTTCATCATCATTAGCATTAATATAATCAATTATTGACTTATTTATGTTCTTGTGTTGTTTTCGGTTTAAATAATTAAGTATTACTTTAGTTTAGTTTAGTTGTGTTTGTTTCGTTATAAGACTAGACAACTGCTTACGTAACGCTATGGATTACAATTAAATTAAATAAAATAAAATAATTACTTGTGGGTTTCTATACATCATTTGCGACAAGTCGGCGAAACGACCACGATGACACAGGGAAGGATATCGAAAACTGTACAGGACTAAACTCTGATCACAAACGTTTCATCAGCTCCTTACACGACACACACTAGGGGGACATTCTTGGGATTGGGGGATGGGGATGGGGATGGGGACGGTTAGTGGGTTCTGCAGATCTTGATCTATCGCTAGCTTATCTCTTAGCATATACCTTTTGGCTAAATAGTGGTCTTACTTCCTATCTCATTCGCTCCTACACGACATGTGTTGCATTTTCGCAGTTACCGCAAGTAGATATATTTATTTCTTCTTCTTCGGTTTATTTCATTTTGTTTTACTTTTATTTAACAACAACATTATGCACAATATCATTTGCTTGTTCTTCCCCAATCGATCGACTGAGTTTCTCTGCGTCTTTTTGGTTTTTCGCTTTGGTTTGCGTATATTTTTCAGTGTATTAGTTGAAATCTATTTAAGTACTTGGTTTACGTCTCTAGCCGTTGCTTACTAACTCTACGGTAAGTGTTTGATCTATCTCAATAACGTGTTTATTGCTTCGATTTCGCGAAAACCAGGAGATGAATTTGAATTTTAAATTAGGCCCCGACCGAGGATCCCCGAACCCCGCCCCTTCGGCCAGCTCCATCGACCCCATGAGCTCGATGAAAACTCGTCTTGAATTCAGGGACTTCACAGGCAATTGCAAAACCTTGGCCCTTCAGCTCGATCGGTCGGGTCGGGTCGGGTCATCGTTTAAAAATAGTTATTGTTCTTCTTGCATTTGTTGTTGCTGCTGTGGCCAGAGCCCCGGCCGAGCTGGCGCTGGCTTCCGGCCTCCTCCTCCTCCTCCTCCTCCGACAGAAACGTTCAATTGGTTACTTAGCCTAGGTTACTTCCATTACTACTTTTATACAAGTTAGGTGTGAAGAAAAACCCCTCCCGCTGCTCCGCCCCAGCCCCCTTCAGCTCCCTCCACCAGCGATCCAACGGCCCTTCGAGCCCTCGTTCCGCCGGTCCCTCGCTCTAGTCGATCACCTCCTCGACCTCCTCGCCGTTGTCGGTGCTGCCGTTGGCGCCCAGCAGCCCGTTCGTGCCGTCGCCCACGTCGTCGTGGGCCGACTTGTTGCTGTTGCTATTGTTGTTGTTGTTGTTGTTGTTGTTGTTGTGGTGGTCCATCAGTAGGTTGTGGCTGTTGTTGCCGCCGCCGCCGCCGTTGAGCAGGAGGTGGTGCTGGTGCTGCTGCAGCTGCTGGTGCTGGTGGTGGCTGCCGCCGGCCAGGGAGGTGGCGACCGACGACAGCCCGCCGACGCCAACGCCGACCCCGACGTTGCCGCCGTGGCTGGAGGCGCCGCCGCCGCCGCCGCCGGCGAAGTGGTGGAGGTGGTGCTGGTGCTGGTTGAGCAGGGCGCCGAGGGCGTTTTCTCAGACGACGTCGGTGACGCCGGTGTACTGGCAGGCCGAGAGCCCGGCCGAGTTGGAGCGCGAGACGGGCGAGGGCGCCGAGTAGGGGCTGGCGAAGCCGCTCGTGTGCTGCTTCGCCTTCAGGCGCAGCGTCGCGATGCTCGAGGACATCGCGGTGCAGGGCTCGGCGGCGGCGCGTGCGTGGTACATGTACGGATTGGTGGGCGTCGTGTACGGACAGGGCGCCGCCCCGACGTTGCTGTTGGTCAGGGTCGAGCCCATGCCGCCCGGCAGCATCGAGTTGTTCATGCTGACCGAGACGCCGACCCCGACGCCGACGCCCACGCCGACGCCCCCGGCGGAGGTGTTGAAGCAGTTCACCGAGTTCTGGGGATGATTCGAGGTGACCATCGAGCCGAGCGGATTCACCGGCCAGGGGAAGGGCTTCGTGCCCAGCGGCGAGGGCACCTTCGTCCAGTTGTTGTACGGCGAGTACGACGAGTAGATCGAGTCGTCGGCGAACGTCTGCATGAACTGCGACCCGAAGCCCGGCTTGAACTCGGCCGCGGCGACCGCGGCGTTCATCGCGTTGCGCTCGCGCTTGCGCCACTTGGCCCGCCGGTTCTTGAACCACACCTGCAACGGGAGAGAGAGAGAGAGAGACGGCAATGCATGAGTAAGGCTGTTTGGTGAAGATTGTTTAATTTCAATTCAGTCCTTGGATCGACTCCTTTCCCCTTGGGGAAGGCCCTCCCAAACATCGCTTCACCCTCCCTGAACCCACAGAGCTGGAGGAAGTTCAGAGAAATTCAGCAAAAACCCGACCGATTTCGGGCCTTTTCGAGGGCCCTTGATCCATGCCCTCGACGAACTCCATTTTGAACCATTTTGAAGGCGGACGCGAACGCGAAGAGAAAGGGCTGCGATGGCCGGGGCGAGGGGCGAGCGCGAGGTGAAGACGAAAAGTTTTCGCTCAGCCTACGAGTTCTCGCAAACACACAGAGACAGACGCAGAGACAGACTCAGAGAAAGACAGAGGCAGAGACAGAGGCAGCGACAGAGAAAGAGACGGGGGCAGCCACAGAGCCAGGCAGAGGAGAAGCCGAGTACACAAGGCGCGAGGCACGAGGCACGAGGCACCAACACCCACTCGCTGCTGCGAATACAGACGAGGCCCGAGACAAAGGCGGAGACGGAGGCGGAAGCGAGGCCGGAGAAGGCGAAGACGGAGGCAAAGACGGCGGCGCTGGGGGCGGATGGAACTGCGAAATAAAACACTCGAACTCATCAAAATGCGGCGCGGCCCCCGATCCGCCCCGCCTGCCCGCCTGCCCGCGACCCTCGTCCCGGCCACCCTCGGCGGCGACGAAGACGAAGTTTAATTTTCTTTATTACGGTCGCTGTGTTGCTGTCATTGTGTTGTTGTTGCTATTGTCGAGCAGGCGCCCTCGGCCGACAGTCGTCCTCCCGAAATAAATCGCAATTTCGTTCGTTTCGGCTTCGTTTCGTTTTGCTTTGTTCCGTTTTGTTCTCTCTCCGTCGTCCCCTCCCCCTCCTTTAGTCCTCCTCCTTCGCCGACCTCATCCTTTGGATTCCCCACCCCCGCTCGCTCGACTTCTCCGGGTTCGCCGGGCCTCCATTTTATTTCCATTTGCAAATAAAATTTTGATTTATTTTCCTCCCACTCCGCGCCGCTCGCTTTGGGGGTTGCAACGGCCGCAGAAGCAGCGCTTAGAGGGGTTTGTGTGGGTGGCGTCGCTGCCGTGGTCGGCGAGGGTGTTGGTGTTGGTGTCGTTGTCGTTGTCGTTGTTGGCGTTGGTGTGTGCACTTGTATTTATAATTACTGCTCATGCGTACTGCAGTTCGAAGAAAATGGAGTTCCAAGTTCTTGGTTCTCTGCACAAAATGAAGCAGGAGGCGTTTCAGGGCCTCCCGCTGGCTTTAAAGCGTGCTGCGGGAGGAAGGACTTGTGGCGTGAGGAGGGTTTTCACCGATAATGTTCAAAGGAAACGTTCCCTTAGTAGGGCTTTATGGCGAGATTTCTTGACGATTTCCTGACGATTCCTTCAAGACTAGCCAGTAATTCTAGTTAAGTTTGGCGCTTCTCACAGCTCCGTTTGTGAGAATCCAGCTACTAGTGTCTCCCATTGGAGATTACTGAAAAATTGCTGATGAAAAATTCTAGTTAAATTTGGCGCTTCTCACGGCCCCATTAGTGAGAATCCTGCTAATTTTTTCTACCATGAAGACGGGTCAACCTCGAGTTCGTGAACTCTGCACCGCCCTTTGCTCGACATCAACCGAGTACAGGTCCGTCTTGGACAAGGTCCCATTTAGTGCTAGTTTCCCGAATTGATTCGATCCACCGCCCGCCCCCGAGTAGGGGACCCGGCGGACCGACGGCCCCCGCACCCGCGTGCGCGCTTAATTGAAAACGCGTGCAGGTAATTATTTGCCTCCGAAAACGACTGGAACATTGCGATTCCGGGCGGTGGCGTGTAAATCAAGGATTAAACACGCACACACGAACACCCGCCGGTGTCGGCTGTGGCCGAGCGATCGGTCTCGCTGCTGCTGTTGTTGTTGTTGTTGCTGTTGTTGTCGCGTGTAATCCCATGTTTGGCTTTCATTGAGTCGTGTCCTTAAATCAGCGCACATTTGTGGGGATGAAATTTATCGCTCGCCGGCGATCGCTTCGTGTCCTCCGAGCCCACGGACGCACCTCGCCCAGCGACCGACCGACCGACTGTCGTCCTTCGCCCGACAGGGTCCCTGTTGTTGTTGTTGTTGTTGTTGGCATTGCCTCGTCGGAATGCAACGTGTTTGTTTTTGAGCGGAAAGCGTGAAAAACGGCAGCACGCGTCCCCCGTCCCCGCTCGGTTGGCCGACGAGGCGGCCTCGAGGCGGCCGCGGCCGCGATTGGCAACGCTGTTCGCTCGGGGGAAGCTTGTTTGTTTAGCCGGTGGGAAGTCGACGGCCCGACGTGGGCCAACAAGTTGCCTGGTCTGGTCCGGACCGTGGCAATCGGTTCCGGCGCCCGCCCTAACGAGCGGATCCCCGGCCAGACCCGAAGCGCTGCCATTCGTTCCTCGTGCGATTTCCATTTCCCTGTCCTTTGGTGGGAACGTCGGGCGCCTCCGGGACCGCTCAGTGAAGGCCTCGTTAGGCACGCAGTTAACGACGTGCCATGGCCCGATCCCGACGAGGTTGTGGGAATTTCTTGCCCGTTTGGCTTCGGGCCCTCGCCGTCTCCGATGGTTGCGAATCAATTAGCGGAGTCCGCTTCGTCTGGTGTGAAGAATCTCCTCGTACGTTGCTTCCCAGCACTTATCACTGGATGGAGATGTCGACGGCAGCTTCCCAAGGATCTCTCCCAAGAATCTCTGCCCTCCCTTGCTTTGCTACCCTGCCCGGGTCTTCGGCGGAAAATCCAATCCAATCGCCGGCTGTAAAAAAATCCGCCGCATTTTCCACTCCCGGCCCACGTGCGCCATGGGTCATCAGGCCCTCAGGGTCTCCGCCTCGACCTGCTGTCGATTCGCGTCAATATTTTCATATTTTGCACATTTCCTCCGTCCCCTCGTCCACTCGAGATTCGCCAAACTCCATCGATCATTAGTCACGAGTCAATCAAAATCAGCGCCAATTGCTCTCGAATCTAATTCCGGCAATTAATCAAGTTTCGGCATCCGATCCGATCCGTCGCCGCCGCCACCAGCATCGACTCCGGCGTCCGCATCTTCATCATCGTCATCGTCAGCATCATCCTCCTCATCATCGTCACCATTTCCATTTCCATCGCCGTCCCCTGTTCGTCAACCTCGACTTCGGCCTCATCATCGCCGGGCTGGAGGGCTCTTCATTAGCCGTCATGTGCTAAAAAACGTCGATCGACCCCGTCCTTCGGTCGATCGGCGTGCGTCAATCAATCATCGAAGGCGCCGTAAAAAGGCGAGCGGCATCGACGGGGTCCTCGGGCTGCTCGACGTCCTCGCGTGTCCTGCCGGCAACCAGTCAATCAGTTTGTCTTTTCACCTCCCGCCCCTCGGCCCCGTCCCCCGTCCAACGTCCCAGCGACGAACCCGATGAGGCGTCGCGTTAGTCAAATTGGCAAAAACAACAAGGACCAGGAAGAGGAGTCTCGTCGTCCCGTCGTCCCGTCGTCCCGTCGTCCTCACCGTCATCGTCGCCTTCATCAGCAGCAATTAGTAGTCGGGGTCCCGGGTCGTCCTCGGACGCCAGACCCCGGCTCGTCGTCCCCGTCCTCGTCCTGCGCTCCTTTCGACTATTCGTCAACGAGCGATTGGCGTTTTTTGCTTCTGCTTCTCCTGTTTTCGCTTCGAGTTTTTAGCACTGCTGCACATGGCAGGGTTGCCAAATGACACGTGAAAAGGACGCTTACCAGATCGACGACGGTCCTCCGGCACGGCTCGTTAGAGGCAGCCATCGGCGGCGTCATCGAGTTCGCGATGGAGTTGTTGTTGTTGTTGTTGTCGTTGCGCAGGAGAGGGATTTTGGCGATGAAAAACGCTGAGTTCCCAGGTGTCGGGTGTTCGCCGAGAGCGGGTTGAGGTGGCAAATGGGAGGTGGAAGGTGCGAAGCCTGCGAGGCCTCGAAAGGTTTTTTTCATCTCTCATACAAGGCAAATTAGAGTTAAAATTTCGTGAGAAGTTCCTGGGCGAATTTAAGGAAACTTCAGAGAATCCCAAAACAGTCCGAACTCCCACATGAACGAAGACAAGATCAAGCAAAAGAGCTTCCTAATTCACAGGAGTTTCGTGCAGTGTCCAAACACCAGAGAGCGAAACAAAAAGCCAAAGAAACGAACGCATAACAACGGGCAAAAAAAGAGCCAGAAAATAAAACTCACAATTGCTTCGGTTTCTTTATGACACTCGATTCAATGGAGCCCGAAGCCGCAAAACAGCTCCGGGAGTTGTTTTGTGCTGCCTGGCCGGGCTGCGGGTGAAAATTGAATGCAATCGATGGTCGGTGTCCGGGAGCCCAGGCGCTTCGAGTCAGGTCGCGGTGCCTTTTTGGGCCGGGCATAAATTCGGGCGAGCTCATAAAACTAAGATCCGCTCTCGAAACCGAAAACCCGCCATTAATACGTGTCCCCGAGGACCGAGCGGACGCTGGTCGCTGGCGGCCGCCAGTCCAGGGCGGGAGCGGTTTAATGGACCTCGCCTAATCCCGGCCGGCGCCCACCTCGTCGGGCCACGGCTGACCGGCGACCTGCAGCGGCACCGGACGGGGCGAAACGACCTCGTCCGGGCGATGGAAAAGCCATTAGGGCGAGCGGGATTTGGGGGGCGAGAGGCGGGAGGCGAGAGGGACGGGCGACCGAAATGCAACCTGCAAACGAAGTGACGATAGCGATTTCTTCCGGCAAAAACGTCGGTGGAGGGGGAGGGGCGAGGGAGTAAAAAACGTGGCAGCCCGCGCAATGGCCGCTGGGCGCTTCCAGGCGATTGGCAACACCTGTCGCCGCACGTGATTCGCGGCCCTCGAACGACGCCATCTCCGCGAACGACGACCGTCCGTCTGCGCCTGGCTGTGTGCGTTCGGGTGTTGGCGGAAAGTGTTTTTAATGGCGCGAGAAGGACCAGAGAAAAAACGCGGGTTCGCCAAATGTTTTTAATTTCCGAAGCCGCGCCCGAGGTTTTATGAGTCAGAAAATGTCGTAATTAATGGTGGTCGCTTCGCCGCCGGCGTCGTCGTCAACGTCGTCGTCATCAACGTCGTCGTCGTCGTCGTCGTCGTCGTCGTCATCGCCGGCGAAATCGCTTACAAATGTAAATCTAAACGCTTATCGATGGGTCCCTTTTCGACCCTCGCCCCTTGTTCGCGTTGTTTTCCTCCCAGCCCTTGTCGTCTCTCGTTGGGTTCTGGCGCTCGTCCTGAACTCGGCCCTGTTAATGTCGCCTCGACTAGTGTGCTGTTGCTGCTGTTGTTGTTGCTGCTCTATTAGCATTACACCCAGCATCCCCTCGCCTCGCCTCGCCTCACCTCGCTCACTCTCCTGCCTCCCCTCCCGGCCGAGTTAATCCTTTTGTATGAATGTTAAATTTTATTGCCTTCTTCGTCCCAGTCAAACGGCAGCCGTGCGCGTGTGTGTGTGTGCGTGGACTCTCCCTGTGGTTTCTGCTCCGTTTCGCCGGGCCGTCCTCGGTGCCTGCGCACCCTCGTGCGGCCGCCCCTCGCCCGTCGCCGGTGCTGACAAATTGCTCTTTCATTGTTTTGCATTTAGATTGGACGCGTTTTGCGCCCCGGCCTCGCCACCCTCCAGGGCGCGTAATGGACCATAAAGCAATATTTGTCAACGAACCTTCCTCGTCCCCTCGACCGTCGTCCTCCTGCCCGTCCTTCCGTCCGTCCGTCCGTCTCTGCGGCTCGACGCATTATCATCGAAATATGCTCGCGAGCCGGTTTTATTTCGGCGACACATGTTGCGATTGCCGCGATTCCTGGCCGGCCCTGTTGGCGCGCTCCGTCAAGTGTCGCTGCCGAGTCGAGTCCAGATGCCGGGAACGTCCTTCGGCTCGCTCTCATTTGCATCATTGCCAGGGTCGTCCTCTGCCAGGGTCGACGCCGGAGGACCGAGGACCGAGGCCTGAAGCCGGAGGCCCGACAACCGAGTCCGAGGCGCGCTGCCATGGCCTCGTTCGGGGCGAGGTGGAAAAGTCAGCAGCTGTTTTTTATCGCTAATTGCATATTTATGACGTCTGGCTGTCACTTCCTCAGCCGTCCGTCCGTCCGTCCGTCCGTCCTCCTCGCCGCGATCTCCAAAATCGATTCGTTTGTTCGTCTGAAACCCATCGACGCCGATCACCATCGATCATCGCCCATCGACCGTCGATCGCCGCCCGTTGATCGACGCCCGTCAGCGCGTCGTCGTCGCCGGATCTGCCGGTCGCTGTCTCTGCCTCCGCCGTTCTGTCACAACAGCCGGCTTGACTTCTTCGACTTCGTGTTCATTCTCAATATTTTTCTCAATATCATTTCCATTCTTCTTTCCATCCTCGTTACCATTTTCGTTCCCATTTTCATTCCCATTTTCCTCCCATCGTCGCTTGCCTTCGATTGTCTTCGCTTCTCGTTGATTTTATTGTTGTCATGGGCTCGAGAGTGATTGTTGTCGTCTAGGTAGTGATTGTTGTTGTGAGCAAAGCGATCGTTGTTGCATCAACAGTGGTCGTTGTTGCTTCAACAGTGATTGTTGTCGCTACAGTAATTGCTGTTGTTTGTTTGCCGCCAGGCGCCACTCATTAACGTTGACTGCGCCTGCCCTCTCCACCCGGGTCCCGCGCGGCCCCTCACCAGGCTCGTCTTTGTTTGCCTCCGTCTTGTTTGCCCGGCCACAACCCCGCGCCTCCTCCTCCTCCTCCTCCTACTCCATTGTTGCCACCTCGCGATCGTCGTATTTGAGCTTAAGTTGTCACCGTGGCGATCGGACTCAATCCGCTCGATCGGACTCCGGCGGATCGATCGATAATCGCAGCGAGATATCAGAGAGTGCCGAGTGGTGGGGTTGAAATCGATTTCCTCGGGGAGTCGGAGTCCGTCGGTCGAAGGAAATGTCGAGGAGCTGATTGTGAGAAAAGACAACAGGGTCGACCACGTCGATCACACGGTCGCCCTGGTGGGGCTCGAGCTCGATCGGTCGAGTTCTGGAAGTCAAATTGTAGGTCTTTTCGAAATCCTCCGATTCTGATCATTAGTTTGGATCGCTCAGAAATCGATTGACAATCATTTGAAAAGGGAAATGCGGGAAAAGTGAGGGAAAAAGTGAAAAGAAAAAATGCATTTCTCTGTGCAGAGCATTTCTCTGTCGCGACACCCGAGCCACGGACCACAATTGGGCATTAATAATTACAATAACAAACACGTTTGCGGTCGCCCTGTTCCATCGCAATAAAGTTGAAACGAACCGCAATGTTGTCATTTTTCGATTTTGTTGCGAAATGGCGACCGCCGGAAGTGGGAAGGAGGGGAGTGAGGGGGGAGCGAGAGGACCGACCGACCGACCGTTTTTCGACCGAGAGCACGGCGATGTTGTGTGGGTGTGTGTGTGTGTGTGTGTCGCTGTTGCTGTTGCTGCCCGTCCGTGGCACACGAGCGTCGACCGCGGTTGTTGTCGGACACTCGATGCGAATTATGCGAACGATGCTGCCAACTCGTAAATATGCTGTTTCCCTTCCCCTGCCCCTCCCCCACCCTCTCACCCGGTGGCCCCCTTGGCGGTCTCGCCTTCTCCGCCCCGCCGCCGACGACGACGACGTGTTCGGCGTTTAAGCCTCGCTCGCCATTTTGTGCGGCGCGCTGGAATTTATTCGCCGGCTGCCAGGGCTGCCACCCCGAGCGGGCGATTCGCGAAAAGTATTCGCGCATTGCAGTGGGATTCGGCGCCCGTCCGTCCGTCCGTCCGTCCGTCCGTCCGTCTGCCCGATTCCTGTCCGGTTCGCTCCCTCTCCCTCCGCCGTCCGTCGGCCGCGGTGCCGCCGGTGTGGTTGTTGTTGCTGCAGCTCTTCTGCCCCTCCCCCCGCTGTTGTTGTGGGCCTGCGGTGCCCCGGCTGGCTCCCATAAATTGCAGCCGGCCACGCGATGCCCGCCGTGGGCAGTGGCCGGCCATATTTCAACGACGCCATTTTGTGGTAGTTCGCGCGCTGTTAGCGCTTTGTTGTTGCTAATCGCATTGCTATTTCGTCGTTGTCGTTGTTGCCTTTGTTGTCGTTGTTGCCTTTGTTGTTGTTGCCCCTCGTTGTTTTGCCACTGCAGTCGTTCGATTCGAGAGCAGAGGAGTCGCCACAATTCGCGGGCCCCGCGAACCCCGACTTAGATCGGGCCGATCCGGGAGCCCGGGGAGCTCGGGGAGCCTCCCGGCGCCCACCTGACCCTCGGAACCCGAACCTCGGGCGAGTCTGTCGCTCTCTTTCACTCTCGCCGCCGCTCTTTCGCTCCGCCAGCCCCCTTTCATGCCCGCCAGCCCTCCTTATCATCCCCTGAACCCGCCGCTGGCGCTACCCAGCTACCCAGGGCCCCTCAAACCACGCCGCCCACCCCACCCAGACCCACGCACGCCATCGATCACTATAAACATGTCCGCATGGAGGAGGCCCTTGAACGACCCGGGCCCTCGAAGCCTCCCCTCCCCGGACCCTCCTCCACGACAGCCCCGCCCGCCACGGTGGGCCCCGACTCACCCTGACTCTGGCCTCCGTCAGATTCGTCCACATGGCGATCTCCTCGCGCGTCGACATGTCCGGGTACCGGTTGCGGCTGAAGGTGTGCTCGAGCTCCTGCAGCTGCTGGGACGTGAAGTGGGTCCTTTGGCGGCGCTGGCGCTTGTTCTTCTTGTCGTTCTTCGGCTCGTCGACGGCCGAGCCCATCGTCTCGTCGTGGCCGGAGCTCGAGATGTTCTCGGTCTTGATCGTGGTCTCGTTCACCGACCGATTGCCTGCAGGGGGAGATAAAGACAGGTATGAGAACGTGAGAACGTGAGAGAGTGAGAGCGAGTCAGAAGGGGGGAGGTGGAGAGGTAGAGAGGGAGACAGTTGCTGGGCGAACACGTCTAATTTGTTTGTCGAGCCGACGCGGCTCCAACGAGTTCTATTGACAAGGCCTGCCACATGGCTGTTGCCTTGTTGTTGTTCCTGTTGCTCTGGCTGTTGTCATGTTGTTGTGACGATTGTCAGTCTTGTTGCTGTTGTTGCCATTGTCACTGCTGTTGTCAAACAAGCCCATTACAAGAAGAGCTGCAGCGATAAGCGATAGCCAGAGCCAGCGTCTCGAGCCCCGAGTCGAGTGGCGGCCGGCCGATAAATCGACGGACGGCAGGAGTCCGCGGACCGCGGGCCGACAGCCGATGGACGGCTGGACAGGGCGACGGCTGGACAGGGCGACGGCGGACGCCTGCTGGTAGTTGGACGGAAGGACGGACGGACGGACGGACGGACGGAAAGAATGCAGTACGCGTGATTCCACTGATTGCAGCGAGGCTTATCAAACGCCTCTCCTTCCCGTTCCCCAACGACGACCCTCCAGCGGTCACGCAGTGCCTTCAGGGCGCTCCTGTGGTTCTTCCATGTCGCCTTTGGCAGGGGTTTCCTGGACAGGTCTCATCATTTGCAGATGCCCCTCGTTAGAACTCCCAAAGTTCCGACTTTGCGATCCCGTGGATCCCCTGGCCTGATGTCACCGTCTTCGGAATTCCGCCAACTACGCGCTGTCACTCGCAATTATCTGCATTTCGGGCCGTCCATCCGGCTGTCCGTCCGTCCATCTGTCAGTGGGGCCGGGCCTCGTGAAGCCCCGCACTGTACGTGCGAAGCAGGGCGACGTCGGCACTGATCGCGGTGGCTCGTGTTCGGCTGTGGAGGTGCCTTTGTTGTTGTTGCGAATTACTAATTTTCGGCCAATTATCGACGCCGAAGCCGCCCCCACCCCACCCCCGAGCGCGACTAATTGGGGCTCGTCGAGGTGTCAAAAGCGTCGCCCAACGTCGTCGGGCTCTCGAGAGCTCAATGGGAGCCGACGACTGCCGGTTGCTGTGGTGTTGTCGCTGTTGTTGTTGTTGTTGTTGTTGTTGTCGCCGGCCGGCGGCGGGTCACCCTAATTTGGCCCACTCACTTCCCGTTATTTATGCCCGGCCAGCGGCGGCGGCGGCGGCGGGGCCGGCCGAAGCCATCGATCATTTTTCCATTTGTGTTCCCAGTTATTCCTCGAGCTTACCGCGATCAAATAAACTAAATAAATTAATAGAGTGTCGAGCAGCGGCAACAACAACCACAACTAAGTGAAAAAAACAACCCGACCAAATGAAATCAAAAGGCTTTCGCCGACAAAGGCAACGGCGAAGGCAAGCAATGGCTTCTTGTTTCCAGATTTCTGTTTTCTGTTTTGATTTCGATTTGGCTTCGATTCGAGGGCATTTAATTTACGTGCTTCGGTCGGGCTCCATGAAAACGTTATAAATTACAACTTTATCTTGAAGTTTCGATTACATTCACGAGCTCCGTCCGACGTCCTCGCGCCCCCGGCCCCCAGCCGCCGAGCCGCCGAGCTGCTGAGCTCCGAGCGGCCGCGGCGGCCCCCGTTCGGCTGCCGTGTCAGCGAAATGACGTGTTTGCTCTGATAACGGGCTTTCGGCAAAAATGAAACACGCCGCAGTCGTCGCGTCACCGTCGCTGTCGCCGTCGCACTGGACCGCCCGGTCGGCCCGTGAGACCCGGCCAAGGCGCCCCTTCTGACATCGGCCCACCAGGAGCCGTCGGCGCCCGGTTCCCTCCACTTACCGTCCTTCCGGTCGCGGCTGCGGTTCGCTATCGAGCCCGAGGACGACGTCTGGAAGTTGTTCAAGTGCGTGTTCTCGAGGCTGTTGGCGACGGCGGTCATCGAGCTGTGGGTCGTGTCGCGGAAGTCGCCAGTTTCGGCCCAAACTGAAAATAGAAAACCAGAGTAGGAAAAGGTACAAAAAATTAATGTTTTTACACGAGTTTGCAAGGCATCAACGGGTAGACGAGAGCGACGGAAATCAAGGATGTACGAAGAGAACGGAGCAATGCTTGAAGGGGAAAAGGAAAAGGAAAGAAAGCCAACGGGAGCGTGAGCCGAGCGGGGGGGGGGGGGGCGACGGAAGGAGCCGATGGAGGGCGCCCATCGTTTAAAGCATTAAACGATGCGCGATTGGCAACGCGAGCGCCACTTCAGCGCTCCTTAAAAGTCCATTAAGCGGATCATAAAGGATTTATGGGCTTCGCGGCTTACATGGGCTTTTGGTGAACTGCGGCTAAGACAGCCGGCAGCCGGCCGTCGGCAGCCGGGGAGCGCGCGCGATCCGAGAGCGAGACAGCAGGAGGCTGCTATAAACGGAAGACAAGTAGCTCTTGTTGTTCCTGCCCTCGGGCTCATTACGCGGATCTCGCGCGGACTCGCGCGGACTCGCGGCCGTGGCGCCCGGACCTCGTAAATTAATTACGAACGCGGCCGCGATGGGGTCGTAAACGCTATAATTGTGGCATCGCCCGAGAGCCGCGAATTGAATTTAAATTTTCCATAAATTTTCCCACCTCCCGCCTTGGCCTCGACGCCCCCACCTCGCTGGGAATTAATTCGGGCAATAAATCGTCAGCGGAAATAAATCAGTTCCACGATCAATAAGGCGATCGCGATCGTGAACGTGATCGTCTAACCGTGGCTTCCTCTGAATATGCTCGCTTTAATTGCCTTTGTTTTCCTCGCCCTCTCTCTTTGTTGTAATTGCCATTGACAAAGGACAGACGACCGAAGATTCCGAAATTTAATGGTCCATATGGTGAATTCCACGGCAGTCGAAATTTCCCCCGACCCCGGTCATCGCTCATGGTGCCGAGGAGACGGTGGCGGTGGCGGGGTCGAGGCCGAGTCGAGTCGGGTCGGGTCGGCCCAGGGTAATTTATGGGCCCTCCACATGGTGTCATTTTTATGTGGTTTTCGTGAAAATTCAAATTTTCACTCGCATTTAATTTTCCCTCAAGCACAACAAATTATTCGGAATTAGTCCTGGGCTCGAGACCTCGTCATCGTCCTCGTCCCCTCCACCTCTGTCTGTGTCTGGGTCTCTTGGCATGCGTCTTCCAAGCGCTCCTCTCGTCCGTCCGTCCGTCCGTCCGCGGTTAATTGTTTCCCGAGGTGCTCGCAAGTGGCTCTGGCTCTGGCTCTGGTTCTGGTTCTGCTCCCGAGTGTTTTGTTTGTTGTCATCGTCGGCGTTGGGAAATTTATGTCGTCGACAACGTGGCCACATGCTGTTTCGTGGAACTGAAAGTGGAAACCGAGCCCGCGGCGTGCGCAGCGATCCGGAGGACTCCTTGGACTCCGCAGGAGCAGGAGCGGGACCGGGACCGGGAGCCGCAATGAACATCGACAACTTAATCTTGGACTAAATGGCGCGGAAGGACGGGGGTCCTCGGCGCCAAAGGGTTCATAAACCGATCGAAAGGGTTCCCAGAGAGCCATATGTGAGGAGCAATGAAGTGCAAACGAAGTTGTGACAAAATTACTCCACGAAAAGATGGTCCTCGTGGCGGGGAGACGGGAGTGTGGTGACAAAATCAATGGCTTATGCGGCGATAATGCCAGCCGAATGAGATTCACCGATGACCCCGAGCACCCGAATCACGGTCTTGAACAGTTGGCCAGCCCATTGAAGCCGGAATCGTTCGGTCGTTCGGTCGTTCGCCGGCAGCCACTAATGAAAGGGGGTCGCTTGGAAGGGCGGCGGGACTCGGCCTGTCGTCACGTCCATTTGCGGGGCCAAGTGCGAAAGGGTTGCCGAATGGCAACAGAAGGCGGAATCGGCGCCAAATGGAGTGTGAAATTAGACGTCTACCTGACGGCGGCCGCACCGCCCTCGGCCCCTCCGAGCGAACCCTTTCGAACCCCTTCGGCGGACCGCAGTCGATGCCAACTGTGGGTCGTTTCTTTCGTTTCCAGTGCCAGTGCCCATTTTGCGGCGACGATAAATTTCGGCCGCCCGAGGCTGTCAAAATAGACAAATCGAGCGAGGATGAGGATGAGGATGGATGAATGGTCCGTCCGTCCGTCCGTCCGTCCGTGGGTCCTTCCATCGCAGGACGTCGGTGCAGGATCTAATTCAGCTGTCAGTGGCGTCGTTGGCTCCAGGCCGACAGGGCGCGCAGTAGCCCGGCATCTGTCGCAGCCGCACGAAGGACGGCCTCCACTCGCCGTCTCCCTCTCTCGCACTCCTTCTGCCTCTCGCCGTCGCTGGGCGTTGTGTTTGTTTACACTCCACGACCGCAGTCGCATGACAGCCAGATTCATAAATTTATGGATGTGTGTTGTGCGTCCTTTCCCGGGGACGGGCGGACGCGAAGACCAACGGCCGGAAGGGCAGGGCGACAGAAGGACGGACGGACGGCCGGCCGGGTGAAAAGACGGAGCGCAAACAGTGGGCCGGTCGCGAGACAAATGATGCGCAGGATATAAAATCCGAATCATTGCCACCGCAGAATTTATTTGCAATTCCGCACTTCTTTCCGCCCTCCTTGCTCTTGTTGTTGTTGTTGCTGTTGTTGCTGTTGCTGTTGCTGTCGTGTCCTCCCCTCCCTGGCCGAGGTCGCATTGTCTCTGTTGTTGCGATTGTTGGCGGAAATCGAAGTCACACCGAATCGCACACCCCATGATTAATAGTTTTGAACTCCCTCTGTCCGTCCGTCCTCCGTCGCCTTCGCGTCATCCCGGTGGGCTCAGCCTGCCGGTCCTTCGGGCGTCCGTCCGTCCGTCCGTCCGTTCCATTGTGCTGTGGTTCCATTGTGATTTCGCCCTCGCCCTCGCCGGCTTCTTTATTGCGATCATTACTGTCATTATGTGTGTTTGCTTTTCGACTTTGTTCGCTCTCGCTCTCGCTCTCGCTCTACCCCGCCCTGCGACCTCTCTCTCTCTGCCCGCCTCGACCCAATGTTTATTTATTTGTTTGCTTAGTATTTTTTCCTGCCCATGGCGCTTTTGTCTCCCGGCAGTCCTTCGTGGGTTCGACCCTGTCCCACGTCCTGCCGCCGCTCCTCCTCCTCCTCCGGCCCGCGACGGCGTGGAACGTGCTGCGAATCCGTGATGCTCGGGCGGGGGCCGGGAGGCGGCCACAATTCGGAACCTCGTTAATTCCACTAATCCCGGTTGTTTATAAATTATCATTTTTCCCGCCTACCCCGAGGCGTTCGCCGCGATCACTCACGGTAGGTCTGGGGTGGTCCCAGGCCGCTGGAGACAGGAGGCAGCGGGTTGGGCTCAGAAACCGCTTCCTTCGGGTGAAATCAGTCGTTAGATCGGTTAGGCGATCGACAAGATCGGTGGAGGGCGCCGTAGCGAGAGAAGCGGAGTCGTCGGGACCACAGGCGGTTTCAGAATAAAAATCTGTACGAATTTGTGTCGCCTCCGACCCCACCGATCGATCTGCGAAGCGTCATTTGGGAGACAAATAAATATTCGGATTAGCAGATGGCATGAGGAGCAGCTCCTGGGGGTGGGGTCGAGGAGGACGGGTGGCGGAGTCGGTGCCAAAGGTGCTCGGCGGCGACGAAGCCCGGCCATTCATCACTCCACGGCCC